>JAODUI010000028.1:6555032-6565639 GCA_027563995.1 Papilio gigon
ATCAATTGACGCATTCAATAACGTGAGTACCGTTTTATTAGGTAACGATATATCAAACAATTATATGTATATTATATATACACACATCGAGTTCTCTTTGTTGGGCTCATTTTTTGTACAAGATACTTGAGTCCCGTTTAACGCAATCTAATGAATGTATTACTGATTTTGTTTACGGAAGCGAACACTTATTCCAGTATTATAAACACGTAACAATTGAACGCTCTAATTGTTTGTTTTATAAACGGAGACCTAAATACACTCGGAATTACAGTTTCCTCGTACAGAAAAACAAACGATCTTCTTTTTATTTTATTTCCTAATTACAGACTGTCAAGTTGACTGTCAAAACAAACAAAAATAATGCCCTCCTCGTTCCCTTTGACAAAATTCTTACAAATTTTTTGCGCCGACGAAAATATCGAACGCAATTTAAAATTCCCTCTTGTTAAAATTGCAGCGAGCGTTGTGTTTGGTTAAAATGCAAACGATTTAATGTCCCAAAGGAGCATTTATTTGCGTAGTTATCACTGCATAACCTCAAAATACGGTAATTTAATAAATTACTACGCGTATGTTGTTATGATAAAACTATTAGTGCAAGTAACTTCATATTTATTGACTCATATTCTTTAATCTATCGAGATCGTGAGGCGTCCTACCTCCAGGTGGACCGATGACTTAGTGCGGACGGTGAGAAGTGGTTAGATGCGGAAGGTGGAGGACAGAATGCTGTGGAAGGCGTTGGTGAAAGCAAATGTCCAGCAAACGGCTGATGATGACGAAACTATTAGATGCATCGCAATTTTATATGTGACGAATTTTAACTTGTTTATATAGTTTAAAACAGCATATTGGTTTCAAACGAAATACTTTGATTTCGTCACCGGAATCCCCGTCGCGAGTCAACAAACCGCACGATTTGTCAAAAACCAACTGCCGATGTTTTATACACACTAAACGATTTCAGTTTGATTTGCAAACAACTAACAGGGTTCAAATGTTTTTTTTTATTTCTCTGACTGGACTGATATTTTATTCGCTACATAAATACCGTCACTTTTATATGTTCCTATTTATTGTTAGATTTTTATTAAATGCTGATAGACGAAATAACTTTGATTACTGTATTTTTTTAGAAATAACGAGATTGTTATGACATTGAATGGCTTGGCTATAAAGGTAGAGGAAAATCGACGAAGGATTGTGTGAAAGAGAAATATGAACTGACAGAGATGTATGGAAGAGAAGTACTGTGCCGAACTTCCATAGGAAAACGGACATGTTGTTGAATGTTTTAGTAATAAATTTTTTGCCTGTAATAAAATGTTTCTTTTATAATTTTTTCATTGAACTTGTTTTATCTTTTCATAGTCAATCATAGATACAGCATTGATTTTTTTTATAGTTTAATAAACTAACGGACATGAACAATATATGAAAATGGTAAGTGGTTAATAAGATTAATGTCATTTTTACTTGGCAAGCGAACAAGCGATCACTTGAATTCGCCAAAATAGCGTAGACGTCCTAAGGAATTGATGGAAAGAGATAGGATATTTCCTCTTTCTCTCGGTCACCTTCTCTGTCAAATCCAATTCCCCTTCCAATGCTTTACTTGGTCACTTTACTACACCTTGGTCATTTGCATAACACATGTTGAGGACTCTGCCATTATAGAATAAAAGTCTATTATTTAAATGTGGTAATAAAATAACAAACCACAAAAATATTACTGTTTTATTATAAGGTGTATATTCATTGCATAGCGCGAGACGCGAGCAGCTGTTGTGTGCCCACGGCGGTGTGAAGCGACTTTACACTCAAAGGGAAACTTGACGCGAACTGCACCGTGCCTCTGCCTCTAATAAACACTTACATCAATATTTATATTAAATTATGAACACTTTAAATACCTTCAATATTAATGTAACGTTATTTTACTCAATGATAAGGATGATAGTTTTTATGGCGTTTAAAACCAATTTATAAAGGCGTTTTTAAAGCTATACGGCTACTAAAAAAATCGATAAAAATATTAATATTAAATTACATTATTAAAACTATCGTGAGATATTTCACTAACACGACATAAAAAAACGGCTTAAACGGTGTAAGTCGGTGTCGGTACCGACTAGTTTCGAGTCCATCCGGGGCTGTTCTTCAGGGTGAGTGGGATTGATACTATAGCTAGCTATATGTACTAGTCGATACCGACTCCGATTTGCACGTGAGTTAAGCCGTTTTAATAAGTGGTGTTAATTTAATATTAGATGGTATTTCGAAATGTAAAAATCTATTTAAACTAAGATTTACCAACATCGAGAAAATTCAAGTTCCTAATATATTTACGTTATCATTTATCCATGATTAAAGTGGCCATACTGGCCCCAGCGTGTCCGGTATCGGGCACGTCCGCTGTCACAGTAGACGAGCGACGTCATTTAAAACATCCTAACGTAGATCCACCAACCGCCTTTGCTTGCTCAATTTGTCAATTCCACCCGAGCTATAAAATATAAAAAAAAATCTGCCTTTCTTATTGGTACTTATTCAATGTACATAAAGTTATTTCATATCGAAACATTCTTAATTTAAAATTTATTTTATTTTTAATCTCTGTAAAAACCAATAAAACCATATACACTTTGACAAAGTATCTACATTGTCAAAGATTAACCGATCACGCAGATAAACCATAGATTAGTAACAAAATCTAAACGTCGGTTCGAATCCGTCGGCTTGTAATCCCAGAGATGAAGTAGTTAGCGGCACACCCTATTTATCTAAGAACGGGTAATCTTTATTTATAGCGACATTACCCTACAAACATGTCACATAAGACATCATACCACTATTGTAAGCAATCTATTAAATAACAGTTATCCTGTTTTTTTTTTTAATTTACTGTTATTTCTTTTATTATTCGAACTAAGCTCTTGGATTGTGCTATATGTTTACAATAGTCGAACTCTCGACCAAGTGATCGGAAATCCGTACCTCGTACGTCAAGCATGAGTATTGATTTAAATTGAAAATCTTTAGTAACGGACTGCATACGTGTCTCTTGACTCTAGGAGGCAACATATTTTATCGTATCTACTCCCTTAATGATTAAGTTATACTTAGTGTTCATTTCCAACATTAAATCTACACTAAACGACAGCCTTAGTGACTTGCTCTATACAGTATACGTTAATATAAATTGACTTAACTTAAGTCCTAAGTTAAACTACATCTCTTATCTTAAGTTGAATAGCTCTCAAGAAACCGTGTCGCGATGTAATCCCGCATGTGAAGTGGTTGGCGTCCGATCTATTTACTCTGCGGTGACCGCTTGAGCCTTATTGATAGCAACACTCTGTTACACACGGGATTACAATGAAAAGGATTGTTACAAACTTTAGATTCTCAAACTTTATTACGACGTCACGAGTGTCAGTTAAGGAATGCTACATTTCTGTTTTCTTGTGAACCTCCAATTTTATATTCTGACGTAGTAAACCGTTCCTCATGGTTTCCACAGATAGGCCAGTATCCACCGGGCGTAATCTTAGAATCGCTGTATGAAACGTATTTGTGTCATGATACTAATTAACTTTAAAATTATCGGAGTATATTATTTTTAATTGATTACTTAACATTGGTGTCTTTTAATAACGACCGAGGTATTTCCTACGATACTCAGAGTTGTTCTTACAACAAACTAGACCGAGTGTTTATGTGGGTATGTGTAAATCTCTAAGAGTCTGTCCAAATATCAATAAATTGCTGAACTTATCATAGTGTACTTAGCCTTTATTTGTACCGTTCTCCCGTAACTTACTGTTATTGGTTTCGCAAAATTAAAACAAACGTTAACCTTAACAATCAAAGGGAAAATGTAGCGAATAATTTAGTTGTGAGTGAAGGAAAAAAGTTCAGCTCCATTTTATTGCTTTGTAAATAAATTTTGTATTCATTTACGTATCCTCCAAAAGCTTTATTACAAGTGCGTACTCTCTTGTATTGAAAGTTTTGTACAAAGCTAATATATTTTTTTTATTTTTGTTAATGGAATAAAAACCTTTGTAGTTGTATTTAACGTTTCCCAGTGGAAGGATATTCAGATTTCACTTTCAATTGAATAATATTCAATAGATGTCGCCACTTATAAGAATTTTTAAACAGAGGAAAACCTTTATACTATCTTTCCTTATTTAGTAATACTTAAAGCGTCATAAATACCATTTAAAAAAGTTTTCAAACCTTTATGGCGGCGTTGATGATAAATTTATTTAATTTGGAACAGAATTAATAGTCTCAGAGACTTCGCATAATCTTTGAAACCATGTTTTCCATCTTAAGTTGGTGTAATAGATTAACTTATCAGTTAATTCTAAGTATAAAGGGATTAGCTTTAAAATTTGTTCCCCTACTGTTCTGTCACCTTCCATTAGAGTAGTGTTACACTGGCGTAACGGTATAAGACTGAATAAGTCCCGCGATCGTTGGCAAAGCTTCAATGTGTTAGAGATTGCGCGGCGTCGAGCCAAATCTGGTCCCGTATACTTTAACACGAAGACAGAGTATTGAGATAGACAAGTAAACAGTGCAGTACTGCTACTATTTGTCACACTTACTGTTCTGTTTAGCGTTATGCGATCAAATACTTTACTGGGTAAATGCCTTCGTGTGAAACTAGCATTATTTTGAATCCGAGAGAATCCAACTCGCTTAATATATTTAAGTATATTACTTTATTCATGCTATGTGTTACCGAACGTTTCTGTGTTACTGATATTTTGTCAATTAAAAAATGGATTATTGATTTACATATAGAATACTTAGTAGTATGCCTTATTAATCTAAAATAAGATGCATATTTAAAAAACAAGCTGAAATAAATCATTAACGAATTAAACATTTTCGAACCGTTCATATTATTCATGAGAACAAAAGCGCGTAAAATTGAATTCGGTTCGGTTACGGGCATACGTAAATTGAGCCGCAACATGCAACTACCATTATATTATCAGACCGTCAATTAAAACTGTACTGTAATTGTTATTTATGGGCTCGCGTTAGAAAATACAGATAATGGGAAGTTTTAGTATGAATGCAATTTATTTCTTATTAACGTACACAATTAATACTTGTTAAAAATGAGGCTAAATGGATATAAGTAAATATTTGTATTACATTAATTTAATGATTAATTCGAAGCTCTAATATCCTTATAGTTTAGCACCGACTATCGATCTAGTATTCGTGGGTTCGAATCCCACCATTCGACTACTGTCCTGAACTAAACTCTAAAGTTTTTTCGATCTTACCAGGAATGGTTACAAGAATTGTTAGTAAATTAACAAAATTTAATAATGTTTAAAAAAGAAATAACTAAAATTATCATAAAAATAGCTTCGATAAATAGTATAACATTCTTACGTTTATCATGCAGGTTTTAAGCAACCATAAATTGCAGGTTGGAATAAAGATGTAAAGGTAAACGTCTTCGAAATTTGAATTCAGAGTGCAAAGTGATCACTAAAGGTTTGACTTAGAATTAGTATAAAAAATCTAAATTATGCGACTGTTTAAGTAACCATGAAACGACTCCGGGTGCGAAAGTAAAAATGTGTTATATGCAATTCAATTTGGGTTTAATTTAAAAAAAAACACGGATGATGATATCGAAAATAGCGGACGGAAGGTGAAATGGATTCGCCATTAAAACTCGGGAGAGGGCGCTTTGACGTTTTATCGAAAATAGACTTAACGATGAATCTTGAACCCTCGAAATTTGCCTGAATATTTATGAGCCATTTTTTTTCGAGCATCAGAACGTAGCTTATGGAAATGATTCTCCCTTTATAGAACAATCGTTACCCTTCATTCACTTTTAGTGTCCGATAAATTTGAAAATATAATATTCCTATTAATTTTTATCTTTTTACATTCTTTTTTTCATAATAACTTGTTAGTAAAAGCGTCGTCTGTCTTTTATTTCTTTTTAAACTGGTTACATTTTATACTTATTATTTGGCATACTGTGATGTTAATCACGCTTTAAATGAAGCAAATAATGTTGGTTACTTATAAGAAACTATCTGGGGCATTTTAATTAGGTTTCAAGCAGCAAAACTTTTTCATTTTTGAGACACTAAGCATATTTATGGTAACTAAACTAACGCTTGGCCCCGATCCCTCTTCATACTAAGTGATGATGCAGTCGAAAGATGGTACACTCTAGTTTAGTAAATACCTATTCACTAATAAGTTAAAACAGTGTTTACTGTTATAAAACATTCTTGTTCCATATTATGTATCAATTTTCACTCACGAAGTATACGTTTCCAACACAACAAAGACTAGTCTGTTCAAACAACGCTTCTGTTTGAAGCGACTCAAGTCCTAGGTCAGGATAAAGACAATATTTACAAAGTACACAAGTAAGGAATCCCTTCACAGCCGAGTTAAGTAAGCCATTGAAACTACATTGCGTCGAGCACATTTTTCATTAATATCGTACTCGATACAACCAACACAATATTGAATAATGTTGTTTGAAACACAATCTGATATGAATAAAAAAATTGGAATGAAAATAAACCGTTTAAAACGACAATTCTATCTTCACAATATATCGATATAATATTCAGGTCTTATCCCTCTATATTAGGACATAAGTCTTTGACTTTCAAATCAATGTATCCGGCACGTCACACAACATAAATTTAGGTACCGATTGGTTATTGGTTCGTAGACTTAGGTTCATCAAAGTAGCAATGTCATGCTCTATTTTTTAAATGTTTAATTTAGTAATACTTCTTTTAAAACTCTAACTAAACTACGGGCTTGTACTATATAGTCTACGACAATAATTCAATGGCGGAATTCGAAATCGATCACGTGATCAAAAATCAACGCTTAAAATGTAAATTTAATATATTTTATGACTGTAATATGTTCGTATAAGTTACAGTGTTCATTATTATGTCGAGACGTTGCGTCATAAATGTATTATACGTCGTGTGTTTGTGGTGAATGAGACGTGGAGATATGCTGCTATTATGAACTCGGATAAAATGCATCATTACACGTAATTGTATCTCCAGTTACTTGACTAACAACGTGAAGGAAGACAGGAAGTGTAAGTTGCTTTATTACGGTGAAGTTCTAAGAAATTCTATATAGCTTTAACACCTTTCTTAATGATTTATTGTAAACATATTTTTTCTTACGCAGTTTGTCTTTGACATTTACTTTCATTTAATGATTTACCGTTCTCAAGTTCATTTATTGGTCACTCAAGCAGACCATTATTGAGAGTTTCTTGTACTAAATCAACACTTAGTGACCGTTGAAAGTCTTGCAACAGTATGTCAAGCGGACGGCAGGTCGTTCGATGCGGAAGACGAAAGACTGCTTCCTCTGGAAGGCATAAGGAAAGGCCCACGTCCAATAATGGGCAGACAAGGGCTGATGATGATGATGATGATATTCATTATTTTCTTTGTTCTTATCTCAAAATCTTTCTGAATTTACTAAACTAAATATGTAAAAGTCGGGTAAATCTTGCAGTTATTGGTTCTTTCAATAAAACGATATAGCAGGATGGCACCGAGCCAATTGTGTTTTGGCGAAGCGTTGGGGCTCTGCCTGTGACAAATGTTCCGAACCAATGTTAAACTATAACGTGTGTTTAAGTGAATTGAATGAAAATCAAATTGTGGCTTTTGCAAAATTCTTTTCTTTACATAGTATTTATGTATCTGAGTTTCCAATAGTCGTTGATAAGCATTATATATCGCTCAGCAGTGGACAGCATGTGGCTGATATGATGATGATGATGATGAAGATATATCTAAGATGATTAACTTATTTGTGATGATTTATATTTGTTGTGAGATTGTTTCTCACGTTGACTACATTTAAATTTATAGAAAATCCCTTCTGTTATATTCCTTACGCTTTTGTTTTATTGTACTTTAATAGTGTAAATAAATATTCATTGTGACTAAGTAATGTTAGGCACCTTTTTAAAGCTTAAAGACGGTAAAGGAACATATTTGGTAGGCGACGGTCTGTCTTATGTTTTATTGAGGCATTGCCAAAGAGTGCATGAATTCCGTCTCCAGTTTCGCTTACATCAGCATGTAATAAAAGGCTATGTAACTGAAAATATGAGCATCGGGAACTGCTTTATTTGCTGACACATGTAGCCTATACATGCGCCTTTGCCAATGTCTAAGTTACTATGACCTCTTACATTATCTTTACCCATAAGTTCATTGCTTATTATGGATTACTTCTAAGGTATATAACTTTAAACTTTCGTGGTTTTTACTGGTCAACCCGTGATCTTGGCGCATGCAACTGTGCCCAAATATCGGGAGCTCAAAGTGGCTAATCGTGGTAAGAATCCCGTTTCTTACGAACATTATATTACTTCTAACGTATATAGACATTTACGCATTCTTACAACCAACACCATAAACTACCATTTGTCTATAATGAAAAAAGTGCCAAGGCTCTTCTTTGCTCATCTACTGTTGCGGTTGTCCATGGGCGTCGATGATCACTTTGGTGTCCCCGGCGCTCGCTTCCTCTGTTAAAAAAAAATGAGAAGTTAGAGATGACGTTTTATATTATAAATACCAATGTGTTGTCTACACAGACTTGATACTATTTTTATATCTAGACAAGTACACGAGTAGGAATTGTGTAATAATAAAACGTTTTAAATCCAAACAGTAAAGCTAACATTGAACTTGATTGAGCACTGATCAACATTCAAACACGGTGATCAAACAATACGAACGAATGATTGTTTGAATGAATTAACGAATGAATGAATGAGAGATTGGATTCGGTGCGTCTCGTTTCAATAATCTGCAATATGTTAACGTTACCCTAATTGATATAATCGGCTACGCATGTTTTTCATTTGTTTAATTAAAAAACTAGCGTCAACTATTAAAACATCGATTGAAGCTGTTAAACTCTTTGGACTGTTGTTTTCTTTTTTAACCAAGCAAAAAAAAATCTTGCGTAAATCTGTATTGGTAACCAACTTCACTCATTTTCTAAGAATATATAGCATCAGTTTTCCTAACATCGCACGCGGAACAAAGGGACCCGATCGCAACCAAAAAACAAGCAATTCGTCCGCCGCCGCTACCATCGTGGTGTTTTCATTTTCAATGTTTTGTCTTTTGTTTCTTGCGAACAACACCCGCTTTGTCTAAAAACATCGCATACATCGCGTGTATTGCCGTGCTAAGATTTTTGTTTTGATAGCACGCTGTCTAGGACAGATTTATGAAGATATAGTTTCATAAATTTAGACTATTATGTTGTCAAATTTCATTTGTTTGGGGAAAAAAAACATTGAGAATTAATGGATGTATTCCTATACGATAATATAGCTTAAATTAGACGTATTTACAAAGGTTTCTTTATACGAGAAAAGGGATAAACGAGCGTCAGAGGAACACTGAAGTGATGCAGATGCAGATGCGTTAACGGCCTTTGAGATAGAGACATTTGTCGATTTTATTATTTGAGGATCTATTCTTAAAACATTACCATCCTATTCAGTTCTGTAGAAGTCGATAGTTAAAATTGACCACAAAATATATCATTCGGCGAACTATCTCGATTGTCTATTTCTACGTATGCTGCCATGTTAAGGAAGACTACAAAGTAAATCGCACGCTAGGCCGGCCATAACAGACGGGTTAAATCTTGCAGTTATTGGCTCTTTCAATAAATCGGTAAAGCGAAGTTTGGCTACGTGCCAATTGTATTCTCATGTCGCCGGCATCCTCCGGAGTGCGAACAGAACACTGACAAATGTTCTGACGTTGTATCAAGCTGGAACAAATGGTGCTGGCAGAAGTCACAATGAATAAACTTGCGCTTGACCACGATACAACCTGTTGGTAAGTGGTGATGTATTCGAAAGATGGTACCTATTGATATCTATTTACTCTAACCTTAATAAAGGGTTCTCAATACCATATTTGACGAATTGTGTAAAATTGAAAACACTTCTAGCAAGTAGAATACAACAAAATAATCCTAATGAATTATTCAAAACGTGGAATCAATAGATCAATTTATTTTGGTAAAAGATAGTGGGGAAATGACCGAAGGAAAATAAATGGTACATAGTTCGAACCTTTCAGGCAGATGAAATTCGGGGTCATTCCGTACCTCCGATATAATCAAATATCTGCGCTCGTTTGGAGCACCGCAGCCTCTCGAAGAATTCTCTAAAGCAACTGGGTCACGTCGATGTGTCAATAACATACTACATATAGATGTATGATTTGACAAGGAATCAATATTTGCTTTTCTTCGTTCCACATTGCCTGTCGTTGGCACATTGTATTTCGGGATTAAACATAGCGACATACGGTTGTATGCTCAAATACAATTTTATTCTATGGTATGTGTACGTTTAGGCAATTGATGTTTGAACAACACTTTCTATAATTAAATAGCTTTATACCTTTTAAACTATTAAAACTTTCGTGAGGCATTTCAATAAACTACTAATAAAAACGGCTTAACTCACGTGTAGATCGGTGTAGGTACCGACTAGTTTCGGACCCGTCGGG
>JAODUI010000028.1:6586863-6598258 GCA_027563995.1 Papilio gigon
ATTAATTTATGTAAAAGAAAACTAGAAAGAAATTGAAAATAAACGCAACACCTGAAGAACAATTTGAAATTAAAATAGCGGTTGTTTAATGTCGACTAAAGAAGTCACTAAGTGTAGCTATAAAAAGAGATTCTAAATAACAAGCTTACGTAACACGGGTTCCTAAGGACGAATAGGTCGTTGCTGGGTAATGACAGCAGGCGGTGACACGGGTTTTACAAAATATCCAACTCATTAATATTATTAAGAAAATCTAACACAACAGCATGTGCCTAAAGACGAGACCAACCAAAACAATATGATGCGTAGAGTGACACGTATGACGATAACATCAGTTTAAGTTTTATTTGTATCACGTTCAAAGGTTCATCAATATTACTAAAATTAAATTTATTAAGTTTGTTATTTAAAATTAAAATTATAGACCGATAAAGATCGGAACCGGTGAACACGAATGAAACTAAAATATGATAACTCACTAGCGCCATCTATCATTACCACAAAGAGTCACTAGATCCTTTTCCCTTGTTTTTTATATATAGCATTTTCTAAACTAACCTCAACAGTAACGACCCCCCCCCCTCCTCCCCCTACCGGCCTAGATTGACTTGTACATTTAATAAAACAATTACATTCAATGTAATTGTTAAACAGACATTACATGTTGCAGTTGACGTCACTTGACAGCGAACAGTAGCCGGCGCAGATAAAATCAGTGAAAAATAAATCGTGCATAATAAATGTGACTCCTTGACTCTGCGTATTAAAACTCAATAACATTAGCAATATAAAGGTATAGTCCTACCAACTTATCCGACCCGGTGGGCATGAGTGAAACAAAGTTACAATAAGTCATTAGCAAAGTGTGAAAGACATTGGAGGAGGTCTGTGTCCAGAAGTGAAAAAAAAATGAAAAATGATTTATTAAGTGAGTAAGTGTGAAGTGAGCAGACAAAAACTTAAGACGATGATTAGGACTAGAAAAATTACCACAGAAACTTTGTCATACTATAGCTATCTTGTCATGTGTTGACTTTTGTGTTATTTTTCTTTTGTAAAAATGTGTAGAAAAAATTAAATAACTACTGCGGATGTAATCGCCAGCGGCCCTCTCCCCTCCATTCCCCATTACATCAAAAATAAGCAAAACTAAAACTCCCACGCCCAATTATAGAGCTTACGTAAAACTTATACGGCCCCTAATTTAAGTAATATTATCTAGGTGCAGAATTCGCGACTACAGCGCCGTTCCCACCAGGCCAGTTATGTTTGTCGCACTGTAGCAGTACAAAGGTAATCAGCGGTATTGCCTTACAGTTATTAAAAACGCATTCGTATTAATTCATCTCATAGAAACATTGTGTCTGCGAAGGCTAAGCAAAATAAACTGTAATGACTATATTTTTTACATTAACGCCTCAATAAAAATTACATAAATCGTTGAACTTGTTACTGAGTTTCATACTAGCGTTCAGCCCCCGGCGTCGTCTGCTACATTTAGTATCGAAGAAAAAAAGGTCGGCATGGTAAATATAAAAGTTTTATTAATTTTGCTAAATCAATTTTAGTTTCATCTTATCCAAATTCTTGTGTGTAAAGCCACACGGGGCTAGCTTGTTCATTTGTAATCTTTTTATTTTATAAATCGTACGAAACAATCGTTTCTTTTTTCTTAATTTTAAATTCTATTTATGGAAATAAATAACATCGCAACTTCAATTGAGTTGAACTCCAAAGTGACGGCGCTAAAAGTGCTCGACGAATGCTTCGACAGAACACGTCGACGGAACATTTCAAACGTCTACATTAAGCGAAAAAAACCGGCCGTCACTTATAATGTCAAATGAATACAAAAATAAAGCGTTCCAAACAAATGATAAACATTCTTCAGTTATTAATACCTTACAAACAACTTACGAAATCAATTGTTCATTAATTTTGGCGCGATGACAAGTTAAAAAAGTGACGGCTGTCAGAGTCGCTTTGAAATGACGCGAGAAATGTCATTAAGACGTTTAAAAGCGACAATAAAGCGTGTCAAGCGCTTTACGCGTTAGTAAAGCGACAAATGGAATTGTGTGAGTGTTGTCGCATCATTTGTCAGCGTTAATTGGCGAGTTATCGTCTCTTTTAGGCGGAGGGTGTCCGACCGACTAATGATCTTTGACCATCACAGAGCGCCACTGCCGACACTTGTATGAATACATGTCATCTTTTTCATTCTCTTTGACAAGACAGAGACAACATGTGCAGGGAAATTGTATGGTTATGGAGACCGATTGTTTTTGTCGGTTGTTTGTAGTTGATGTTAACGTGCGTGGAAATGTGTACGTGTGTTTGTGTGTGTGCTTTTAACGGCTTTCTCCCTTATCTAGTAGTATCTTATACTAGTAGATCGATTTAAATAAACATTACGTGTGTGTGAGTTTTATAAATTAAATAATGTTAAAGCGGTTGTAACCTTGACATAGAAAAGAATGAATTCTTATACGGCTCATAGAGATGTATGGAAAACTACATGCGGTGCTGACGCTACGTTAGGAAAGGGGCGGGTTAATAATGACTATGACTTTCTTCTTCTTTCTATGACATGTTGTCAATAAAATGAATGTATTACCTCGGTAATGTTGTACTCCTCTGTAGCTCTATTAAGCTTTGTGAAGTATCTGAAACAAAAAAAAAAACAGCGTTAAATTGTTTCATTACTTTACACATTTAGTACCATCCAGTACCATAATAAGTACATTTGGTATCTATAAATCGTCACGGCGTTGAAAGTGTTAAACAAAACACAAATTAATTATGTGAAAATATTGATATACATAAGACCTATAGATAGCTCCAGATAGATCCAGAATACTAAAGTAAAAAATGAGTAGAGCGTCGGAGGCGCAGTTGTTAAGCGCTTGACCGGACCGGACCGTACTCGACATTGTCCAGGTTCAATCCCCGCCATATAGCAATGTGTTTTTCAATTTTCGATTTGCATATGTACGTTAACCGACGCTCTTACGGTGAAGGAAAACATCGTGATTCAACCTGCACGTATCGGCGAAGTAATTCAAAGATATGTGTGAAGTCAACCAACATGCACTGGGCCAGCGTGGTTGACTATGTCCTAGTCACCCCTAATAACAGGGTAGACTCCGGGCCCCTCGATGGGGACGTATAGTGAGCTGATGATGATGATGATTCGAAATACTAGATCTGTAATTCCCGATGTCGAAATTGTAAATTGCATATGAAATAAAATAAAACAGTGTACACATTGATCGATTGATTACTTCAGCTGTGTATATACTATTTGTAACACCTGTGTGTTCATTGTGAAGGCAAGTAAAGCGATCGCGTCTGTCACGCACTAATTGAACAACAGAGCCGACGACAGGCTTTACTCAGTCCGCTTCCGAACAATTTGTTTCCAATCAACTACGGCTAACAAATAAAAGAGTCATACAAAGCTAGCAACAAACGTATTCGGAAATACAATGTTTTAGTGTTTGCGACAAAAAAAATAGTATGGTAATTGTTAAAACTTTTAAGTTATAATAAAAAAGGAACATAACAAATATAAAAAATCATTTTAGTTATAATTCTAATCGGTTAATAAAATTTAAAATTTATATTAAAATGGATAATGTTGCTATATATTTCTGTTTTAAAATACATCCTATAATTGAGTTACATTTTTTATTGTATGTATTTGACAATTTACATTTTAAATTGTTATTAGAATTAAAATAAATTACATTTACAATTTTTATTTTTTAGATCAATTTTAAAATCATTCTTTTTCTTCTTCATTTTAAATCTAAATTCAAATATTCAAATTTATTTATAAAATAGACTAATTAGTATAAAATTCGAAAATTACATCTGTTTAGAAATAATAAACTATTTTTAGACCAAACTCTTTCTCTATTTGACCATAATAAATCCTGTTCTAATATCATTGCCAGGCTTTATACGAGTAAAATAGTTGAATTGCAACCACCACTGAGTATTAAGTATTCAGTATTAAACAAGTATAAAAGATACCAAAGAACAGACTCACGCAATTGCCTTTAATATTCAAGTGCCTCATGAGAGTTGTAAAAGTTTTTAAGCGATGGTTAAGCTAAACTTTTTATTAAAACGAATGTTTTTCAACTTTTAAATGTGACACAATTCTATTATTCATTGTAACATACGTGTGCGTGTTTTTATTGGGAAGTAGTTCTTTTTTGTAAATAGTTATAAATGTGCATTTTAATGCGTAGTCGTAGAAAAATAAACTAAAAACTTTGTAATCGCTATACACCTCATAGCTTTCCTCATTGTACACTGGAAGAGGAGGACCGCATACTGCGGAAGGCATGGGAGATGTCCAGCAGTGGGCAGACAAAGGCTGATGATGATAATGTTATTAAGTTTATCCTTATTGTTTTTTTTTTATAAAACATTATTAGATTTTTGTTAATTTATTAATATTTCTTGTAACCATTCCTGATAAGCTTAAAAAAGCTTATGTTAGGATATGGTTCACGATAATAGTCGAATGGTGGGATTCGAACCCACGGTAGTCCGTACCCTTAACCATTAGGCTGTTGCGTTTCATTGTTACAATACGTACTTAAGTGTGATCTTTCCGTTGTTTTTGTTACAATTAAAAGAGAAATTAATTGAATTAAAATGAAATGGAAGTATCACGAATTGAAGATGAAAGAAAAGGCAGTTGAAAAGCCCTTTAAATTATTGAGAGTTTTATCCACAAACAAGAGGCGACGGGAAAGCCTTTTCGCTCGAACCCTAACAAAATGTCAATATCTTCGAGTGCTTCCTCGCGGAGACGTGATTTAAAACTACTTCAACTTTAAAAGAGTTGTTGGAAGCAATACGGTCAAACCTGACTTAAGCTTAATTGAGTACGACTTAAACTAACTTGAAGTTGTTCCAACATTCTTCTATTGCTTTCCTTTATATCTATTACATACTGTTAGTTTACTTGTGTTATTGCTCTTTTGTTAATAACGATGTTATGGGACTTGGTCGAAAGGCACGAGCTAGTTGTAGGAGCAAATAATATTCGATTCGGTCTCAAGAATTGAATATAGATTTCGAGTACTTGAATTCATTTGTCTGGTACAATTTGACTGTGGTACAATCGAGCTGTACTCCCCACTTCAAGTATACCCTCTTGTATTCAATCGAGAAGAAATTCTCTCGACTCCTTTGTTTGAATTCTATGTTCCACTAATGTAAATGTATTTCAACACCGCGTTCCTATAAATTTGTTCCCGTCAAGAGTTTATGACGAGTAAAATTTATTTTACATTTTGATAACAATGAAAGATTCTTTTTGCGGAGTTCGCGGCGAATTGTAATATTTAAAAATGTATTTCAGAAAGGCTTTGTGTTTAAATTGAAACAGTGAAAACGTATTCAGAGTTTTTCCTTGTACTTTAATCCGGCCGGTTGAGATTTGCGAAAGTTTTGCCAATCTTCTTTTTGACATTCTCTCATTCTGCGCCTCGAGCGGCGTATGCTCTTAGGATTACTTCTTTTACATCCAATATTGCTCAAAATTATAATCAAAAATTAAATTATACATTTTTTTAAAAAATAAAATACGATTCTTTTTTGTTATTTTCAATAACATTTCAAATATGTACCATAATTAATTTTCTTATTTGTAATTTAATTTTCAATTTTAAATTTATATACTTTTATTAATTATTTTTTTAATTATATTAATATATGCATGCCAAAATATCTAATGACATTTTAGAAACAATATTACGTGAGGTACTGTTTAACATACTCATTAGTGAACGAAGGAATGCTTTAAATTAAAAACAAAACTAGCGGCCGTCCTCTCGGCGAGCAGTAGAAATGAAATAAAAGGCATAGAAAGGGTCCGGAGGCGCATTGTCTTGCACAGGATCTTTCGACAAAGTTTAATGAGGTGGAGGGAACGTATTGTAATTACGTAGGAACTTCGGTTTGTTGCGGGACAATGCTGGAATACTATTGTTTAATAGAACACAATTATAGTGCGTAATAATTAGTTCGACTATATTCTTAACTGATACATTGGTACAATGATGACGTCACTGATCTTAAAATGTAACACCCGGGAGTTATTCTTAACTCTATGGAATGATCACATTAATTATCGAAACAACATTTGTATACATATGTCTTAGTTCTGTTATTTTATCTTGGTTGACTTGTTTTCGTGCTTGCCATTATTAAATAGCAAGGGCAAATATTTATTCATTCGATCATTCTGTCATCATCCTTCCCTCTGTCTAACCGGTCACGAATGCAGGCATGCTTCATCAAAAATCTGCTTCTATTTTCATCATGTTCGAATCATCACAAACCAGTATACTTGATACAACTCGATATTAGTGTGTGTTTTATATTAGATTTTCTCAGTAGTGATGTAAACAAAAATAACATAACAGTAATATATGTTTATACAGTTGACCTTGTTTATGTTTATAACTTTGTTAGCAACAAATTGTTCGAACAGAATCTGTTTATTTTATGTTTTCGTTTAAACATGATAGCTATGAAAAAGTTTTAAACTAACAGGAAATTTACTTGCTCCGATATACATGTTACGTAAACAACGCTGCCAACAAATTTGTTCAGTATCAAATTTAGTTTTCAATTTATTTATATACTTAAACTTTATCTAACATTTTAATAATAAAGTGTACATTTTAGTTGGAAATTTATTTAGTCGTACTGGCCACACAAATTAAGAAACAAAAATAAAGATATGTCTAAGATCAATGGACCGATTTAGACGGGACTTTTATTGAGAGATAGGTGGGAGTGTTTTTTGTTTTTTATTTATTTTTTAATTTCGCGCCAATTAAGTTGCCAGCAAGTATTGGTCAATAAATTAAATCTACTTCCTATACACGTAATCTGTACATATTTTTATAAAATGCAGCAAACAAGTTGCTTGAACACCGAAATGGTCATCGACTCCTATGGACATAAAACACTAGAAGAGCGCTGCTGGCTTTTGAGAAAAAAAAAGTATTTCGTTTATGAAAGGTAATTCGTATTTAAAAGTTTGAACCAACTTTTACGTAGTTAGTAAAGAGTTTACACAGATTGTGATTCGATGAACGAGGCCGAGCAGTCGACGTCAGCACTTTTTTTTTGACATCGGATGATTGATTGTATTCCCCTTGTCCGTTTTAACTTTCGTATTTTTTTAATACTTTATATCTTGTAGACGTATTGTTTACGATTTTTAACAATTTTATTGATGTTATCTGTAAAACGTTGTTTTTTTTTGGTATTCTTATATTGAATTTCTAACTAGAAATCGTATTTTGAGGGGATTGGGTTCAGAAATCTATTTAAGTTACATTTGTCGCCTCATTTCTTATTAGTTTTGCTTTTTTTTAAAAAAAAAAACAGTATTAATGAGCTGTTTGTCTATATATATATTATTTTGTATTTAAATATGTAAATCCTCAGATTTATGAAAAAAATTATGATAAATATTCAAAATCAATTTAGTTTATCGGAATTTGATAATTGGTGAATTTTAGGATTGACCGGAGTTCGTAATTTGACGGATACATGTTGCTAGTACATAGACGTATAATGTCGTTGAAATGTGAAACACATTTAAACTTTGCATCTTTAATGCTGCCCGGTGCCTATATGTTAAAGCGTTGTTATACTTTCAACAAAAAGCTTCGGCGTTAATAAAACTTTTTAATTCACTCTGCATTTGTTCACTTTTTGTCGTCAACTTGTTTTTGCGAGGCTTTAAATAAGTTATCACTTGAGGAACAATTCCGCTATAACGCCTTTGTGTATTAACAAGTATGTTAAAGCTTTATCTTTTCCATGTTATATGAAACAGAATTTTTTTTTTCGAATATCAACTAATTCTGTTTCCCAACAAAATGAAACATAATTTTTCTACTGTACAGTATTATTAATATTTTCTTTTAATTTGAACACACACTAATTTATATTACTTTTTAATATTTTTTTATTTGAATAATCTAATGTAAATTTCCTCTTTGTGGTGTTTTTGCCTCAGTTCTAATTAAACAACGTGCCTAATGGTTGTGGGTACGGACTACCGATTTAGCAGTCGTAGGTTCGTACCCTGCCATTCGACTATTGTCGTTAACAATATCATAACAAACTTTCAAGCTTATCAGGAATGATTACAAGAAATATTAATAAGTTAACAAAAATCTATTAATATTTTATTAAATAAAATATGCAAGACAACTACAAAATAATGTATTTTTTTATTTTCGTTTACATACATATAGAAACAAATTTAAATAAGTCCCTTAAAATCTATTTGTATCGTAGATACGAAGCTTGTTTCGTACAAAACGAGTGACGATGAGTTTGCGAAAGAGCACTTGTGTACGACAAACTTTTTCTATCAACGGCCACTAATATATTATAGCAATTTTTGCAAAGAGCCACCTCGCTTCTAGTGGCTTGCTCTAGTTACTTTATTTGTAGAAAGATAAACATGTGTTGTATGTTTCAAATGTAACAATCTTTAATTAAATCTTCCTTTCAGACTGGTCACCAACCATGTCCTAGCCTTTTTTTTTGTTGGCGGGTGGGATATCTTCGCAAGATATCCTGTCTCCTGGGGTGAAGACAGGGTTATGTAGGGTTCGAGCTACTAACCCAAAACCATATCCTTAATACAGCTTAATTAAAACCCAACCAAAAAAAAAACAAAAAAAAATACAACAACTCGCTGAAAAACGAAGTAAAAAAAAAGGTTTAAAGACTGGAAACCTAAATTAGTTGTTTAAGGATGACCCTTTACTATTTCAGCGATCAGGCAGTTCTGAATGCGGTAGTAAGTCGAATTTAACATGAAATTGCGCCTACAGTGCCAAACTGTGTTAATTGTACATAACTATAAACCATTAAGTAGTGTTATATATAGTTGTAGGTAGGCAGACCGCACCGTATCTCAGCGGGTGTGACTGTTAATTGACCGGGCAACGGGCAAGGCGCTGTTTGCTTTGGCGCGGCCACGATGTCGCGTTTTGTTTGCCAACTACCCTCCGACTTCAAACACAAAGAGAATTATAGTTGCTCTAATAAATCACGTTATACACAAAGGTACATCTATGTGTTCAACTATGCCTTTTTTAGTGTTTTCTTTCTACTAGATGTCGCCCGGGTTTCAATTAAAAAAAGTTGTGTTAACAGAAGATTTTAACTCTACTCCAAGTACATTCTAATATGGTAACAAAAATCCATACATCCATCCAATCTTAGTTCCGTATTAATAAATAAGAATGCCTATTGTAGGTACAGTCTGGAAATTGGTGGTGTGTTAAAAGTGACAATAATTTGAATTTTTCTTACGCATTGAAGCGACATTTCAGTTATGATAACCAATAGAACGCAGTTGGTCAGTGGTACATGACTAATTTATAAAAACTAGTTATTTGTAAGAAGGGACGTAGTTTCTCTCGTTGCAAATAACAAGGAAATTTTTCTGTAAGTTGAACACCTCGAAGGACCATAACTATAGATTATAGAAGACGAACTACAGGGTGATATTTTGACTATGACAATCGTTATCATTATGATATAAAGGACCGCATAATGTGTACGGAATCGGGGAAGGCTTATGTCCAGCAGCGGGCAGTCAAAGGCCGACTATATAGTATTATATCGACAAAAAAATAAATCGCCCAGCTGTCAATATTGTTTGAGTCTCACAGATGTAAGTGTTTTTTTACGAGCCATCAACGAAATTCTCTTGCAGTTGAAATTCAATTCACTATTAAAGTGATCATTCAGTTTATTCTGGCTTCCCCTAGGAAGGATATCGTATTATACTGTATCTTTAACAAGACGACAATAATGAAAACAATGATGAAATTACGTTTTAATTATTTTCAAAAACCGCCTATCCCTTACTGTTTACAAGATTAATTAGACTCAATAATTGGTCATTATTAAAAGACATTTTGGGAGAATAATTTGATGTCTCATTGTAACTTTGAATCGTTAGGGTAATAATATACTTAATTGACTAGTGGAATATTTATTTAAAATACTACTAACTTAATATAATAGTTACATTTATTTATAACTAAAATATGACACAGATTGTTCCAGCGATCCTTTTGATCGTGCAAGTTTTCAGAGAATATCTTTTATGCATGAATCGTGACTCAGTTGCTACTATTCAATTTACATTCTCAAAGTGATACTTGGAAGCTCCATACATTTACATTTTCCGGTCACACGTGTTTGCGAAATACCTGACGATAGCCAAAGGATCTGTCCCACTCTGACTTAATAGTGATCACTCGCTTAGTGTTTTTTTAACACTAAACGTAAACTAAACATGTATTTTAGTGTCTATTTGACAACTTACTTTATACTCACTTGATGATGTGGGTAGTTATTTTTTTATGTAAGAAAAAAGGGGGAAAAACCATTTGATCCGACGCCCATTGACATCAGCAACACCAGAGGGAATCGCAGATATGTTGCCAGACTTTAAGAGAAATGTCTCTTCTTCAAGGAGCCTAATTACTACTAGTATTATTATTATTACTTACTTGGAAATACCGCCGAGGAAGGGATTTTTCACAATAGTCGATAGGCGGGATTACAGCTCTCGATCAAGTGATCGGAAATCCATACCCTTAACCAGTGGGCTCTTGGCTATATATTAATTAAACATAAATAATTATAAAGTCGTTTCACGGGGTGTGCAGTGTCGTAATGTCGGCGAGCAGGCGCGTTCGTTAATTGACCGACCTCGCTGTTTACATTGACGCCTACGTCGTGTTTGTGGACCAAAGTACGATTGTCCCTACCTTACACAAACTTGAGCACTGCGTTTATGTTACCGGAAAACCGTTACCTCCGTTTATAATAATTCATTTAATCCATTTCAAAAAATTACAACACAATTACAACAATGGAAGAACCAAACATGAGGTAATAAACAAAATAAAAAAGAAGAAATTAAAAAAAGAAAGCATAAAAAAACGCAAATGGCTATGTCGCTGTGTGCTGCAATGCCGAAAAGATTAGGCCTTTGCTCAGCTTTATTTCTACCCCTTGGAGTAATTTTGTAATTTTCCTTGGCAAATTGTAAACATGCATTTACAAAATGACCCGAAATGCGATAATTCTTAAATAATACGTGCCCGTCGATATCGAGATCTTAGACGACCAACGAAGTGTGACATTTGGTGTAGATTCAGTTCGAGTAATCTACTCTAAGTGACTTCATAAGTAACTATAAAAGAAGTCAGAGTTGCAGTTTAATGTTTAATTTTTTTTATGTTTACATTTTTGTTACTTACTAACTTTTTTTTCACCATTCCAACTAATCTTTAAGCTTGTGCGAGCCCCTTAG
>JAODUI010000028.1:6602449-6623413 GCA_027563995.1 Papilio gigon
TATTATCAAGATATAACGATTAAAGCTATAAATTTAGAGTTATATAGAGTCAAGAGACACGATTAAAATGAAAGCTATCATCGTCGGTAAGATAAAAAAAATGGATTGGGCTTGTTTTGGACAGGTGATTTCTCGTGTTGGAGGTCAAGACCCACTTTGGTTCGGTGCGCTAGCGAAGTAAGGTTTGTTGAAATATCAATAAAGCTTACTCCAATTACGAACAGTATGTAATGTTAACAAGAAAAACTTTTACCGAGGGTAATATTACCAAAAGTAAGGAAAACTGTTCTAGAACATTCAATGTAAGATTGTAGAAAACCTCAGAAACAGTTCATAAGGCGACCCATTTGCATTTTTCTTGTGATGCAGTCTAAGATAGTTTGTATTGTATTTGTATCTACTATGTATTTCGAGAATTGCAACTGTCGAATCTCATCAATAATAAAATGAATAGAAATGGTCTAATGGTTGGGGGTAGGGATTTCCGCCCACGTGGTCGAGAGTTCGAATCCCGCCATTCGACTAATCTCGTGGACCATATCTTAGCACAAACATAGATCTTAGTTGGAGTGGTTAAAGAAATATTATTGAATTAACAAAAAGTTGCTAGTATTTAAAAAAAAATAATGACTCAGACAGTTTTATGGGAAATTAAAAGGTAAATAAATGTTCATTAGAATATCATTGAAGTACACATTAGTGAAAAAATTTTGAATACACAATTTTTGTTTAAAAAAATCGGTTTAAGTCCACAGTCGAAATTAATTAACATGGAGATGAAAATAGAAATTCACTACTCGACTCGAGTTTTCACGTGTCGACGTTCACAGACCTTTACTGTGAAGTGTTTCCCTTAACATAGAGTGACATATTTCATGTCACTCTATTTTTAAAGACCCTATTTTTACTGCAAATAAATACTAAAGTTATATTTTAAACAACGTGTTGTATTTACTTTCAATAATTTTAAATAAAAAATGAACACTTTAGCAAATTTCAAATTTAACAGACAACATCATCAACCTGACCTTTTCTTTACACGGGACAGTACAACTCTTCCATACATCTCTGTCAGGCGTCATATTTAAAGTCACACACTTCTTACGCATATCCTCTTTCACACAATCCATCCACACACTCTTTGGTCTTCCTCTACCTTTATAGCTATCCACATTCAATCTCATCACCTTCTTTATGTGCTCATGTCTTCCCATAACATGTCTACAACGACAAGCTTTTGCTTCTCAATTCTACCACTTACGCTATTTCCAAACTTCCCTTCATATAATTATTTTTTATAATACTGCGTCAAAGTCACTTAACATTAATATCAAGATCGAAGTTCTTTAATACAGTAACTGACTTGATGTTTACAATTTTCTTTCTTTTGTTAATTCAACCTTAACTCTCGAGCAGGCTATCGCAAATTCGTACGCTTAGCTTATTGGCGCTTTGCTTAGTCAAAGCTGAAGTATTTCCGCAAAAGAAACTAATTTAAAAGAAATATTTGATAAGAACACGCAACTTGACGTATTCATCCATCAACGTATCTTATCCTTTGCTTTGTTACACGAAAACTTTCAGGATCCTTTCATATTGTGTGGGCTCGGGGTGCATTGTGTTTGGAAACGGGGAGAATTGATTTAGGAAGCTAAATGACATTGGGGAGAGAATTCTCACAAACGAGTTCAGTACAATTTTCAACATTCATTTTCCCCAACACGCATACGCGATCTTCAAGTTCAATCGTTATTAATATGTATAATAATAAATTGACAACAAGAAAGTAACGTTTTCTTTTATAACATAATATGTATTGTTATTTTCATTGCAAATATTATCAAAAGTACCTATATTACTAGTTAAAAGTTGAATAAAAACTTACGAACATTTTTACATCTTCCTTTTCGAAAGGTTTTTTTACTTTTTATTCGTAAAGCCGAGCGAATTCACGCCTCATTTAAAGAACCTCTTTAGAGGTAAATCGCACCAAAGACTCGCGGTTTTCTTGTTACAAATAAACTACAAACGTTGTATAAATCCTGGATAACTATTACATTTAAACGTGAAGCGTTCAATCATATTATCGTGTTAGTATTTATTTTGTTGATGGATTGAAATTAATTATTCCGCATTTTTAAATTACATCTTTTAAGTTCATACTGTATTTTATTCCATTACATTCCAGTATCATATCATCAGCTCACACTACACGTCCCCACTGTGAGGCTCAGATCCTACGGTATTATGAGTGGTGACTAGGCCATAGTCAACCACGCTGGCTTAGAGCGGCTTGTATGACTTCACACATATGTTTGATTTTATTCGCAGATATATCCAGGTTGCATCACGATGTTTTCCTATGCCGTAAGAACGTTAGATAATGTACACATGCAATTCGAAAATCGAAAAACACTGGACATTGTATGTCGAGTACGGTCCGGTCCGGTCAAGCGCCTAACAACTGCGCCACCGACGCGTAGTATCATATACACAGGATGTAATAAATAAAACTTAAATATTTTTCTTTTTTTTTTCAGGTAATAACTAAATGCTGATCACATATCTCGGTACGTTAAATGAATGAATCCTAGTTATATCAGACAGTATTATGTACCTTTTGTTTGAGTATAAAATTTTAAATAAAATATACGGAAGCTTTACCATATTTTTAAATGAACCCTATTATCTATACCAATCAATAGCCGCAGACATTAAAAACTTAATCTATCGATTACATTAGAGATAATCTATTTTTGTACTTCCATATATAGCAAGACAAAAAAAAGGATCTTCAGGTCGATTTTAAAAGATAATTATATTTAATAGTAACATGTTCATGACGGAGCACAGCATACTGTGGAAGGCATTGGGAAAGGCCTATGTCCAACAGTGGGTAGACAAGGGCTATTGATGATGATGTTCATGAACTTAACAAGTTATTTAACTTTGTGGTCACTAAATAAATTGAGTTTAATTTTCATTCCCTTTAAGTATCAGCTACCACGAGGTCTAATTATTTATTTCCTGCCCCAAGGCGCCGCATTGATAACGAGTAGAAGAGGCGCAGTACGCCGATATCATCGTTTTGTAGACACGCAACCCGGGGATAGATAACGCCAAGTTAGGCTTGTTTATTACGAAACCTCGCTGTGCGATACATTTCAAACTGAAATTATTTCTAACAATATATAGAACCCATCAGAAATTATGTAATATCCAGCTTTTGATTTGGCACGTCGTATAGTATATTACTCTTTTGTTTAATGTGCCAACTCAAGTTAGGTTATTATATCGCTGATTAATTCGGTAATCCACGAAGTTTCAAAAATATAAACATTTTGCATTGTAATAGATAGTAATCTTACTTATATTATAAATGTGAAAGTTTAGGTGGATAGATAGAATTCTTAGGATGTAACTGTAAAGCGGCTAATCGGATTTGAATGAAATTTTTAACAGATATAGACGACTGTCTGGATGCACAGGTTATTTATTAAGTTTATTTTTAAAAGCTCGCGGACAAACGCTGGTAAAGGCTAGTCTTTAATATTAAACTCTATATCCTTTGCTAATAAACACACCAAACACAATTTTCAAGCCAGTTGTGTTTTAGTATATTACCAAGTAGGTTAACATACACGTTGTTATTAATTATAAGTAAAAAAAAAACTGAAAATTACACGTTAGCTAAATCAGCAAACACTGCGGTAGCAACGTTATATAAAAAAATTACTGAAAGCCATGTGGTTTTTAGAAGAAAAAGCGTTAAGAACCCGAGTTAAGCTGGCAGGTAACAATTACTGTTGAACGGTGAACACGCAGGCCCTACTTGAACCGTCACCCTTACTTAAACTAAACTTATCGCCTTATTCCAACGTCATAAGATTCAAATTACTACAACTCAGTACAATGTATTAGAGAACACGTATTTAAAATGTTAGCCACAGAAGACTGTAATAAAGAGAAATTATTTATGTTAGTTTCAACATGCAAGGTTATTCCACCACTTCCTTATTAAAAAGCTGATAAAACATGCTTTAGAACAGTAGGCACTGGTTCAAATTAAGCACGAGTGAAGCCAAACAATGAGGTAGCACGCGAACTTACGTATTTAAATTGTTTCCTTTTTACAAAATATGAATAACAAAAAACTTTTAATAATTTATTGGAAATTGAATTCTTTTTTATAACATATTTAATCTTTTGTTTTTTGTTTTTCTTATATAAAAATAACTTCAACATGATTTGTTTATATCATGAATTTAGTTTTTTACAACACAACTAATGGCGATATATTCTGTCTTCCTATTAAGGCTATGAATAATATAAAAATCAGTTATTTATCAACATCTGCTCTATAAACATTAATTACGCAATCGCAGTTAAGTGTATTGAATAACTTTGTACGTTAGTGTAATCTTTGCAATGTTTACTACCTCCTACAGTCATTTGTTACCAAGACGCGGTGATAACGGCGGGGTACTGTGTTGATTGTATCAGGGTGCGGTCACGCAACACTTAAAATGCGGAATGCTTGATTGCATGCTTTAATTAGAAAATTTAGAATTAATTGGAGACAGCTATAAGGGGCTTATTTTCTTATACCAACTTGGTTTACAATTTCTAAGCAGGTATTGTATGCTTTGTGTGATATCCCTGCCTTCTCTTTCTATTTCAAACATTCTAATTGAATAGCTTATAGATTTTTCCGTTACCAATTTAGTTGAATGTACCCAAAACCCATTTAATCGATTAAGTATAGACTATTGTTGTTCTCGAGACGGTGTTTCAATTCCAATGTGACGTGTTACCTAAACTGTTAAATAAAGAGTCCGGTGTCTTTCAATCGCGTTATTTTTCTGAGTGTTCTTTATTTTTATAATAACCAAAAATTTTGCCGAATACTTTTGCGACGCCCGTCTAGCCGCAGACTTTACGTAATGCATGTATAGGTATGTACGTACATCCGTCTCGCGTTGAAACAAAATGCGGAGAGTTGAAGTTCATCGATGTTTGCACTGCGCTGGCGGAGTGGCTGCGGGGCGTGCATCCCCTCATAAATCTAGCAACGGTTGGCCGCACTCGCATCCTTAAAATGAATGCCTCTCTCTGCTTAATATATTTACTGTGTGCCAAACGTTCTCAGCTCTCTTCGATCTGCCTTCGCATCGCAATTTATTTGGCCGTCTAACATCTCGTATGCGATCGCTAGTCATGTATAAAATTGTTACTGCCTTTTGTTAATAAAGTTAGCAATTTCTTTTTAATCACACTTCGAGTCACTAGCCTAGTCATATTTTGTGCAGTTTTCACTGTCGCCATTTTGGCGCTGATGGTGCAGTGTGTAGCTGTTGTGTTAACTCGAACTAATATAGGGATAGAATTTACTTGCCAGAAACAGCAACAGGCTCGTTTAAATCGGTACGAAGAAAAAGACATTTTCAATCAACGACCTATCCATCTTGAGATCAGTGGCTGAAGTAGACAACATTAAGAAGTTGAAGGCTCGCCTGCATGATACCTGTCAGTCTTTCGCCCGCACTGAGTGACATTTTAGTGTAGATTTCTCATACTAAATCTGTACTAAGGAAGACCGCTTAACGAGTCTAAGTGCAGCAGTCCAATCAGGTAGGTTACACGGTATATCAAACAATTAGAATAATAATATTTATGTTTTGTTAAAGCTACCCAATCCTGCGTAAATACATCGCTAGAACGGCTTTGGATGGTAATGTTGGAGCGCGTGTGAGTTTGCTTTTAGCCAAATTGAATCTGGGTCATTAAGCATTGTGTACTTCAGCCTAATCGAAACACCGAAGGCTGGTTACTGGCGTTTTATAAATACTACATTACTTAAAACTCTTGTGACTTCCCTATCTATTGTTTATTACATTTTATACTAAAAATTTCATAACACCTTAACTTAGAAATTGTTTTTTTTTTAATATTTTGTATGTTTTCTTTATTTCATGACACAAACAAGCTGGTTGTCAAAATACATAAAAGAATAAAGCACAAAGGCGTGAGTTTGTTCCCCATGTAAAGACAATATGAAATACATCGCCGGCGCTCCTCTACTCCGTTCTCTTTGTTCTGCCCGACGGATATACAGGATATCCGTCACCCTGTCAGCCAAAATATCGAGCACTTCCGGTAGCTCGCCGTCAAAGCTACTACAACAAGTGCAACCAATCAAATCTTAAAGCTTATTGTGTGGACTCTCTTTGTTTATATGACAAAGTAAGTCTACTAAAGTTTAATTTATAGTTTTTCGTCTTACAGCAAAATAACATGTAAGCGCCAATAGCCTAATGGTAAAGGGTTACGGTCGATCACGTGACTGCGAGTTCGAATCCCGCCAATCGACTATTATCACAGACTAAATGCTAGAAGAAGCCTAAAGCTTAGTTGATGTGAAAAAAGCAGTATTAGTGAATTAACAAAAATTTGATAATGTAAAAAAATACGTTACTTTTATGTCCATTTTCCAATAAACGACTATCGTCAGTGGATTTCATGCGTATATAATGCTGAATGAAACAGTAGTCGGTCGTGGAAAAAAAGCTTTCAAACAAAAACTAATACAAACAGAGTTAGTAAACAATACCAAAGATATTTATAGCGGTTAAACAACTAGACTATAGCTTGGTAAGTGAAACTAGGTCATCCTTAAACAATCCACGGCCCCAAGCGCCGCCGGCCGCTCTAAATGGCTCCAACTAAGAAAATTCCAGCCCTCTTCTCTGACTTTCACTTAAGGAATGTCTAGAAATTAAAATCACATTAATAGCGCAAATTCTGAATACATTATTATCCAGGTCACTATCTTGGGTTGGAATAACTCGAATAATTCAAATGATTAAGGTATATCGAACCATTTTATATTTACGCCTTTGGTTAAAACTATCTATAAAATACTATTTCGAGATTCAAATTTATTGCTTTGTTATTTTGTTAAAATCAGTGAATGTTATTTATCCTTACTTCTTGATGAAAACCAAATAATATAAATGTTACATAATAATGGTTAAAGATTTACTTATAAAACCAAAGAAAAACAAACGTATTCAAACTAAAAATCTTTCTTAAGTAAATATTATTGTGTATTAAGAGATCATTTATATTAGACAAAAAAACATGTATACAATTATGAAATCCGAAGATGACTTAATTCCTTTTTATTAAAAATAAATTTCTGCACTTCTCTACATTAACTATCATCATCCTCATCATCAGCCCTAGCCTACCCACTGCCAGACATATGCCTTGCCCAATGCCTTCCACAGTATGCGGTCCGCCGCCTTCCGCATCCAACGACCTTCTGCAATAATAACATTCTACGAGTATGAATCATGCATGTCCGCAATATCCTAAAAAATATGTACAAAGTTTTAAGTCTATTTATTAATATAGATAAGCGTAGAGTATTTAAATATTATTAATTGCAATTGTCGGTCGGCGGAAACATTATTAAATATTCAAATAGGGTTGTAAGCAGGCCTTTGGGAGAATAACGAAACAATGTCCACAACCGCATTGCGGTTTAACAGAATTCAAATACAATTACGCATAACACTACTGGGGTTGGCAGTCCAACTAAACTGGATAATTTCTACATTTTATATGGAGCTTTTTTTGTCTAACTTTAAAAAATGACAATGGGTTTTATTAACACTTATTACGTAATATTTTTCTATTACAATGGGTGTCGACTTTCGTGACATTTTACGATAATATTGCCATCTCTTATATTGCCTTTCGAAAATAGAGATAGCAATATGTTACGATAGTTGAATAGTTAATACTGTTTGAAATAATTCAAGTGACCTGGCCATATTCGTGTGTTACAAGTTGTTTTTTTGTTAACTAAAAACTGATAAAAAAAAAGCAATACTTATCGAATTTTCGCGAAGTTTACATAAAAAGAGGTCCGCACATGACGTCAAATGTTTGTTTTATTACCTTTAAGTACGGTCGAGGGTTTTCTTTACGATATATTTATGCGAATCGAGTTAACGCAATATCTTATTGTTATCACAGAATCATATGTAAAACTAAACTTGGACATACATTCAAATTCATACAAGACTTTCACTAATCACTTAACGATTATAAGTACCGTATTAAGTTGACAGTTTATTTTTAAATCGTTATGCGCGTAACATCATTTTCGTTTTCCTTAAACATGCTCTGTGATTACATTATCGTTCAACGAAATAAGTGAAGGATCTTTACATAACATGAGTATTCCAATCCATTTATTCTCCCACATAGAGCCTAATGTAATGTAACCTCATTATTTATACGTACAACAGTTCAGCGATGGCGTAAGAAAAGCTTCTCTAGAAATTTCCTAAATTATTCGTTTGTTTACATCGACTTGTTCTTCCACTGCTTGCTAAAGAGCTGGTCTAAGATGGCCGATGTGCTGGTCCTCTGTGGAGATTTATTTATTATTAAAATGTTGTTAGATTTTTTTTTTTAATTCATTAATATTTTTTGTAACCCTTACTGGTGACCATAAAAAGATGTTATGATATTATTCACTACGAAAGTTGAATGGCAGGATTCAAACCCACGACCGTTAGATCGGTAGTTCGTACCTTTTTTCAATCAATTTATTGGCCATCGAGGATTTTCTAACTTATGTAAAGGACGTCCTTGGGTAACTCTTTTTCCTTCTATGATAGTGGAATGTTCTGTAAAAGCCAACAATTGATTCTTACAGTATCAACAAAAAATGTGATTTTTATGGTCTTGTAGCCGCATCCATACTAGTGAATAGGCAGTAACTAAACTAGCACGTACCGACCACATCATCACTCGGCATCGGGTGGGATCGTGGTCAAGCGTTAGTTTAGATTTATACAATAAAAGATTCATTTGAATTCGCTAAGCGAGTCGGTTATACTAATCTTGTTTTAAAATTTAAGTAACATAAATTTGAATTTGCATCTTCCTACATGTTTACTGATTACATATGAAAAATTGAATTATTCAAAATTCTTAGCGCTTTCACGAAAATAGAAATGTACGAGACAAATCTTATCAGTTTCAAATTGGATTAGACGCTTCTGTGTATCGAATCAGTAACATTTGTATTTGAATATAAAAAGGAATGGAATTGTGAACAGATATATTCCCGATTCTTATCTTAAAAACTCTTTTGCACAAAGTAAAAAAAAAAAAAAACTAAACCATTTCTACTACACTGTTCATATTTAAAGAAATCCTATTTTAAATTACATTCAAATAATCGATACTATATTCGTTTAAATAACTAAGTACTATGATAATATTAATTTTTCTTTCGGAACTTATGTTTTCATCACTAACCCGGAAATATGGAGGTAAAGGCCTTATGTTATACAGCAAAACGACATATTTATGAGCCGACGGTTTCCGCGATAACTTTTTATTGTTACCGCGAAAAATAAAAAACGAAACATGTCTTAGGTTGAAACTACATAAAACAAAGGCTAATGGCCCTGCTGATCATAAAATATTGCGAAACGGCCTGATGTACGGCGATTTTTTATAGAGACAGTGAACCGTAGAGCGACAAAATACGTTAATATTAATATAACAATATTATAATAAGCGCCAATAGTCTAATTATTAAGGGTACGGATTTCGGATCACATGGTAGAAAGTTCGATTTTAGTTGGACTGGTAAAAGGAATGTTATTGAATTAACAAAAATCTGCTAATATTTTTCTTTCACATGAATTATGTAATATCGTATTTTTCAAATATCCATCCTAATAAAATGTAACTAATTTGATAGAATTCTGTAGTAAAAATAAATGTAAAACATTGTCAATAAACACGTAAACTTCGTAAAAACCTGCACGACTGTGTTCATCAAATAATTAAATTCTCTTGCAATACAAACAATCCGACTAAATGGTGACGGGCTAATTGAACTGGTGTAATCAACTTCCTCTCAAAATCTTTATTATCATCCAAATAAATGTCGCCAAAAAGTATTAAAAATACCGAATACTTTAAAATCTATATTTAAACCGGACTGTTAATGTGATATTGTAAAAAAAAAAGCATTTCGTAAAGACCATTTACGTTGAATTTGGCCGAATTTCGAACATTTTATCAAACGCGCAACTTCTTGCTACGCACAACCTAATTGTGGACTGGTCTGACCTCAGCAGTATTTCCAAACCAGGGTCCTTCAAGAAGCTAGCGTACCATCTCCAATACCGGCGACGCCTCACGGTATTGCAGTTGTCCATGTGCGTCGATGATCACCTTTGTGGTAAAGCTCTCGTTTGCCCTTTTCTTATAAAAAAAAAACTTTCTTTTGTAATAAACTACACCCACAAAGAATCGGTAGCGGACTGTCATTACTTGTTCGTTCCCCTCATTGAAATTCTACATCAATGGCCGGGTGCCACGTGTAAAGCAATGATCAAAGGAATTCATCAAAAAGCGACGAGCCAATGTAAAGGGGCGTTCATTCGACCCAAACGTTGTTATGTTCGATAATCCTTAACGCAGTGCTTGTGCCAGTTTTTGTACGTGCGACTTATTAGTAAATGATCCTGATGACCATTTAAATAATAATAATATAAAGCCATATTTGTAGGTTATGTTACTTTTGATTCTAGAACCAATACTCTAAAACAATTCCGACTATCGGCGTTCTTCTAGCGAAGAATTTTTAACTTTTATCACGACGCTACCTACAAACCCGTCATCACCCGCAACAGCCTTTTTCTGCCATCTGCTGGGCATAGGCCTTCATCAATGCTTGCCACAGTATGAGGTCCTCTGCCTTCCACATTCATCAACGCTAAGGATAAGAAGAAGTAATGCGTACTTATCTACCTAGATTGCTTTTTAACGTTGCTGGAATAATTAGAATTACAACAAAAATAAATATTATCTTATGTATGAAGCACAAAAAACGAGATATAAACATACTTGTGTCAAAAAATCTTTGTATCAAACCGTTAAAAAACATTAGGCACAAGAATTCCTTACAAGTTTATTAAAGTCGTGTCTAATAATTGCCGTCCCCTGTCCAGGGCACACCGCTATAAATAACAAACTATACCAATCGGACGGGTCGGTTTGAATAACACAGGAGGTCGTGACAATCCAATTATTTTCGACCACGGCCGCGGCTCATAAATCCTAGGGTGTAGTCCCACGAACCCGCCGATACCACGCACTCTCAGTTCTACTAAAATATTGCACACCCATGTAGAATTACATGCGAAAACATTTATATATGAACCTCTTTGTTCCGTCGACCCTAATCTGTGCAAAGGCTAACTCAATATAACAAGTAGAATATACTATTTAAATCATTGAACTGTGCTAAATCTGTGCATGTTTATCATCTTCGTAATTTGAATTTATTTATCACGCAATATAAACGTTATCTTCGTATCATGTTCGCAGATTGTGAACTACATCAAATCCAGTAATTTATGTTTGGTACTAGCAAACTTAATCTGACATTAAGCCAACAATTAGATGTGATTTAGCTTAGTAATTTATTTACGTAACAAAACATTAGTGTCTATAATCCCCGTCTACCCCTCTGCTATAAACGATTCTTTGCATGACTCTTTTATAACAAAACTGCGCACTAGACATCGTAACATTGAATTAAAAAAAACTATAGGCTTATATGTTCTTGTAGATCTACACATCTATATCGAATTTCACCAAGATCCGATACCTTCTAACTAACATCCGTCCATGTCAACTTTCTCGTTTATAATTACAGCAAGATAGTAAAAATTATACAATTTGTTTTGATAAATACAGGGTTTTAAAATATCCTCATTTTTGTGAATATGTTATGTGTGTATGTGTTGGCTATAGCCCTATAGCCTAGTCACTCATAATAATAGGAGAGACTCTAAACCCGTCAGTGAGGACGAGCTGATGTTGATGTATTTTAAAAAGTAACATTTTTTTTCAATTGAATTCGAAAAATATACAGAAATCAAAGTTATATTGCTATGTTAAATAACTAATTCAAATTAGTTTTCAAATAGCATTTTAACAGGTCGTTTGCAGACTAGTGCGTTGAGTCGGGGCTTTGTTCAAATACTAATTTGATTGTCTCGAGTGGGGCACAGAAGGTTGTTATGTTTAATTTAAATCCATTCGTTTGACTACAATAGTAATTTAGTTTTAAAACTATCAAATAATTCTTTGACATTAAAACAACGATTATTTTTATAAAGTAATATAACTAAGCTTAACCTTTTGTTACATTCTCCTTGTATTATCATAGTTTACACGTTTTTTTTTTCTGTGTATTATATGACAATAAATGTTTATTCTACCTTAGATATATAGGCTAAGAATCTAATGCACAAAAATAACATGAATAAGGCTTTTGCAGGTCCTTTTTGTATTTAATTTCTCATTTTTCATTCAAAGAATTCAAAGTGATAATACGCAAATCGAATCTATTTTAGACGTCAAACTTGTATTAAACAGTTAATTCATATATTACTCATCTATAGATTTATATGTGATAAGCATAGCCTAATAGTTAAGGGTATATATTTCCAATCACGCGGGCGAGAGTTCGAATTCCGCTATTCTACTATTGTAAATTATATCCTAGCACAAACTTAAAGCTTAGTTTGAACGGTGAAAGATATATTAGTATTATTAACAAAAAATTTCTAATATAAAAAAATAAAGATGTATGTATATAAATAATTTGGTATGCTCCTTCTCAGTAACAAATGGCTTGAGTTACAGCTAACGCTGGGGTCGGCCAGAACGCGCTACAAGATTTATTTTTCGATCGCCGATTCAATTATTTTTTGGGCATCTTAGTAAAACATAAATCTGTAAGTCGAGCAAAAACCGCACACTATATATTACGTAACGCCGTACACTGATGATTTATAGTCTATCGCTGCAGGTTATTGTATATCTCAATTATTTATGTTATGTAAATACATATATAGAAATATAGCTACTACAAACATTTTCTCTCTCACACACACACACAAGTAATTATTTTAAGATTCATTATTATTTAATTTAATTTTTTGTTTTTTTTTCAATTCAATGATATATGTTGATGAGACAAGGAAGGGATTGGCTCCTGACACGCATGGCAAGCTAGTTTGGGAGCCAAGGCTTCTATAAAATTATGTACCTATATGTATTTTAAATTCAATAAAGTAATACATGATATTGCACTTACCAAATAAATGTTAAATGAGTGCTTGAAACAAACCAACTTATAAATTAAGCAGTAAGTAGTGGATTAACAAACGTGCTGTCTTATACTTTTTATTACAATAATTTATGTTTAATATAATATTTATTATACCAGCTACATCCTTATCAAGTGCGCCGTGACCGCTGCGACCCTCACGTGTGACATTGCGGCCATTTGCAATCACTGGACACTATTCTGTTAAATTCAATGATTACGTGCTGGCAATTTGATAATGACAATAAATTCCCACGAAAAGTTACAATTCATATATAATGGCCTATGTAAACACAATTCACAATTTTGATAATAGAACAATGTTATTCAAAACACATTTTTTAATCGTTTGTCCATTGTTTATTGATTTTTTTCAAAATGGCGTCATGAATTGTACTAAATTCTGACGTAAACAAAATAAGACTTTATGATGCTGTTAACGATTGATGGATGTATAAAACATAAATATTTTTCTATCTTTAAACAATAGAAATTTAAGTTACTTTATTGATCTATTCAAAAAGTTGACACTGAAAAATCTAGTATAATATTTTGAAAAATTAAAACGCGTTTTTTAATGTTATAAATGTGACAACCCTATATTCCCAGTTCATTGACCGAGAAGTGTTCCTTACGACTGGTCCAGTGGGAACGATAAACCGGGATGCACGTAATGAAGAAATGATAACCGGTAATATGGTTAATAAGTAGTATGAGAAAAACATAAATAGCACTGCTTTCTTTAGTAACATAACAAGAACCAACGTCTCGCACTAGATGGCAGTAAAAAGAAAATCTCATCATTCTATCCGATGAAGGTGCAATTTCCTAGTATGAAGTAACGTAATGTATTTATGATTAGATATTAATGCATCCAATATTTTGTAGTACTATAAATGTATGTATGTATATGAAATTGACTTACAATAAACTTTGATTTAGTAAAAGTATGTAATTATTGGAATAAGTAACAACATAATTTGACAATAATGTTTAATCAAACGTACATTTTTACGTGAATCGTTACAACGCAGTTACGCTTTTTTCACATAAAAACCGAACTAAATTTAGTAACATTTAAGAAATCTTTTCCAACGTCTTTGTTTTCAAATGCAACTATTAACCTAAATTAAACGTCCAAAAACAAAAACACAAAGACGGCGCCCACTGAATCCAAGAGCGTCCTTCCACCATGTTTGCTAGACGTCCCGCTCTAACGCATAGCCGCGTCTCACTCACTCTTATGTATCACGCACAAGACGCGTGCGCAGTCCGGTCGCGTCGATCCGAAGTGGAATCTGGTTGTTTGTAAATAAAGTCGACCAGTTGTACGACTGATCGTTAAACGCGTCTCGTGTTCTAAATATGAATAGTGAGTGCCAAACTCGAAGCTTGGCGTTTCTATATCCGTTGTCGAGGTGCACTATAGTCTAAACATGAACGCGAAGATTTTTATAAGAATAGACTAACAGTTCCACTTTTTATTTACTTATGTTAATGTTAGCCATTTATTTGGCTTATACAGTTTCCTTGACACTTAGAGTTAGTAATAAATACTCAATCTTCTAACCAGAAAAAATATTATTTTATTTACTTTTATAGTTTGATCGGAAGTTACAAGCTATTCTAGAAGTAATTGTTACAAATAATCTAGGATTTAAACACATCAATTATTTTTTTAATTTCCGATAATTTATTCTTTTTAATTTTTAAATTTAGAAAGTGTTACTCGGATTAAAAGAATTTTCATGTGTTGCATATTTTTGTTCCGTTGTAGCTAAACAATGACTTGGCACGTCATTACGTCACGACTACACAATACCAATATAATTAAAATACAAAAGCTTGTTTTAAGGAAACGCTGTGGTTTGCATTACAAGTTATAAACTTCATAGTCGTGTAGTTGACACTTATATTAAAACTGATAAGGTTCAAATTGTTTATATATTTTTTTTTATCAAAACAAGGAGAAATGAGGACGCACGTCGGTGCGATGTTCAAGGGTGAATGTACCTCGAAAATATGACGTCTCCCGCTTTCACATGAATTTCTACAAAAATACAACGTATATTTCGATTTTCTTTACTATTGTCATTATTACTACGACATACATTTTCATACAAACGTAAAACAATGATGAATTGAAGTTTGGAGAGCGTCCACTTCCAAAATACTTTATATTACAAAAAAAAAATACTGTATTTTATAATACAAATTAGTAAACAAATACAAAACTATGCATGTGTGCGTTTGAAGTAAGCCATATTGGGTAAGAGCGAGAAAGACAATTGAACGCATAGTAAAGACAGAGATAGAAGATGTTTCTCGCCTCCCGCGTAGTTGTCCTGCACGGTTTACTGCTGACTTCAGTTACTAAACCTTTGACACGGGCATTGAAAGGTGGAGGAGCATTTGTTACTCATAGTATAGATAACTTTGTGGGTTGAGGTGAAGGAATCGATTACGTTCACTTAATATGATGTAATTTATCTGTTGAGTTGATAGGTCAAGTATTGAGATAAGGCTGGGAGATATGGTCAGCTTTACCGAACACGTTCAGTGTAAAATAATTGATTCTTAATTGTTGAACACAATAAAAGATGTGTAGACAGAAGAAAGATACACGTGACTGTCTTATTGTAAAAAGCAATTATTTCTAGTTGTAATTATTATTTATGGAGACCACGGTTGGGGACCAGGAGCGTGGGTTGTCGTCCCAGGTGGTAGTCACTTAGTGCGGGGGGAAGTCTTTGGATGCGGATGGAGGAGCGCATAATGTTGAAGGTCTATGTCCAGCAGTAGGCAGACAGTGATGATGGTGCTCTTTATACGTCCCCACCGAGGGTCTTAGAGCCTACTCTATTATTAAGGGTGACTAGGCCATAGTCAACCACGCTGGCCTAGTGCCGGTTTTTTAAATTCACACATATCTTTGAATTTCTTCGCCTATATGTGTAGGTTACATCACGATGTTTTCCTTCACATTTAGTGTTAGATAATGTACATATACAATGCTAAAATGGAAAAAGACATTGGTACATGGCGGGGATCGAACCTGGATAATGTCGAGTACGGTCCGGTCCGGTCAAGCGCTTAACAACTGCACCACCGACACTTTTGCGATGATGATGACACGTATTAAATTATTTTTATATAAGTTAGAATTAGAGAAAGGTAAATTAAACAATGGTAACAGTTAACAAGAATTAATTAGGTCGCTGTATCCAAGGTGTAAGTAATGACATATTAAATTAACAAATAGGTATGTTTACATACAATTTGCGAGGACGCGTATTAGAATGCGAACATGCCAAGGTTCGCATTGGCATTGTTATCAGAAGTATTAACAATACCCAGACACGGAAGATGCCCTCAGAATGTTGAGGATTAATTTCCGTATATTACGGAAAAAGGACTCTCCATTACACTTTAACTTAGTGCAGAAATAACAACATTACGATGCTGCTTGAAATTGTGCATTATTTACAAGTATAGAGACAACCAGGCTTTTTAAACATGTATGTGTATGACCGTGCCTGTGTGTGTGACCTATGACGTCATTTTAGAATTAACACTATTAATATTGACGCGATCGAGTCTTAAGAAATATTTACTTAGGCTGATGGCTTCGTGATAAAATGGTAGCCGTGATCACAATCCACGGAACACGATAAAATTTTTAGTAAACATGTCTGACTAAATTATGTTCGAAAATATAGTATAGTTTAGAATCACAAGGGTGATCATCGACGCCCATGGACACCTGCAATACTTGAAGTACCACAGATGCTTTGCCATCGTTTGAGATGTATGCTCGCTTCTTGAAGGACCCTAAGTCGTATTGGTTGTGAAATACAAAAAAAAAACTTCCTTTAATTGTGTGGTATTTATTATGGAAGACATTGGGAAAGACAGTCCAGCAGTGGGCAGACAGTGATGATGATGAATTATGTTTTTTTTTTAAATATTAAATATCATGACGTCACGAAAGTTTTACCGTTTTACGATGCATTGTTATTGCGCAGAAATTCCATACAATTATCAACGCTTCACGTTTCATTATTTAAAATAGTTTGAAACAATTTACTATTTATATTTATATTGATGTTCACAATAACATGTTTACGGAAAACATTTGAAGAATTTATTTCTAAATACAACTGCATATTGTTATACTGGAATTAAATGAAAATAGTCGAATAACGCTTATGTTGCTATATATAAGTTTCAACGACAAATTATAGTCATTAAATGGAAAATGAATACATCGCAGGACCGCATAATGTGAAAGGTAGTGGAAGATACGGTCCAGCGGTGGGCCAACTAATAATAAATAAAAAGTTCTCGCCTTGAAGAAAACTATTATACTACTTATAAAAATGCTTAACTCACATGTAAATCGGTGTCAGTACCGACTAGTTTCGAGCCCATCGGGGGCCCATCTTCAGGGTGAGTGGGAACGGTACTATAGTGCGTTCGCGGCCCGTCGCTCAGCTGGGCTGAGACACCGATTTACACGTGAGTTAAGCCGTTTGTATAAGTAGTATAGTGAAATGTCTCACGAAAATTTAATAGTGTAAAAACTATTAAATAAAATAATTCATTTTTTTCTTTTTGTATAATATATTAGTATATTTATGTCAATTTACTAACATTTCTTGTAACCATACCAGGTAAGCTCGAAAAAGTTTGTGTTAGAATATGGTTCACAATAATCGAATAGCGGTATTCGAACCCACGACCGCTAGATCGGTAGTCCGTGTCCTTAACCATTAGGATATTGACGCTTCGAATTAAATTCATTAAATATATAAATTAATTCAAGACTTGAAAATATTGTATCTATGTATTATGCATTAGGTGAAGCTACAGCTTTTTTTTTTAAATAATAGTGTTGAAAAATAAGACGTATATTATTCTAATTAATCCTTTGTTGTAAATGTTGTTTTTTTTTCTTAAAAAAAAAAACTGGTTACATGGTGGCCAAGATTTTAATTAAAGGTAGAATATATGTGAACGTAACTATCTTTTAATTTTAGTTTTCTGATATTATTTAAACAATTGCAGTGTTTAAATAAACTCAAAGTCACGACAACAAAAAACTGATGTTAAGAGATCTCGAGTGACGTAAGTATCTTTGTGGGTGTGTTGAGCGGAAACCCATCGGGGCTTGCTTAAAATTTGACATCATGATCCTTTCCCTCCTTTCCCGATTCCTTCCACAGTATGCGGTCCTCCGCTCTCCGCATCCAACTTCCTTTCAGTTCACCTGGATGGAAATCGAATAAACGGATGAAATTATTCGAATTCTTTTTTTTAATAATAAATAGTCAATTTCAAGATTTGGGATTTACACAAAAAAAATCTAAACAAAACATACGTTCTAAATATAAAGTTGTAACTGGGTTTTTTTCCATCAATACATTTTGTTCATTACGATTTTTTTTTCATATGAAATTAGATTTACAATGGAGACACAGACTCCGCACATTACACTAAAATAGTTTTGGAAAATTTGTATTTTTTTTTTCTATGTATCTTACTCATATATGTAAAAATTTGAATAAACATAATGTATAAATGAGAAGTAAAACTAGTAGAACAAGTCAGACCTTTGTAGATACAAATAAAATTGCAAAGCGCCTCCGCGTTTGTCGTAAATTATGCGCATAAAGATATTTGCCGCGAAAACTTAGCGGCCATTTTGTTTTTACGCGCCATTTTAACATAGATTATATGAGAGACCGTGCTTCTCTGTTATTGAATATGATGTTCTCTGTGACGTATGTTTCAACTTTTTTTTTTAATAAGAAAGGCGCTAACGAGCTGCGGGATGATAAAGTGATCATCGACGCCCATGGACATCTACAATACGGAACATAGTCCTAGAGATCTGTTTTATAGCAAGTGAAACTAGGTGTTGTAACTAATATAAATCAAGTTTTAGTTAGAAAACCAGTTTCGTTTACGGATATATTAAGTTCAAGTAAAACAAGTTCTATTATTAATTATTTGCAAATAACTTTGTATTTCACCATTTTATATAATATATAATTTAGCTCTAAGCTACTTCATCCGCGAAGTTTCTTTTTTTACATTAATCTTTTATGCCCCGCTCCTATTGATCGTAGCGTGATGTTATTTAGTTATGTAGTGATATTATATAGACTATTCAAGACAAAAAGACTCGACTATATCCACCCTCAACCTGGATACTCCCGCAAACTTGATTGGATCATCAGTCCATCTTGAGGCCTAACCTACATCGATCTGTCCGTGGCCAGGACTTTCTGACACCATCGGCAGTCTCTACGGGCAATGTGACCTGCTCACTAACATGAATTAAATAATTGAAAAACATGCTATCACTAAAAATGCAGCGGAATCATTTCTCAAATCCGCCCAGTAACAAGCGGTTAATATAAAAACGAATGACGTCACGTATCAACGTAACACCGGATAAACAAGCGGTAACTGATTAGAGTAAGGTTATCACGGTTTACAATAATTCATGACTAGTATAAAAAAAAAACATTTGTCAATTCTAGAATAAGTATGGAAATATGAGATAAATGGATTGAAATTCTATAAACTGTCTTTTGTAATTTTTTTAACACCAGGAGAGTGTGGCGCCACCTGTCCAGATGCACCGACAACGTTATGCGCCTAAAGGGGACTGGATTGGATGATGCGGACCGCATATGACCACAGATGAAGGATGACCTATTGGTTTTTAATTGTTAAAGATAATTTTGTATGGAATGCTTTTAACATTATAAACTCAGAACGAACGTTATTGGTTTATTAAAAGGTGCTAATATGGAGATTGATTCACGGATGCGATAATAAAATTTAAAATTATTAAAAGTGGTTATTCTAGCAAAGATAGTCTACAGTTAACTAATTGAAAGCTATATTAAAATTTTGGATAACTGCCAAATATAAAGGTGAACTTGAAAACATGTTAAATTTCTAGGAAGCGTTGAATAAAGTAATAAAATCTCTTTGTTTTTCTGTCACGAAATATTTGGCAAGAAAATACACTTACTAATATTATAAATGGGAAACCAACATGAAACGGCTAACACTCAAGCATGTAGGCAACCCGGTGTCGGCATCTATTAGGCGCGAGCGCATCTGGGGCTGTTCTTCAGGTTGAGATGGTGGACTGATATAATTTATATTTTATTTATTACTATGTCTTACGAAAGTTTTAATAATTATAGATATGATGACAATAAGCAATTCTTTGATGGCAAAGAATAAAAAAAAAGCAAAAAAAAAAACGCAATTGCATCTCCTCGCTTGACAATTGCATTGTTACTTCTTTGCTTCCGTAAATTGGAAAAATAAACGGTATTGACAATACTGTCATCTTCATCGTTTCTTAGTAACAATTCCACGGATTTCTCCATTCGACAAGAAAATTGATTTACCTTATGACACACATGATTCATATATTTCCTTATTCATACATCAATAATTTTAATCATACATCTAGATAAATCTTTATACACTTTTCAAACCATCCGATGAAAAAAATTACATCTTCTAATAATTGTACAATGGGAACCTTTCGTGGTGTTCCAATTACAAAAAAAAAAATCTATCACAAATTAACGAATAAGAAGCACAAATACCGGGTTAATAAAAAAAAAGCAATTAGTTGTCAAGCTGCTCTCACCACTAACCGAGTTTTTCCTCACATACATATTTAAGAACTTCGTTCTATTGGCGGAAGGCGG
>JAODUI010000028.1:6623513-6646322 GCA_027563995.1 Papilio gigon
CCGCATACTGTGGAAGGCATTGGGAAAGGCCTATGTCCAACAGTGGGCAGACAAGGGCTGTTGGTGATGATGATGATGATACAGACTGCCACATTATATAAATAGAAAGTTTATTCGCCAAAGCTCCGTTGAGAATGTTTAAGGTTAAAAGTACCTCCATTTATTTTACTAATTCACTTTTAAAACTTTCTCACAACATTACGAGCTTAAATAGTTTGCGGCAGGTTTTACGTTTTGTTTAGAACCTTAGAGTTAAAGGTTGTAAAAGTGTAATTGTTTGTTTAATTTTAGTTTTCTTAATAGTAAAGAGAAAAATCATGCATACGAATTGAGAACCTTTTTCGTTTGGGAGAAATTAAAAGTTATGGAATCAATTTTTTTTTAATACTTTCAAATTTATTAAAATATGAATCGAAATCGTTTAAGATGTCTACGGCCAGCGATCGCTCTGCTGTTTTAACGAAACTGTATTATGTTATTTTAAAAAAATGTCAAGACCTCGCTTATAACCTGTAATGTCTGCTTAATTAGGTTAATAAAATGAGTTGTGTTTCAGTTGTTATTGTAAAAAAAAGTTAAAGCAATTTGTTGATACCTTACCGTATGAACCTGTTTGCTTTAAAACTTCAACAAGACCAGCACAATATTGTGTTCGTACCAAATAAACTTCTCATCGTGAACTAGCAATATGCACTTCCAAGAGCCGACTGCATTGTTCTTCGTAAAACAGGAAGCAATAACTTTGTGCAAGCCAGAGGAAAACAAACAACTCGTCTTCTATATTAATAAATTTTACATATTTTACTTAATATGAATTTTTTTCATAAATCAATAACCGGTCTGTATATTTTTATTATGAATAAAAGCTACGAAATTATTTGTAGACAGAAGCTGTTTGAAGTTTTAAATCAAACACACAAAAACTGGAATCCGGCTTGAAGGACCATTGGACTGAATATTGGACAATGGAAGTTTAGAATACATTGAGGATATCTTCTAAGATTTAGACGATGTTCTTTTGTATTCCTATTTTTAATATATTACAGACTACCATAATAATAAGGTAGGCACTGAGACCCTCGGTGGGGACGTACAATGAGCTGATGATGATGTTAATAGACTACTATATATATATATTTCGTATCATACCAATATAATAGTAGATAAACGGTTCACTTATATAAGGTTATTTTATTTTCCCTTAACAAACAGTAAGACAACAATGAGAGAAGTGAACAAACGTAACGACTAACACAATAGGAAGGCTGTGTAAAACCCTTAAAAAGTACCATTTACCTTTTTACTTCCCACGTCTATTCACGTCTACACTTGTGTTTTATAAATCGTGCCTGCACTCCCCTTACTATGTACTCTATTTTTGTTAACAGTTAACTAAATAACACACAATAGTCATGTAAGAAACACTTATTCATTTTTTTTATATTTACGAGGCACTCATGCGGTTGCGTTTGTTATTTTTTTGGTCGTGTTCCAATATTGTCAACAATAAATCTAAAACCATGAAGCCGCGTGGCACACTTAACATATTGATATACTGAAGGATCTGTTTTAAATGCTTACAATTTATTATTTAAAAGTATATATACCTACCCGCTCGCTGACCGACAACACTGATATAATTTGCCTTATATTAGATCAAGTCTTTCATTCTCATCTCGTGCGTACGGTAACACAAACAACCACTGACACACTGTTGAGAATTCTATACGAAAATATCTCATGTATGATCTTTATAAAATTTGATTTGTACTAATTAAGTATAATAATACGTACGTTTATTTATTTAGCAAATTTTATGTTCCAAATTCAAAATTATTTTAAAAATTGTAACTTAATTACAATAAGTGGTTAAATAGTCACACTCTAAACCACGTGTCCGTTTAAACTACACTCGAATTAAACCGTGTTTAATTAGTGGATCAAAAAGTTTTATTAAAGTAAGTCGTTTATTTGGCTGATTGAAAATCAGTCAATAAGTTCGTAACCAAAGCGCCGTCAAGGGACACCATTAATCCTCCCCAACACTTTGCCACGCAACTAATCACTTATTTATATCCTTTTCTCTTTTGTTTCGGAACAAACTTTCCGTGTGTAATTAAACAAGAAAGTTTCCTTACCTTTAACGATGACATGCATTTACGTAGTGGTCACAGTTTGCTCTAAAAGATTAGTATTTAGTCTTCCTATTAATTCGTATGTATGTAAACAGTGTAGAGGGTTAATTTCGTGTCCATTGGAGCACACATTTGGGACGTGAATTTGGAGGAAGAGACCCATAGGAAGTCGAAATATGATCGTTCGCTGCGTCCTTCTGCCAATTAAATGTAGACTTCGAGTCTACAGTTGCAGATGTCTGCGAGCAGTGTGCAGGAATTTAGGAGATGTGTTTATAGATATTAGTCAATAGAAGCTCACGGTTAGATACTCACAGAAGTAATGTAATAATTTATTAAAAGAAATAAAAGGGAAATTAATGAATGTCAGCAATGCTCAGCCGGAACTCACAAACAGAAATAACAATTAATCAAACGCTTTTACCACTCCGACTAATGTTTTCACTGTGTTTAACTCTGGGTTTCCATCGCGGAAACATTACAATAAATACATGTAGCTATCTCTTTCGCTCCTTTAAATAAGATGAGATAAAACATGTGATTATACATGTTTTCGCGTTTAAACATTTTACGTTTTCAATACGTACATACAAGATACAATAAGCTAAATATTTTTTTTCTTTCAATCCGGATTTTGTATTTATTTATAAAAATTGTTAATGGTATTAAATTTTAATTTAATATTATATGCCAGAAAGGAAACTATTCGTGTTTTGTTTAATAAACGAAAATATATTTATAGTTCTAGTACGTATGTGTATGAAATGTTTGGATGCAATAAATATTGTTACGTCGCAGCAATACGGCTCAGCCAACCGGAAATCAATTAGCGTTTGGGCAAAAACTGAGATCGCCATTAATTCTAAGCCCGTCATGTATTTTTAGTATTGTATACAAGTACATAAATTATATTTAATACGGAATTGTAACGACTATTTATTTTACTTCTTATTAAAAAAAATAATTTTCATTATTTTCATCATTTTTTTTATTGTAAATCTACCAACACCCTTGGAACTCATCAAAACAATTACACGTCTCAGTAACACCACATTATTTTTACATATCAGTATATTTCTGTTTATTCTACTAATATTTCTATTAGCTATTCCCAACAATCTTGAAAAAGTTTATTATCGAATGCTGAGATTCGAATCGAAGACAACTAGATCGGTAGTCGTACCAATAACTTTTAGACTATTGGCGCTTTAAGCAACCATCTTAGTACATAGAAAACAAACTTATGTCGTTACTAATTCTATAAACAAAACTGAAAACTCTGAACAAATTAATTTTCAGTAATACGATGTGGTGTAATTAGACGTTCAAATCCTCTCTACAACTACTAACTACCTACTTCAACAATTACGCACTAATTTCGTGGACCCCTCCACTATAGTTACTAGGTATGATTAATTACAATGCGTTCACGTATTGACTGGGAAGTTCCAACATCAAAACAAATGTATTAATATAAATTGCGTACTTAAGCAAGAAAGAAGTATACTCCTGTTAGAGCCGGCTACGTGTGCAGTTCTTGTGGCGTTTCGGATATCCATGGGTGTAAGATTAATTAACAAAACTGTATACTACTCTTCCATACATCTCCGTCAGCCGTCATATCTGAACTCACACTTCTTACGCATACTCTCTTTCACACATTCCATCCACATCTTCGATCTTCCTCTACCTTTATAGCCAATCCCATCACCTGTATATTAATATATCTAAATGTAAAAATAAGTACATATAGGCAATACAAAATATTATTTGATTACAAAATAAAGTTAAATTAATTGTTCGCCTTACACGAAATTGCTTTCAGCGAGCCCACGTAATGCGGGGGTATAATAATGTAGTAATTAAATAGCGCGGAGCGGAAACCTTGCAGTGTATCGTGTAATTTTGGCTGTTCACTAACAAATTGCTGGGTTATTTCTAGCTGTCGGGTAGGCCGGCGCTTTCCCTACACTTTATTCTCGCCCTTTATATATTATCTAACAATTATTTACAAATTAAAACGAACTTTTACTTACCAAAGAGTTTACGTCACTTCTGTTTCACATCTTACTGTTGCTGCCATTCAAAGGCGTTGAGATCACAATGTGATCCCGCTGCTCGATCGTTCTGTCTTTTATAAAAAAAATATTGCATGTGAGAAAGTTCGTTTATATGGAAGTTTGATACCATATAACTCCAAAACAACTGTATGAATCTGGATGAAATTTGGTACAAAGATAGATTGCTGTCTTCAATAGTATTCGGTATTTTTATACGGATATAGTCGCGGGCGTTAGCCAGTATATTATTATTCTATACGACATTGCCCTACACATTTTCAAATGGATGAATCTTGAAGTTCAGTTGTTCCCTGGGGTGTCTACTAGCGCCACCTAGCGGTAACAAAGATAACTACCAATCTTCGGCTCCACTCCGCCAATCGCTTCGACACGTGTCTCATTTTATTTGAACGTTAGGAACGTGATCGTTTACATCTCCTGATCCAATTTCCTATTTGTTTTTACACTTGATTTGTGTTAGTTAATTTAAGATTTACTACCGTATTTTGTTAATACTGACTTCGTAAGACTTCAAAATACTTTTATTAAACCGTTTAAGCGACCCAAGGCTCATGATTTTTATATTCTTCGTCAGGCTATATTTATAGATGCAAGCTTGAGATGTATTTTGGTACATCTTATTTATCTTACAAGTGTTAAGATTAAACTTTCAATTACTGTATCTAATCTTAGTAAATATACTAGAATTAGTTGAATTGATTTATATAAAATAGAATTTTAAATTTAAGTAGAAAATAAATCTTTCTTAGCTGTAAAATTTAAATTGATAAGCATTCTCGTATTAGCTGACAGTAGGTAGGTCGCAAAGCTAGTCCGCGCCTCCTGGCATCGCCTGATAAAAAGTTTCAACGCCGAGAAAGATTTTTAATGAATATTAATTCCCCCGCAGTTAAGCAAAGTTCACTTCCCGGGAAAAATTGGTAATTGCTTAGTTTTTGTTCGAGTTGAATCTTTAAATCTTCTCTAAGACTTTTAGTATTACTTTGCGTAAAAAGCTTTTTAAGTAGCTTTTATTGATAAGCTTTGGAACATTGTGTTTTGTAGAAAAACATAGTTTTACAAATTGTTAAATCATTTTGATGACAGACATAAAAATTGTGTCTGTAGTAATATTAAAAATAATAAAATACCATTAATGCAAGTCGCTTCCGTCCTATTAAGGTTTTTTTGTATTAAATATGATTTTTTTCTTGTTTCAGGTAAGATTGAAGTGAATTACAGCTAGAAAATTAAAATGTGAAGGTAGTATGTTCAATCATATGTTTTTAGGGGTGGAATGAAATAAAATCGCTTGCATTAGCAGAATATACAGTCTGCTTAAGACTTATCTTCTTGCCACTTATCTTTAATGCTTAAGTAAAAGTAACTTAACTTTTTATATTACGGCTGACAGAGAGGTATGGAAGAGTACATACTGTGCCGACCCTCCATAAGGAAAAGGGCAGGTTGATGATGATGATGATGATTAGAATGTACACTAGCTTGTAAAACATTTGCAAAATGTCAATTATCTTTATATTATTTCTATTTTTTTTAATGAAGCTCATTTGTTTTTTAATCTGTTGTCATTACGACTGTAAGAAACTCTTATTCAGTGATTAATTTATTTGCATCTTATTTAAATTAAACATATATCAAGAATACAAATGGACGTTTTACATATTGCCTAATAAGAGAAATTGTCTCCAACATGGCGGTGTGTTCCGCTCCATTTATTACGCTTTATTCCTTATCACGCCGCTCTGTCACGTCTAACAACTTGACGCATCATCTTTACATTCGAAGGTTTTTATGTCGGTACTTTGTCACAAGGAAATACACACATGTGACGTAAATATCTTCTAGTAATTATATTCCGAAAAAAAAATATTCTAAATTCAAATTGACACTTGTTCTTTTAAATAGTGCTACTAGCTCGTTTATTTATTTACAAAGGTACATTCCTAGACAAATTAATAATACACGAAACGACAATATCACAAAAACAAAAAAAAATCTTTCTCAAGTTAGATTTAAAATGAAAAACTTCTCTAAGGGACTCTCTTAGTTGTTAATTTTCATTTCTAGGTGCAATTACTAAGGCACTGTCCATGCGTAAAAGTGCTGAGGGTTTCAGTGCGTTCTTCGGAGATCCCGGAACCCTCATCAGTTGCACTCGACGATGGACACCGCGGGGGTTAGTAGATCGAACCCTACATAACCCTGTCTTCTCCCTAGAAGGCAGGGTACCTTTCGAAGATTTCTCACCCGTCAACAAAAAAGGTGCAATTATTAAAATCATGAATTTTAGCAGCATGTCCGTTCAAAGTTTTTTTTTTACGTAAATATCGGTAATCACTGAAAATCGTAATTCTGTCGTGGAGTTCGAACTCTCTAATTACACAAAGTCAAAGCTTTCGCTCTCTTGCAGATGTTGCCCGTTCATTTTGTTAATTCTCAAGACAGTTTTCCTATTCAAAATATCATTGAATATGAAAAAAAAATGTGTAAAACCGTCCAATTTTCTATATTATTTTTTTATATTAATTTCTGTAATCCAACTTACTAATTGGATGGATGTTATTACGTATCCCCATAACAGCTAAACAGAATTCGATGACATTTTGGCATATAGAACAAAGTTTGAAAGAACACAAGTTCTACTAATTACGTTTTTAATTCCGCGCTGATAAAGCGGACGACATCTAGTGATAGAAATGAAAAACTTTCCACCATTTTGTATTTTGGGAGGTTTACGTTGTTCGTAATTTGGAAATATTATGCTAGTGCTTACTTTTGATGATTCAATATTGGTATATAAATTCAAAATCCAAAATGTCGATTGTAATTTCGATTATAAAATTACGTTGAACAACATTTTCTATGCTCTCCACCATTATTCCCTGAGTTTAGTTATCACGCGATGTTTCTGTACTCGAATTACGTTGGCATTGCTGTTTGACAAACAGTTAACACTGTTTACGAAAAACTGACTGACCTCCTTGTGTATTATATTTTACTGGAACTACGGAGAATACTATGATTTACTAATATAATATGGACGATAAATGCTCTAATGAATCACAACTTTTGTAATCTAATTGTTAATTCATGCATATTATTGGTCAATTTTAAGTTTGATCCAAATTCATGCTTTTAAGTAACTTATACGTGAAAGAAAAAAAAATCGCTAAAGAACAAAAGAAAAAAAATACGCAAAAAAGAGTACGATCCAAGAGACTGTAGGTGTTGAAAATCTTGCAATAAACAAGAAATGGTAACATATAAATTGTATCAAATTATTCACATCTACAGCTGGCATATAACATTTTTGTACATTCATGAAGTAAATAGAGTATGCAATTGTAGTACATATCATGCTAAACTAACTAGGGAATAAATTAGTTATTTCCCGTCATGGTAAAACATGATTTTCTTACTTAATATCGGAAATAGATAATATACTATAATTATTAGAATTAAATCGTCTAAAAAACTATCGATAGAGCTTCAACGTGGCATGGAGCTTTAGGAATATACAAGTATGTGAGTCGTGTACGCCGGCAGTTCTCAATGGAGTGTATATTTTTAATAAGTTTTAAATGTCTCGCTAACATTAATTATTCACATACACCAATTTTTCAATGCGCTAACTAAAAGATGAGTCAACAATAGCGTAGTTGGAAAGCGTCCAAAGAGACAAAGCGTAGCGCCTGCCTGCTTTGCCTCAGTTGGCTACAAAAGCTGCATTTCTTTGAGTTTTCAACAATTATTCCGCATGGGATGATAAAGAAAAATGTAGATTCGTGTGCTTAGCAACGGCATGAAAATCTGGAACTACCGCCTTGATATGAAAACATTTTTATTTTAGTTTCATTTTACGCGAGTTCGGGGGACACGGACGATCCCATTTAGGATATTAGAGCTTTTAAAACTTTAAGTTACTTTTTACTTAAGTTATTTTTAAGGTCTGTTTCAGTTCTAAGAAATATGATTTATTGCTTAAAAATTACCGAAATTTGTGTAATTTATTTTTTGTATTATTTTGTGTCAAATTAAATTGTTTATAATTCGCTTACGTCTGTTCACCGCGGTATCCAATGCATGACTGATCTTCGAAGAATTTTTCAGATTGTCAACATATATGACAAAAGTATTTCAATGTAATTTGTAAAGGCATTGCTTGCGGGGCCGGAATTATTATAACAAAGTATTATAAATACCTCGACACAGCCGAAATTTGAGTGATTAGGAATTTCATAATTGTAGAGGCTTTCTTCTGAATCATTGACAAAAAAAATTTTTTGATGTAATTCCTCCTTACTAAGAAAGCTTAATATTTCGTTTCAACTTTGCAATAGTATTTGCAATGAACCCCAGCTTTGCATGTAAACAAGGCTTCCGAATATATTGCGGATAAGGCTATATTGGGCTCGTATCTTTGCAACCTACTATAGGACTACTGTTGAGTAATATACACAAGTCTGAAAAGGTTGGAAAAATTAGAATTAAAAATATTTTCTTTTACACATATTATTTAATAAGGCAAATGGGAGACTCTTTAAGTAAGGAATTACTTGTTATTGTTAGAGTTTCCTGTTCTTATACGCCTTTATATAAAAATGGAAAATGGATCGATGGAATATGGAAAAAAGTATAGTTATTATTTTATATAAATCTCCTAATCTCCCTCCGCGGCTCATCGCTCACGAACGCGCTATAGTACCAATCCCACTCACCCTGAAGAAGAGCCCCTGATGAGCTCGAAACTAGTCAATATCGACATCGAAATTAACGTGAGTTAAGCCGTTTTTATAAGTAGTGTAGTGAAATGTCTCACGAAAGTTTTAATTTAAATATCTTAATATTTTTGAGATTTTGTAAAATTGATTTAATGAACGTGCAGTATACAACGAAGTAAGAGTCTCGTAGTCTGCGGTCACAATAGCAGTAATGCCCGCTGTTTCCATACAATGATATTCCACAGTTCCCGCGCTTAAACAATAGAGTCCAACATTTTTATTGTGCGCGAAGTTGCATCAGGTAGAATGAAAACGTTGCCACGACTATGAATCACGTGGCAGTGTGAATGACTGTGAAAATTAAACGTTTTACATTAAATACGTCCAACTTTATTTCTTAAAATGTAAACATTGAGCCCCCCGTTAACGATCGAAGTATTTTTTTTTAATTGTTGCTTTCTATTTTTTTTTTAATCCTATGACTAAAACACATATGATAGATGAATATTATTATCAACGAAATGTAGCCTTTACTTATCACTTTAAGTTTGAATAAAATACAAAAGGCTTGAGCGATGTTTTCTAATTGCAAACTCATATCATTTAAAGCTTTAATCAATCAGATCATTGCACACATTGAATTTGTTGAACAACTGTAAGAACAACAAAAATGTACATAAGAAATCCCATACTCGAAAACACATTGGTACATAGCGCCGATAGAATCTAGACGTGTAGATAACAGCTCGGTCTGGTCGAGCGGTTAACTACGCTAACAACGGTGGAGATCTCGAATTAATGAATAGAATTATTTTAACGCAAGAAATATTAATTCGTTGCCACAGAAAGGAGAGTAAGATATAGAGTGACATTGGGTCGCTGCATCACTCTAGTATATTAGTTTTTAATATGTAAAAAATGGTATTCGATGTAAAATATCAAGATGAATGCTTTACGACAATAATCAGATGTTGTAAAGTTAGTAGTACAATTTACGAGCGTGTATCGGGACGTGTTAAATATGTAGAGGTAATGTGCGACATGACGACGCTTGTAGAGGGAGCGTATCGGCCACTTAGCGGGAGTAATGTCTCCCTCAGGCATTGGACAACTTTATCGATGATGTACGCGAAAGCAGAAACATTACGAGCCCCCTTACGCCGCGATCGATACCAACTACCGAGGGAGTGTCGGCAATCGTATTACGAATGACTGTATTTATTCACGCCTTGTATTGAATCAAAGAAATTACGATAGTACGTAAAATGTTTACAGAGTTCAAAGTCAGTTATTAGTAGTTAATTCAAATACTTGTAATCATTATTATTATTATAGTTTTAAAGTGAATAATAAAAAAAAATTACGAAATTTTTTTAGTAACGAGAACAACAACAAACAGTTACACATTAGTAAGTATCTCTATCTACCAATAATACTATGTTATTCATGTATGTATGTATTATATAGTCAATTCATCAGCCGTATCTATTCGGTCTGTATCACTTAATAACATGGGCGTCGCGACCCCGCCTCGCTTGGAGCGAATTCGTAAAGGGTCGGGACAAACGTCCCTTCTCGCTTTAATTCACAAAAACCCTTACATCGTCGGACCTTTACGTACTGTTTGTGATATACCGTCGACATATCAACTTAATCCAATAGTATTTTGCATCTGATAACGTTAACAGTTACTCTAAGATATTTATTGCTAATCTTCATTTAAACATGGTAAGAAAAATTACTGGCGTTCAATAAAAATCACGTTTAAACTTGATACATTTTGTAAATAAAAAATCTAGTAGTTGTAAAAAGGCATTTTTATTAAATACAATATATGTTGTATGAAAATTGTTGTTAGATACAAATTTGAAGAGCCATAGTTTAATGGACTACCGATCAAACGGTCTTAGGTTCAAATACCCCCATGCCACTATCACGGACCATATCATAACACTTTTTTGTCAAGCTTTCTGAAATGATTATAAGAAATATTGGGAAAAAAATACGTATGTACTGTTGAAAAAATTAAAAGAGGATCTTAGAAATATCATCATTATCATCATCATCATCATCATCATCATCATCAGCTCATGATACGTCCCCACCGAGGGGCTCAGAGCCTACCCTGTTATTAGGGGTGGCTTAGAAAAAAAATAAGTAATAGAAACATGATTATATGTAATTAAAAAGCTTCAGTAACTAAAGTTGTTTCCGTTTAAAGTCTCTTGACATAACATGTAATTGCTGCTCGCTTTTTAAGACAGTTAAACATAAAATTATTTAATATGTGAACTGTTAAAAAGGACAAAGACATTTCATTGTTAACAAACGTATTCAGAGCACTCGGTACAAGTGGTAATCCGTTTCTTTTGTTAATGCACGACTTAAGAAAGTCTGTCTGGAGTGGAATTGTCCTAACGTAGACCCCAATTACAACTGCACTACAGCATGAAAGAAATGTATATGAAACTGTAATTTTCTTCACAAATGGAATAAAGGAATATTAAATATCTACTCCGCCTCATTTTCTTATAATTTTTGAAAGCCTAGCACTTTCTTAAATTTCGAAAAATTGTGCACATCATATGTCACTATATAACTTGTAACGAAGAAAAATATTAAACTATGTCAAATTAAGATTAATAATAATAATAGATTATATTGCCACTTGAAGCAGTGTGTTTCCTTAAGTAATAAACAAAGGAAATTAAAAGTATTTAAGCAGACAAAACTATCTCCTCTAGTAACAAAACCCAGAGGTACTTTACAACATTTATAGAGGTCCATTAGCAACAGAAGTCGCGACGTCACACAAAAACATCCACAAGTAAAAACAGGAAAACGGAAAGATAAAGTACCCGAATGTCGTGTCTTCAGACAGGGGAGGGAATAAAATTAATGCGCGACGGAACCGAACTTGGCACCCGCGACGTCGCACCGCCGGCCACGCTCCCATGAAACTTTAATCTTATTAATTATTTATTATTTGTTACAGCGACCATTTAACGTTAACTATTGCACTCACAATATATACCTACTTTCATTTGATTTTAAAAATCTAATTAATTTATCAAAATATAACTGGGATACGGCACAGTTTTATTTCGGTTTTTCAATTCATTAAAATTCTGAATTCCGCTTCAATTAATACGAATTCATTTATTTAAGATTCACTAAAATGTTTAAAATAAATTAAATTACGAAAATTTGAATGTAGATTAATTGTCATTAAAATTATAAACATCAATTTTAATGAGAAAAGTATAAAGATAAAAATATATAGGGGAAGTTTTAAAGTAGCCAGTGATAGAAAACTTTAAAAGCAAAGGGTTATCGTGGTATGGATATGTTATGCGAAGAGATAATGAGCATATTAACAATAAGATGTGCATGAACTGTGTAAAAGAAGATATGCGTAAGAAGGCTGTGAGTTTAGATACGATAGCTGATAATAATTTATGCATATTACAGTAGTACATATTGTGCCTACCCTCGGTAGGGAAAAGATCAGGGTGATGATGATATTTTAATGGTTTTATTCTTCTTTATAATTCCCTTAAAAATTAGAAAAATCAGAAATCAACATGACAGAGACGTTTTATAAAAGCAATGGTAGAAATAGACAAGGGCTCGGATACGAGAGTTCGACATTGTAGGCACTTAATGAGAGTAATGTCTCCCCGGGGGCGATCCCTATCTGCGGACAACTTTATTGCCATACACGACACAGATAGGGCACTAACAAGCTACATTTCAAAACATCAAATAGTTAATAATTTGAACAATATAAACAAAGCTTAGAAACCATGTTTTATTTATAATTTTCAACAGCATCTCTATTCGCGCCGGAGAGGAGAGGTTGGCAACACCGACGGTGTGGGGGCATCACTAGGAATACGTCATGAAGAGATCGCTCATCTCGAACACTTTTCTTATTGTAAATCTGTATTATATTGCACAATAAATTATTTCAAAACCAACATCTCTACCTTAACAACCAAGGATTATATAAAAATAATCTATTTTCTGAATTTTTTGTAAGACATTTCACTATACTGCGTAAAAACTTAATCAGCGTGTAAATCTGTGTCGGCACCGACTAGTTTCGGGCCTATCGGGGACTCCTCTTTAGGGTGAGTGGGATTGGTACTATAGCGAGTATAGAGAGGTATATACGAGTGAGCGATAGGCCGCAAATGAAAGTAGAAACAAGTCGGTACCGACACCGATTTACATGTGAGTTAAGGGGTTTTTATAAGTAGTAAAGATTAGTAAGTTAGTAGTTGACATAAGTTACTAACTTGCAATATTCGTAGCAGTAACGTGAACCTTGTTTACACTTGGGACTGACGCATAATCGCGGAGGTACTGTGACAGGTGGGTTCATTAAAATTCATCCTCAATGGATCCACTGCGCTTGAATATTCACTACTTGTTAGGCTGTACATAATTAAACTTTACACACTATAACATTGATTACAAAGTCAAAGGAATCAAATTATTGTAACGTATAATTCAATAAAATTTTGCTCAGTAAATTCAACTATTATTTTAAATTACGTGTAATAAGTATTTTTAAAATATCAGCTGATTTTTTTAATTAACTAATTTTTTTACCACCCCCACTAAGCACCAGGCTTGTGCTAAGATATGTTCCACGATAATAATTGATTGCCGGCTTTCGAACTTTCGACCAAGTGATGGGAAATCCGAACTCATAACCATTACACTATTGACGCTTATATATAGTTACCGCTATATTAAAAAAAAACGCCTGAATTTTTTAAATAAGAATGTCTTTTTTTCGATCAGAATTGATATAAACTGCAGTACTCCGTTTGGACCGTGGGAACAAGTCGAGAGTTATCAACGCGCTTGAAATTCGACGTATCACATGTATAACGTATTCCTAAATTTCCCACTGGGAATTTTCCAATTCTCTCCGTTCTAAAAATATTTAAAATTCAAAAAACTTTAATCGCAACTGATAACTGTCAGTCACAAAGAGCAACACTTAGTGTATATTTCTTACTTTTCCGCTTCGTATGCCGAAATAAAACATTCAGAACTTTGTTAAGAGCATTTCTTAAAAGAGATTAGGCGATAATTGGCCAATTTTAGATGAATCGTTATTCTGTTCATCATCATCCTACCCATCGAGGGGCCTTCCCTATTGTTAGGGGTGACTAGGCCATAGTCAACCACGCTGGCCCAGTGCTGGTTGGTTGACTTCACACGTATCTTTGAAAATCATCGCAGATATGTGCAGGTTACATCACGACATTTTCCTTAAGCTTAAGAACATCGAAAAATGTACATATGTAATTCAAAAATCAAAAACACTGATATGGACAATGTCGAGTACGGTCCGATCCGGACAAGCGTTTAACAACTGCGCCAGCGATGTTCTTGGTCTTTTACCCCTACCTATCTTAAGTAAGCATGATATGTTATTTAATATGTCAATAATTTCTAGTATATAATAGTCAATATGTTAATATTACTTATGATTAGTTTGAGCAAGTTGATTCATTGTGTTTGATTTTGACAAACATCCCTTGTGCAAACTGAGCGACTACAGCGCTGGCGGTACGTACGTGAAACTAATACGATATCTAGACAATCATATATTAAGATATAGTATCAATTAAATCTGATATGTTCATAGTTAATCTGTATTCATTTGTTTATTGACTTTTTTTGAGTTCTTTTAATTTTTGAATTCGTCTAATTTTAAAACACAATTTAAACGTAAAATTTTGATAGCGTTTCATTTTCTAAATGATCTTATATCAACTCGCAATCCCCTTTATTTGACTTCACATAATGGCTGCTGAATAAATGAAGCCATTATTTCCTTTCATGGATATAATAGCCGATGTTTGAACAGAGCCAGTAATTCAGACATTGTTCGATATATTATGATGCTTAAAAGATAAGCCAAACCAAAAGGGTAAATGCTCGCTCATTTCGCCAACCTAACTAATGACGCCTTCGACCGGTACTGAGCATTTCGTTCCCGTTATATGGCTTTCTTTGAACAATCCCACTATTTACAGGAACATTTTTTTTAATAATAAATGAGTATTAAATGTAACAATATTTCTTCCTTCTTTACATTTCAAATCCATAGTGAAGAGCAATGAATGCGGGTCACTTAAACTTTCACATCTAAAAACTTGGTAACTAAGAATACTAGCTTTATATAATAAACGGTGTTCAATAGACAATGTAATACCGCTTAAATTAATTAAATAAAAATAAACACCGTTTATACCCGTTTTTTTTTTTTGGTGACCCGAATTAAAATGCTCTCGAGTGTAGGTTTAACTTTCAATTATTGAATAGCAAATCGTGCTCTTAGAACTGAGATAAAAACAACTGCCGACTTGTTTTAAAAAAGTTTTTTTTTTTAAATTTTGCTACCAGCATGTTCATTGAAAAAAATGTGTAATTTAAAATCTTCACATCCATTGTTTTTAGGACCTTCATAATCTTAATACATATTGTAATCCTTGTTAAATTGTTTGAGCCTTGTTATTAATTATTTTCGAGTGCGCTGTTAAGATATTAGGTAGAGGAGGGATGGGAGAGGGATTACTTGCTAAATCCCATTCCATCTTGTAATATGTTTAACTTTAAAACACGCTTAAATCATTGAAAATCCCGATAAACATAAACTACAGGACAAATATACAAATAAAAAATTAACGCGCCAATAGCCTAGTGGTTAAAGGTACGGAGTCCTGATCTAGCAGTTGTCAGTTCGAACCCTGCCCATTCGATTGTTGTCATAAACCATAGCACAAATGTTGAGCTTAGTAAGACTGGTAAAAAAAATAACAAAAACCTACCGGGATTAAAAAAAAATTTGAAATCATTTGAGTCGGTCATAAAACGAATGAATCTCATTTGATTTGTTGTGATTAAATAAATCTAAAATTGTAATTATTATTTCAATAGTAAAATTAATTGACGCGTATAAATTACGTCACAATCATTTAATGAAAGCTTATCCAATGTAATCATTAATTCTATTTGTGCATCATTATTAGCGTTAGTAAATTGTATGCGTTAATAATTGTATTTTACCAATTAATTTTTTTCCAGTCGTAATAACGTGATATAAATCAATTTATTTAGCAAACAATCGCCGGTACAATAAATATTGTAACAACGTTAACGTGAATTGAAACAATAATCTAGTTTAAATACGTCCAAGTCCGACAAAACAAATACGAATTCATTTGTGTATTAACATTACACAAAATTACCAACACTTTTAGGCTTTTGCTCCATTTAATTAGTAATACATTATAATTTTATTCCAAATATTGATCAATGTCAGGTATGGGAGGAAAATACTGCAATAGAGGTCACTATTGGGGACAGGCGACTCAGTGCGGACGACAGGAATACGTTGGATGCGGAAGGGAGAGGACCATATAATGTCTAAGGATCAGAAATCACGACCCCCTTAACCATTAGGCTATTGACGCTTAGAAGAATGCCTATGTCCAGCAATAGGCAGACTTAGGCTGACGATGATGATGATGACATATTGATTTGTAAACAGATTATTCTGCTATGTTATACATTTTCTTCGGCGAGAGCGTCGGTGGCGCTGTTGTTAAGCACTTGACCGGACCGGACCGTACTCGACGTTGTCCAGCTTCGAACCCCGTCCTGTACCAATGTGTTTATCCATTTTCATATGTGCATTATCCGACGCTCTTACGGTAAAGGTAAATGTGATGCAACCTGCACATATTAGCGAAGAAATTCAAAGATATGTGTGAAGTCAACCAACACGCACTGGGCCAGCGTGGTCGACTATAGCCTAGTCACCCCTAATCATAGATAGGGAAGGCTTTGAGCCCCTCGGTTATGGACGTATAATGACCTGACGATACTTGTTAATAGTATGATATACATACTAATCTATAATCTAACCGGTACATTGTGCTTTATTTACGATATATTAATGAAAAATATACGTTTTACTACTAGCATAACTTTTATTTAATCTATATTTTTTGGGGGATTTATGTCCTTTGTGCACATGCCAACCCCATAGTTCCCAGGATGTATCTCCTCTGATTAGATAACGAGCTGACATAATCGTACCGCCGCGCTTGAGGTCGGGTCCGATAAAATAGTTAATACTACGCCAAAATTTGTTGAAGATAAAGCTTTCTTTTGTCTGTTTATCGATCCATCAAATGTTACAAGACCTCTTTGTAATTTAAATATCCTTCCAGTTTCCTCGCCGACGTTTTGAATCATATTTTACACTTAAACGTTTTTAATCAAGTAAAAGCTCCCCTGAGAGACAACCGTCACTTCATTGTCTCCCTCTTATTGTTTTTAAAATAGTTTTATATCTTCGAATTCTCTGAGAATTCTCGTTTTTCGCAGACGATACAAGATGTTAAACAAATTGGATTTTCTCCAATTTGGAAAGGAATAAATTGGATTGTCCTTTATTGCAGCTGTGGGTCGGTTTTTAGAAGACAACTTTCTATTTGCGAATGACATTTTGTACGCTCGTAAATCTGCCTAGCGATTGCCAAGTTAAGATTAATAGTCGGACAAAGTATGGACGTTTCTCGAATCAATACCGGCGAATCACTCACGTCTGATGGACGAAATATATATATCAATCCAATTACAGATATACGAAGAAAAGATTTTCCTTTGGACTAATTTTTCGGAAAAAAATCTTATTAATCTAACTCTCTCAAATAGCTTCAATACACATCTTAGAGAATGACATTATTCAGTTTGACATATGACACTAAACAATAAAGTTCCGTATTAATGGATATGAAAAAGTCACTCGTTTAATACGATAATTCATTGACAGTTCAGGTGTCATTGTATTCCGATAAAGATCCGAATTTTCCCGAAGGAAAATAATTTCTCACTACATATGTACCGGCTTCTTTTATTCGCCAATGGTATATAAAGCTAATAATTCAACTTTTAGGATCTAGAGGTTAAGAAAAAGTGTTTTTTTTAAACTATTTCTTTAAAATAAACCGTTTTATTCAACCAACTTCATTACGAAGTAGGTTACGGAGTTTATAGCTACATTATTAATCTTGCAGCGCCCGCCTTTATAAAGCTCGCCTACACAAGTAACTTCTGTTTATTACGCTATGCGATAATGTTCTTTCCGGTACCGGTTTGTAAGGTTCAAAATTTTGATGTTCTAAAATTGTTAGATCCGTAAACACCTACTAATTGCTTTAAGAATTTGTTGGAAAAACGGGACAAGAAAAAAATATTAAGCCTTTAAGAAACATGCTGTTAGTAACGTTACTATACTTTTAAGAAGTGACTTTTTTTCTATCACAAGGGTAAAGAAAGTTTACTCTCATACTCCTAAACGGTCACTAATGAAGCAGCGTAGTGATCGTTTCAAGTCTCCATCAATCATTGTAAGTTTTCTTACTCTCATGTTTATGAAAGCGTTAATTATAAAAATAATTCAATAAAAGGAAATGAGAGAAGACCGCTGAACCGGATATATTTTTTATATTGATTTTTAAAATTAAATCTAGACCAAACGCAGCACAGAGGCGTGCAGACCTCGCCGCAGATCGAGACCGTGTGGCATAACTTTTATAGTCGCCCGATGACTTGCGTTTTTCTCGTTTTATAAACTCTGGCTGGCACACGCCTAAATGCTCGCCTAAAAGTCGCTTGCGCGAAACTAAAAAAAGACATATTACCCCATGTGCTATTTCCGAAAGAAATCTATCTGTGTGACTAATTTTATCCAAAGCACCATGGCCTATTTGAAGTAACCTGCCAATAAACATCCATCTAAACTTACGTTCTCATCATAGCAGTCTTAAAAAAAAAAGGAGTTGTACTAGTCTTGATTTGTACAGAAATATCTCCCATTTCATAATCAATTCCCTCAACGCCTAAACCACACAAAAAAACATACATTTCCAATCTTTCAATGCAAACTCTCGCCTCCATGTATAATTTAAAATCCAGACGAGAAACAATCTTTTAATTTTAACAAACGTAACACGAAGCGAACTCGATCCAAAGCAGATGAACAAGCAAATAAAACATGGCATAATACACCGCACGTTTGCCCCCTTTCTGCTGCAAAAAAAAAATCACCTCACGCTCACTGGCCACAGACAAAAGTACCGACGATTAATCAAAAGTGTTCGATGTTTGTGACGCTTCACAGTCGGCGCGGCGCACTCACCAGATGAAGTCGCATTCAATACATTTCACATTATTAATTGTTTCGTCCCTTGTGCACATGTTTAAAATACTTTATACATTACTAGTGTATATCTCACATAATATTTGCGTCAATGCACACTAATAGCATGTTTTAAAACAAGAAAATATCTTTACTTGTTCATGACTTTTTATTACAATTATTCAACACCCCCCCCCCGTACCCGTCCCCATTAGTCAGCAAAAGTAAGCAAAGCTGTGACCGGCCCTCTCTCATGCTCACGTAAACATTGGTACATCAATTCTTCTACTAATGAATTCTATTTTTTTTAATTATACATGAGCAGCAGTTATAATTCGTTTTCGTTAGTTTCCAAGACAATAGTAGGTTGCCAATATGTGTAAAGTAAATAACTACTGATGATGTAATAACCATCTAAACCCCATTCCTCATCTCCAATTTCAACAAATATAAGCTAAGCAAAGACCCTCGTCCCCTTATAGTGCTTATGTAATACTTGAACGGCCTCTGTCTCACAGATTTTATCACAAAAAAATCAACAGGGTTATATTTTGCATCGAAATAAAGGAAGACCGTTGGTGGATCGTAAAGTCGACTAGTTGTTAAGTAGGTAGGCATCCGCAGCGCTAAACGATGAAGTACTGGACCTCGTAAAGCCATTAACTGCGTATAGTCAGAGTATGTCAATAGAATACCGATTGTAAAGCTCTCCCTGCTGGCCGTTTTATAAGACTTTATGGCTGGATGGCTAGTGGTTTATTGTTTATGGGATACTAAGTGTTTATTGGTTCGACGATAGTATCACGATAAACTCGGTAAGTAGCTATTCGGATTACGTACGCACAGTTACGTTTATTTACTAAAACACTGGCGCTGCTACCCAGATTAAGTCTTGGTCTCCGTCACATAGATGCAACGCCATCTGTACTGCATCAAAAATATATTATATTTTTTTGAAAGCTGTCTTCTACGACGTCACGTCACGTGATCGAATCGACCCTTAAATAGATGTTTTTTTTTTATGTTACTGCTTAATAAATAAACTTTGATTGTGAAAAATAGTATTTGTGCGTGCTAACATATAAGCAAGCGTAGTAAATACATATTTTCTCCATCATAAACCGTGCTGTTGTTCAAAAATTAATTGCTTCCTCGAACGCTAAATTGTATTATTCATTCAACTTAATTGCGAAGTAGGTTACGGAGTTTATAGCTACATTATTAATCTCGCAGCGCCCGCCTTTATAAAGCCCGCTTCAAATAACATGAAATGGCAGCTCTTAAGTGTTACCTCCGGCGATAATATCTACAAATCTAATATTTATACTTTGATATTTCATGTATTTTTAATCTGTCGTAAAAATTGGTAACAATGATATACAAGTTAACAAAATGTCCGGCAACGCATCTGTGGTTCTTCTAGTATTACAGATGTCCATGGCCGTCAATGACCACGCTTGTGATTCCGCCGCTCCTTTGCTCCTTCTCTTAGAAAAAAAGCAAGTAAACGTTTTCACTCCGCACGAATCGAACATAAGTTTAATTTCACCTTTCAGTTCATCTAACTTTACTTATTTTTGTTCTAAATAATTTTTTCGATTTTATTTTTGCCTATTGTATCACAGTGTGTGTGTCGCCACATGCAACGGGATACATTCCTCTCTTTTTCAAACGGCCACGTTCAAATACGTCAGATTCCAATTTTTGTTCGTTCGATTTGGCCATTCCCGACAGTGTTGAATCACAAATAAAAGAACTCGGAAGGTGAGGGGACACGTTTCTAAAAATAGTTTTGAAGGATCTTGTGGGAAATCTATTTTTTTTTCAATTCTATTGTATAACATTTAAGGTTATATTTTTATTATTACAATAATTGATTTTATTTGTAAGGAAAGAAGTTCATTTATAGTCATACAAAAAACACGTAAAAAATTTAGTATTACAACAAAAAAAAGATGGACTATGTGACAAAAGGAGCCAGCTCAGCATGTGCAGCGACGGCTTGCGCCGGTTTTCAGCTGTCTCCTTTTGGACTGACTATATGTTTAATTATTGTATGTTGTATTACATATGTGCAATATATGTGAGCAAAACAAACTAAGTCACAGTTATAACTTTTTCTAGATTTAGTTGAGAAATATGCTCTGATACCTACATTAGTTCATAAGCTTTGAATTTACTGCTGAAACATGTTTGCAAAATGTGAAATGATTTTGCTAAGTAAATAATTAACGTTAATACGCAGGCCATAAATATTCTCCGGCAATATTTGTATTAATGGATTAGTTGGCGTTTGTTGAACTAAGATTACTATTAATCTTGTAGCATTGTTTTGTGATTTTGTTCGCTTATGTGCTTTGGAGCTTTCTGGTATCGCATTTATGTTGCTAAATAATTACATTATTGATAGGAATTTAACACTGAAATTACGTTAACATATAACCTTAATCTTACTCCTAAAATATTAGTTTCGATTCTCAGTTATAAAACTTCATTTCATCAATAAATAAACGAAGGTAATAAAATTGTATAATAACTATCAAACAGCTGGTCGCGATTGTGGAAAAGTGTGTTAAGATTTTGAAAAATTACCAATTCTTCCGATAAAACCAAACAAACGTTTCTCTTTCACAATGTTTATTGTATTCTAACGTTGCGAAAAAATACATTTATTTGTTCTTATTTCAATTTGATTTAGCGGACAATGAAAGCATTGAAATCTGTTGTTTTGAAAGGCGACGATTGTGGAATGTCATTATATCGCGCGGCCGCGGCCGAGCCGAGCTTTTTATTCGGCGCACAATAGGCATCTTACCCAGCCCGGTGCAATGCTCCTAGCTTGATTTAATCGTGCACAGAATTTTTCAATTCATTTAAAAAAAAAAATCGTATGTAAAATGCTCGTGTTTATTATAATCAACGCAATGATTTTCACCTACTGCGTAAAAGATTTTCATTATGATAAAGTGCTTTTAAGTAATTCGTGTCATCTCTTCTTGTGTCACATATCTTAGTGGTAATATGTGTTTTCTATACATCTCAAGAAGCCATCCGATTCACTTATATTTACTCGTACGCATATCATTCAATGCGGAAAGCGGAGGACCGTATACTATGGAGGGCTTTAGGAAAGGCCTATGTCCAACAGTCGGCAGACAGGAGCTTATGATGATGATGATGATATCATTCGGTTTAATTATTCATGCTTTTGTCGTCCTTTATCCTTGGAGTAACTCCTTTTTGATTACACTATAGCATCAAATTAATCTAGACCTACGCCTTCCTACATCTACACCTACGACTCCCCAGGCCGGTACTGTACGCCGTGTGACCGGACCTATAAGACTAAGTTCAGATTCGCAAGTCATCTCAGACCCAACTCTCGCAGATAACAATGTTTGCCATTGATAGTTACCTCATGGAAGAAGTCAGCATGAGGTTTTATCAACAATTAATTTAACGTATTACAATTGTGGTATATATCGCTATATACCGTGTGGACGGCCTGTGGCATTACGCCGGCCACAATGCGAGATTCATCCCACTGAGTGCAACGCCCTCATGTAATCTCACATGAAATGTGTGCAAACGTTTTTATTCTTTGCATCAGCTTTCCTCTCGCAGACTAACACGGCTAT
>JAODUI010000028.1:6655948-6666341 GCA_027563995.1 Papilio gigon
CCGGCCGGCCGTTGTCTGTATTATTAAGTGATTTGTCTGAATTCAATCCTGCCCTAAACTCCTTCTTCATCATTTTTATTACAATATAAATATTATTATTATAAACAATATTCCGATAACAGCGAATGTGTTTTTTTATTTGAATGTCAACTTTCAATGTTTATTTTTATTGCTTCATTTGTTATCGAATTAAAATTAAAAATTTATTGGATCTTATTGCTTCTTGTACGACTTTTAAATTTTAAGTTTTTTTCATGTTATTTTGTTTTCCATTTCAAAAATTCTGATTTAACACGATGAATAAGATAACTCTACTCTATTGAAAACTGTTCGAACGCACGCTCACCGTCCAAACTGTAAGACTAGAAGGTAAATTTGTATTAAAATATTTTTTTTTGACATCAATAAAATTTATATAAGATTTATCAGTACTTTCCGTTTCACAAAACTCATACTTTGTCTATTTCGGTACAAAAGCTACGCGTAGGAAAGTGGTGAGGGTTGGGTTGCACCCGTGGGTGGCCACCGACGTGTTTTAGTCGGTCAAATCCTACACAACAGTCTCTTTCTTCGAAAGATACCCAGCCATCTGGAGGCTTTCCTCCAGATGGCAGAATAGCTTTCGAAGACTCCGCCCCCCCTTCATCAACATAAAAAAAAACAGTTGTATCTCTTGAAGGGCGTGTACTGTATGGTCCTAATGCTCTCTATCTGTATAGCCTTCGTATGTAATTAGGATAACGTTATCCCGACGTCGGCTTGGCTCATCGCGTCGCGATTGCGGCTTGTTTTGCTTGAATTATCTATCCGCCATGTTATTAAGACCGCCGCAAGCTCCGTGTGTGACTCACTGATAAGTTAATTTAGGTTTGTGATTGTCACATCCAGTCGGTGCGGGATAATCGCTTCCATTTGCCAGAATAAGCCTTTTTATGAAGCAGACGTTTTAAATGGGCTAAAGCATTTCACAATTTGATCCTTAATTTTTATTGTACATAAAATTAAAGTATGATACCGGTTTTGTTTTTATTTCTTTCGGTCAATTAAAATTTAAAGGACATATTTGTTTTATGATTTTTCTCTCTTAAATTGGTAATTTGGCAGTTTGCCATTTAAAATAAAAATGTTCCAAATACTATCTTGATTATTGTTTCAATATTATTTTAATTAACTTGTCTTGTAATTTGGATAATAATGGAGTCAGAGAATCGATAACGAATTCTTTGGACGGTAAGAACTGGTCAACCATCGTCTAGACGAGGATCTTCCTCGCCTTAGGAATACTGTAATTTTTTATCATTATCGTTTTATCCATTTCAAGTTTTCATACAATGTAACCAAAGGTTTACACTGCCTCTACTCTCACATATTTCATTCTCTTCGAATAAATACTTCAATATGTTTTGTACTGTAATGGAACCCAAACAATCGTCGAATAGTTCTATAAGACCGTATACTTGAAACTCATTAGAGCGCGTCGTTACCGCGACGCAGAATCTCATTACCAGTATTATTACGTTACCGGCGGACGTCTCGTCTCGCTCGTCTCGTATCGATTGTGCTACAAACGGTATCTAGACACCTTATTTATCTTAATCAATCAACTTACAGACTTATTACTGCAGATTCACATAAAGGACATGGAAAAACACGAATCTTTGGTTTTATAATTTTTGTAGTGATTTCTCAACTAGATGGCGCTATTCAAATTACGTTAATAATCCAAATTAAAATTACGTTGTCCACTCATTTTTGTAGAGTTACTTCTGAATGTAAGAGAGTTGTTTATTGGGATATAACCTAAAAGACATTATTATATTTTATTCTCGTGTTCTATATTAAGCTCTATTATGCTTTTAACGGCAGACGGGTGATTAAAACGTGAGTGCACGGTGAATATTTACCGTCGGTTGTGGGACTTTAAACAGAAATCGATAATATGCGGCCGTGCGATACAGACCGGGCTACGGATTAAATTGACACATAAAACCCATACTGTTTAACAACACCATTTTATACGAATGTTTTTACTAAAATGTTTTAACCTGACTGACAAGAGGTTAATGTTTTGTAGTCGATATTATATACAATTGTTGGTCGATTTTTTTGTTTGCTTAATTAAAAAATAATTTTTCCCTTCGAAGACAACAAAAGTATTTTTTAAAGATTTATTTGCAGCAATTATTCTTTTAGGAAATGTTATATCACAGATTGAAAGATCGTTTTCGTTCTTACGAAGATCATTTCACACATGACTAATACGCATTGAGAGGGCCAACTATAAAGCGGCCATTTTGATGGTAAGATTACATTATGTTCGGCCACCCTTAAAATTGTACCCCATTAGCCCTCAAGCGATCTTTACGATGTAAGGGAAAGGGCCACCCTGGAAAACCAAACTAAAATTGCATCATTCTATTTTAGATATACGTAATTGGTGATTTATTTTCGTCATCATCATCAGCTCTTGTCTGTCCAATGCCTCTTAAAGTACGGTCCTTTTTCCGCATCCAACGAATGATTTATTTTATAATAGTAAAATTAATTAGTTATTATTGAGAGTCTGTTTTTTTTATTTATTAATGAAGTTCGTCCGTTGTATAAGTTGACAGACTTCAGTTTGTTAATACGTTTTGGTTTTGCAAAACTTAACATTTCTACTTCGTTGAAATCTAATAGACTTAAAAGGAACATTTCCAAAGATTAAGGCTGTTGTTGGAAATGTTCCAAGTCGCAACAGTGTACTTGTTGTAATGCTAGACTTGATACTTTTCAATATCTTGTATTTACCACAAGATGAAATGTATATTTGAATAATTCGTGTTAATTGCCGACCGTAATCGATATTATAAGGTATTTTCTTATCCAAGTTGTTTTCTGTTGGTATTTTTAATTTGTTTCCTTCAAATGTAACCAATCATAACCAATATTTAAATAAACCGTGCTGCATCTCATCGTGGACTGCCCGGTGTTGGGTGCGGCGAGGGCTGGCACTGAAACAGAAATAAGAAAAATGATTAGTAAAGATAAGAAAAATGAGTAGTAAAGTAAATGATAAGAAAAATGATAAGTAAGTAGAAAAGTAAAGTAGTAGTAGAAAAGTAGTAAAATGAGTAGTAAAGATAAGTATAAGTAGCTTAATAAGAAACTAGAGAGAAATTTTTATAATTTTGTAAAGTGTCAGCCCTCGCGGTCATACGGAGAAATAAAGTGAAGTTTATTAGGAAGAATTTTAACGAAATTTTATTTTTACAAGTATTATTTTGTTTTAGTGTTATAGTTTTAATGTTTTTAAATTGTATGTAGTCAAAAAATTGTGTTCGTTTTATTCTTTTTAACGTAGAATTAAGGAAAAATGTGATATTAGATTGAAGATAATTTTGTAAAGTTTGAAAGTTCCTAGTAAGGAAATAAAGATTGTCCTTACCTCAGGTCCCTGACCCGAAAACATGTTTGGGGGAACGAGAGTGGGGCATAGCGTCCCAAAAAATAAAACCCAATATAAAGATCGCTACATTTTCGTTTACTTGTACTAAGTTTTCAAAATTATCTTCCAATTGTCTTAATCTACTCGGTCTCTTACAAAATTGATTTTCATAAACTACATACCACTTACATAAGCGACTCAACTAACGTTTCAATTGGTGTCGGTACGGTTTTTATTAATAGTATAGTGTAATAGGTCTCGACAGTTTTAATAATTTATCATAAACTATACTCTTTTTATTAAAATAAATATGACCAAAATCATCTCACGTCACTACTATGTCATATTTTCTCGCCTTTTCTTTCCTCGTTATCAATAAAATAATCCAATTTATTCGGCTTCAGTTTCCTGACGTTGCGTTCAACTGACACGTCGTAACGTGACTGAACTGATACCTGTCACCTTATAATTTTCACCTCCCACCTCCACAATATAACAACTTCAAGTGGTACGAAAAAAATTATCTTATTAATATGTCCAGGAGTTATTGCATATTGTTTATTTTCGTTTAACATACTAACCATTTGACTTTTTTTTTTAAATAGCAGATTTTTGTTACTTTACTAATGTTTCTTTGTCCACTACAAGAAAGCTTTAGGCTTGTGCTATGATGTGGTCTACGACAATAGTCGAATGGCGGGATTCGAACTCTCGACTACGTGATCGGAAATCTACACACTTAAACATTAGACTATTAGCGGTTTAATAATGTAATTTATTTTTTATCATTTTTTCAACTTCATTGTTACCAATGCAAGTTATTTATACCTTTATTAGTATCGTTTAAATTAACCTAAAATAATAATTTAATGTTACATTGCGTTAACATAAATTGAGGTCGCAAAAAAGTCGGTTATCTTACCTTTGGCATTTAAAAACGTACATATGTCCTAAGTGTACCGCTATAAATTGTTGGAAAGCACTTCTGACTGCAGCGGGAAGCCGTGTAATAGATTGGACTCATTCGTATATGGAACAAAGCGAATGAATTCAAATTGGCTTCGGCCGGCATCCGGATGGTTTATGACTTACATCGTTTCAAAAATATATCTTAATATTTGATTTAAAAAAAATCCCTTCGTATTTATGTTATAATTAAAATGAAACAAACGTTATTTTAATTAAGGTTAATAATTCTTTTTCTTTCTTTCAATACTCATCAAAATTTCTATGGATCATCATCATCAGCTCACTATAGGTCCCCACCGAGGGGCTCAGAGCCTACCCTATTATTAGGGGTGACTAGTCCATAGTCAACCACGCTGGCCCAGTGCGTGTTGGTTGACTTCACACATATCTTTAATTCACATAGAGCTCCTTAATCCCTAATTATGTAGTTGCTAGGTACAAATGAGCGTTTAAATGAAATTAAATAATTCGCTAGTCTTCTTAATTTTCAAACCAGATTTTAACCTACATCAGAACTATTGGAACAAATATTTGTATGTCGCGCTTTCCTGTATTCAAACGTGTTGTCATTGTATAGTCGAGGACGTTTGTTTCCGACACATTTCAAAGGAATGTAATTTGATGCGTCCCAAATTCATACAGCGCATGTTCGTTATTTAATAGGAAGCAAATTCAGTTGTTTGACTGAACATGTAATTTCCGGATACCCGGTATATACAGTGCCTTTACATTATTCAACTCGACCTACATTTCAATTGAATTTCCTAGAAAACAGTCGGTTCACATTTACAAATTGACGTTTGTTGTATCCACGTTGCAGCGAATAATTCATTTGCGCTTCTGCAAACAATTTTCGTAATATTGATATCGCAGAAGAGTATTTTCCAATTGATGACAGTAAATAAGTATTTTTAATCTTTATGCACTTCTTGTTCGCATTATATCTGACCGTGTCAAATGGCAAGTTCATGCGTTTGCGCAATTCTATTAAACAGGTACAAAGTTTTCATTTTACAAATTTACTTATTGATAGTTGTTAGTATTTAGGACACTTGAAAAAATATTAAACATATTTATGGTGTTTTGGGTCGTTTGGGGAAAAAAGTTAGGCCTATCAACTGAAGTACAGTAATGTCATCTTGTGAAATTTTGAGTCCGATGTTCAGTATCAGTTATGATTAAAAAATCACTGTTGTATATTTCACCAAAGCAATGAAGGACGCGATAAAAACTTCAACTGTACACTTCGTGCTGTTGTAAAATACTTTTTATTGTTCTGTTTGTACAATCATTTTCCCCCGGCTACGGACGGACGCTCTCCGATTGATTGATTCAATTGTTTTCCGTTCCGTGTGTGTTGAGGCCTTCGTTTTGTAACGTTAGCATCCCTTGTAAGAACGAAAATGTGTTTTTGAATAAAACCACTAAAATTGAATGGAAATTGCACGTATGCTCCGTCGAATTTATTCCACTAGTAAATCAGACGGCTGTGCGTTAGATTACGTTTTTTTTTTTAATTTCAACTTTACGTTCATTTCTAACCGCACTGTGCGGGGGAAACAGCTCGTCGTCTACGTCGTGTTTTGCTGGAATTTAATTAAGTTTCTAAATTATGATTATGTTTGAATTTTTCGATACTGAAAAATATTTCTAGGGACTGCCAATTTATTACAAAAGTTAAAGCCTCCGAATTTCATTATATCACAGTGATTCCATAACTAATTGTGCAAAGCTTATTCCTTGAGTATTGCTTGTCTTCTACAGAACTGTCGACGTGTTTTTAAACCTTCGTTTTTTTGCCTTCCATAAATGAATGTTGTCTAATAAGAACTGTTATAAAAATGTCTTAATCTACATTTTGTTTTGCAGTAATTCAATGAAGTCTGTTACACGAATTTGTCCTTTTTACAGTGCGTCAAACTTATCTGTAAAGGTGATAGGGACGATTCTATCGAGGTTAGTTCTGTTCGAAGATATATATAAGTTACATAGGTAAAAAAAGTGTCTAAATAGATTGTTCCTCCCATTGACAGAGTGGCGCTAGTGAGTTGGCATGTATTATATTGAACTATGCCCACGGGGTAAATTAATTAGTCGTTCTATATTTAATTCTATCTGATAAAACGTATGAGTTAAAGACTACAGACAGTGTACCGCGGTGCATCAAACGTCTATTATGATAAATTATTACGAAAAAAAGCCTAGTATTTTTCGCCTTTTATTTTTACCCTTTCGATAATCACTGTTATCTTTTACACAATTTTTCGTCCCTTCCCTATTAATATTGTCGGTGCAATTTTCCAAACACTACTAAAGTAAAGTACCTTCGAATAATCTACATTAATTTTACAAAGTGGAAAGATCCGTATGTTTGTAACGAATAAACACGAGAACCAATTTCCATTCAAGAACAGAACACAACCCAACTCAAGAACAAACGACCAATTTCTAAAATTCTTTTACCATTACAATGCTATCATGTATTCGAGTATAGTAATATTGTGTTAGTATATTAAAAATATATGTGCGGTTCAACGACGCGAGTACAGGCCGGGCATTAATGAAAGTAAATTATTTACTTAATAAGGATTTAATTAATAAATTTATCAGATTTCAGCATAATCAATTACGGATTCACATTTTCCGCGAACAAGAAAACAATGATCATAATAATGAGTTAAAATTTAATGTGTCGGTTCGTAAATCACATTGCACAGAATGTTTAAGCTTATTTCGTTCTATTTGGAATTAATGTTCGTTGCATTAATAACGATAATTCCTACTGTTCATGATATCGTCCCGGAGCTCGGCTGCGCCGACACTAGTATACATGTTGCCGTCCCGTTCGTTCTCTTTGACGGAACAGAGACAGCAATACGTGTCAATACACTCCAGTCAAATCCCACTGTAATAATAAATCATACCATTAGTACCGTTCAATTATGCGTTTATTAAAAATTCCCTTTATTAGGCACCAATCGTCATGAAATATATTTAGCTGTAGCAATACCTTAATTTCCCTTTACATTATTAAACTGCGACCTGACCATATCTAAATCTTCACATATATCATAAAGAAAATCCCCGTGTAAACTTTATTCCTATTGAAAAGTCGAAGATAATTATTTCTTGTATTATTTTTTTTAAATGTTATCGTCTCGGAACGAATCGATACGCAGAACACCATGTTAGAGGTAGACGCGGGGGCAGGAGTGTGCTCTGCGCGCAGTGACCTTGAGCTTAGATGTACGGAGACAGATTCGTATAGCATACTTATTCATTTATCTATCAAAATTTTATATTTTTGCACACTCACTCATTAATATTATATCACATACAGACATACACGCACACTAGTTTATTACACTTTATTTATATATACAAAATTAAATATTAATATCTATGTAGACGGACGAGCACACTATTTCTTTATATATTTAATGCGTGCACGCAAGCACAGCGCTCCAAACGGCCGGCCGCCACAATCACACGACGTGCGGGTCACGCGCCGGCCGCACTGCCGCAGTAGCGGCAGTAGTCATCGCACCACGGACCTACGCTTTTGTATATCATGTATATGTAATAAACATATATTTAAATATAATGTTTGTCATTTCAAGTTCTCCGGGTGACCCATCACCCCCACAACCTAGACACAACCGCAATAGTCGTATCCAATATTTAAAAAAGCTGACTTTTAAATGTCAAGGTGAGAGTGTGTGCAGGGAAAATAATGTAATTGACTACACTGGACATTAACATTGAAAGTAAAAAAATACATAGAACGAGTTGTGTGAACATTAAATCGTCTATTACGATCGATTTTGAATTTCCTATTTCATCGCAAGCTTTGCTCGGGACGTCCTTCCTTCCGCTTACGTGGGAAGTCCAATCTACCGACTGACTAGATAACTGATGGAAATTTCACTCGACTTTTCACGATGTAAACACGGTACTTTAACAATCGTAGGGTTTTACTTGATTGCCTACAATACAATACAGAAACACTTTACTACGGGCTTCCTAATATAGACAACTATCTTTACTTCACTTTTATTTAAAAAAAATATTTAGTAAACTAAATGAAAAAGTATTTAAAAACCACAATTTAAAAAGCATAAAGAAGTCTCTATTCTTTTACCGATAAATATAAAACGGTGTGCGGTATGTTAGTATGTTATGTTTTGAAGTGAAATGGAAATTAATTACTTCGACCATACAATAATCAACATCTATTATTTCATATGAAAGTCAATTTAGGCGGAAGCTCCAAAATGCTGTGAGTAACGTTTTAACGAGCCATTTCCAATATTAATTGGACTCGACTTACTTTAATTTGCAGCGATCGTTACCTTTATCGGAGTATTTGTTCGTTTTTACAAATTTTAGGCTTCATTTTATTTAAAACCCTTTGAATCAGTCACCCTGTTATTACGCTACGTTACCTTTTCCTTCCTAAAATAACATGATCTTAATGGTTTCTTTTATTGAATCTTTTCGATTGTTTCGTCAAGAAATAACATGTTATTAACGTTTTAAAACATTTTGTATCAATGTTGACATTGAAAATGTACAAAGTGTTTCAAGTATTTTATATCTGGATTTTTAATTATTTATTTCTTATACAATATATATGTTGAGTCCTGGAATGGCGGCCACGGACAGGTCGACGCAGCGTAGGTAGGCCTCCCGCAAGATGAACCGATGATCTGGTCAAGTTTGTGGGAGCAACGTGGATGAGGGCGGCCGAGGACCGATCTTCGTGGCGATCTTTGGGGGAGGCCTATACTCAGCAGTGGGAGACGTGTGGCTGATATGATGATGATGATGATGATGATATATGTTTTTCTTATAACGAATAACTTAACCAGCAATTTTTTTGTCTTTCTGTCTGTCCGTCTTTTCTTTGTTGCAAGTCCGCGTTTGTTCCGGCTAATCATCAGCTCAGAAATGACTTAGCCGTCTTTTTAGATCTTTTTAATTACTTTTCATAAGACGAAGTCTATATCACAAATCTAATTGATCAACAATTAATGTTATAACGCACATGTGTCATCTAAAATTAGATTTGCACAAAATCAAAAACGATATTTCAAATGCCATTATTCGTAAAGCAAACGTTTTATATTCATGAGTTTTACAACGAGAAGGCATGAATATGCAGGCGGATGTTTAGTCGTAGACAACAAGTTCGATGTATTTTTACAGTGTTTATGTTTTCGACAGGCGGGAAAAACGTGTATTTTTTTTTCATACAAAATGTAGACTATGCAAATTCATATGTTGGCTCGTATTTTGTACAATAGCAACTATGCCTTGCCTGCGTTCCTAACTAAACTAACTGACGTTTAGAAATTTTTAAAATGGTTTATGTTCTGAATCTTATAACACGGTAACCTTCTTCGATTGAAAGGGCGTAATATTTTTAACAGATTTATTATTACAATCGTTTCTTTACGATCTTTAGCCTGCATGGATTTTAATCGATTCTAAAGAGGATGACGTCATTAGATTTAGATTCTTTTCAAGTTTGTCATTGCACTGGTAGTAAAACCTTAATTTATTTTATTATTAGTATTAAATCCACTTCGTACGAAAGTAAATTTCTTAGTAGCATAAAATATAAGCGTGAACATTTTAAATTGAATCTCAAAAAAGGATACGTATATATCATCATCATCATCAACATCAACAGCCCTTGTCTGCCCACTGTTGAACATAGGCCTTTCCCAATGCCTTCCACAGCATGCGGTCCTCCGCCTTCCGCATCCAACGACTTCCTGCCGTCCAAATGGATAATATTAATTAGCAACAAATTTCAGCTCAATCGGAAACCAGGAAGTTGATCAAATATAACTTGCAAGTTTTGATTACAGACATTATGTATGTTACATATGTTACAATAGTTAAGAAAATGATATCTTAAAATTGTTCGCAATGTTCCGACAATACTTTTATAAGTACTATTTTTATATTATCCACATTTCGACTTTTACT
>JAODUI010000028.1:6666441-6676690 GCA_027563995.1 Papilio gigon
TTGACTTCACACATATCTTTGAATTTCTTCGCCGATATGTGCAGGTTGCATCACGATGTTTTCCTTCACCGTAAGATATGATGATTCTATGGATGATTTATTTAAAAAATTAAAAATAAAATGACAGTTATTTTGCTTGAACTATGATAACATTTGTAATCAATTTATACAAGTCAACTCTGTTTACTTCCGTTTTGTATGCTTATTGCATATTGTAAATTGCTTTTTTTTTCTCGCGTTAAAGCAAAGATGGCCGCGGATTACGTAAGGTATTCAGCTTTAGGCGATATCCCGTCCCAGTTCTTTATGAGTTTGGAAAGACGTTTAAAGGTTTTTTTTCCCCATTTCAATGTATATTAACAACGTGTGCTGGGAAACTGACTTTTATCGCGATATCTTTGCAGTGGAAGATAAACCTTATGCATATCTTAACGTTGGCGGAAGATGCTTAATATTGAACAAGATTTCTTCAACGTCGTGGTCTTCTTTATATATTTTTTTCTTTCTTCTTCTTTTTATAGCTGGTTTTCTATGATATATGTTGCATACTTTAAGAATAAATATAATCAAATGTAAAAATTATTAAATATGTGATGTTTTTTTTTTAATATACTTTTAAATTACTTCACATATTTTTATTTGATCTAATAAAATGTTGTATTTGCAAAATGATCAGTTCGTAATTCAAATTTAATTTAGAAACAATTTTTTTTATTGTTCAAAAATAAGTTTTATTTCCTCGTCCAGTTAACTTTAAACGTGTGAAATTTCAAGGTTATACGTTTGCGCCATTTCCTTAAAAAAAAAAGAAACATTTTCGCTTCACGTATTAATATTTAATTATATAAATGATGTAAAGTGTGACGGGTTATCATTATTTCGGACTTGAACCATCCGCCATTCCTAAGTTTAAAACAAAAGCTTTATTATTCTTGTTGCCTAGCAACCAGACAATATTAAATTTTAGAGTTGCCGTGCTACAAAAACACTTCAATATTTAAGTTTAACGACAAAATAAATCGTAATATATTAATTTGTACATGCGTTATAAGCTAAACGACACATGATAAGTGAAGCCAACTATAACGACGCCATTTTGATGTCAAGATTGCATTAAGTTCGTCCACCCCTAAAATTGTCCCTCATTAACCCTCGGGCGGGGTTCACGAGTTGATGGGAAAAGGACCCCAACGGTCGCTATATCCTTGTGATTATTATACATGTACCATGAAATTACATTTCGTCACTTTACATTGACAAATACCTCACTATACATATTTGTCTAGTGTACTCTCGAAAAACTTCACAGAAGCTTTTTTAATGAGAAAAATCTTTACTATTTTAATGTTTGGCTTAAAGTACTCAATGGTGTTGTTAGCGCCGGGTGCACTTTTCGTAGTGCCTTAAATAATTTTTATTTCTCTGTTATATTTAAAAACAATTATTAAAATCATAGGTAAAGTAATTTTTACTCGAATGAATATAATTATTTTCCGTATTTTGTTGTATGAAGTAAATTATCGTACATGTAACATCTAAATTGCGTTTCCTTGTTAAAAACAAAGAAAGAATGTCCGTAACGAGTATTACTCGAAAGCCGCCTTTAGCTCTTGGCGATTTTCCGTTTCAAATCTCTGTGTTAAGTTTTCTTTTTGATGTTCTTTTCCCTTAACGAAACAACAGAACGGAGCGGTCGGCAAATATGTTTTTTTTTTCCATCATTAATGTTCACATTTAGTTGTTCATTTTATAAAATACATATATATTTATATGAAAAGTGTACAGACATTTTTTTCCGGATGTATATTTCCTACTTCGGTTAAATGTCAGTGACAACGCAATGATTGATAACTCGTCACAACTATATATAAGCTGATCTGGACCTGTAAGAGCTTCTAAACATGGGCATGAAATAGATAGGCAAAAACGTGACTAGACAGCAACAGTCCAAGGATGTTGTGATACTCTCATTGGCAGATGGCGCTGATGAGCGATAATTTAGTTTGACTTATCCGTAATTGGTTAGATAACATAGTCAGTCTATAAATGATAAATTCTAGCTATTACAAATACAGTTTTCTATACTGTATTGAAGTCGAAGTGAGAAGGTAATTTAATTCTTTGTTAGCACATAGCCAATAATTTCAAAAGGAACCATCTACGTTCAAAAATAAATCGCTATTCGAGTGATTTATAGCCCAGCTAAATTAGCAATAACGAGCGTGATATAAGGCGGCTTCTTTTAAATGAAATTCCATGTCAGGTGGCGCATGCCGGTGTTATAACGTCCGCACATTTATCACCGGCGACAATACGCCAGAGCTAATAAATATAACTCGTCATAAATCCAGCCCTCCATCTACCGGCTTGTTGAACACTTCGCGACAACGTTAATTTTATTGCCCTACAGCTTGATTTATTTTACTGTCACATAATACTTTATCGGATGTTACAAGATACAAAACATCGTGATGCAATGCACATATACGATGAAACTTGTCAACCGTTGTTGACTAAGATGTAGTCACTTCGTCGCGGTGTCACGTGATATTCATGCTCCCGCAGCGCCCACAATTACCAAGGGAGGGAGGAAAAAAAAAAGGTGTAGTCATTTCTACCATCCATACTTTTTGGTATACCTACTTGTCACCCACGAGTCTATTTATATCGTGACGTAAAATTATTAATGTTTGACATCTTCATCTTTCATCTTTTTCGTATCTTCTACAAAAGGCTCCGCAAATATTCCGGAAAAGTGATAAAAAAAAAGTTTTCACAAGATCTTACAGTTTACTTTATAATCTCTATAAAAACAAGTCTTGTATTGTAATAAGATGAAACTCCAGTTTTTATGTTAGTGCTATATTAAACCGGCCCTAGGGAACAGTTGAGCACACCAAGTTCGTTCAATTGCTGAGTGCTGGAATGATAACGCGTTTTGTTCCTTGCTTTATTTTAAAACTAGGAAGTTAGGAACAATACTCGACGTTTTTACAATACTCAATGTAATCAAAGTTTTTAGCTTCGAAGAAGTTTGCCAATCAGCGATAAGTTGAACTTCGTATAGAGGTCGCTAGTGTGTTTTGTTTTATCTTAGAAAGTAGTATTAATGTATGTACTTGTCGGCACCGTTCCTAATGCACACGAACGTAATTTCAATTGAATTTTAATCATACCGTTTATTTTGAAACACAAAACCTTTTAAACAATTCTAACAATGTCAGTACGCGAAAATAGGTTGTCACATGAGATTGCTGACGTCATAGTTAAAAGCAGGCACGTGACTGCCATTAAAAGGGGTTCGCGAAATCGCTCGTCTCTTTACAATTCACCCTTTGACAATGCGTGCGTTTATAATATGTCAGAAAAATTTAATACAATAAAATGTTAGCATTCGAAATATAATCAAAATTGACAAATGCCGTCTATACAATTGCAAATACAATAGTTGGTACAAATTTATTTGTTTCATTCAAGGAATTGGAAAGACCAAATTATTCAAACACTTTTAACAAGCATCTTGACAATGGACATACATCCAGCACAATCTTACATTTATGGTACACTTTTTTATTATATAAGATGCCAACTGATTTCATCGTTCAACTGTTTTCGCGATTATTTTATTAAGGATATTAAATGGTAGTTATCGATGCATTGCCTGCCTGAAATTTATAAAGGACGAGACGTACTAAAAAATGGTATTTTCCCTTCTTATCAAGAGTCGTGTATTTAAGATAATGTCTATTGCAAATGATAAGTTTTCAAGCAATTTAAACTTTTAATACATTATTATAAACGAAATATGAAATGGCTAACACTGTATTTAGATATATTTTTTAATAAAGATGAGGGCTTTATTGCGATCCCAGCTGATATGAAGTGTGTATTTAAACTATTAAAACTTTCGTGCGCCTTTTCACTATACTACTTATAAAACGGCTTAACTCACGTGTAACTCGGTGTCAGAATCGACTAGTTTCGAGCCCCCGATGGGCTAGTGTAATGAAGTGTGTAATATATAGTATAGGTATTGTAAAAACTGTATCATATTCAGCTAAGTGGCTCTTAGTATAAAATAAAGGACATTTAATGTTATTCCCAGTATTTTAAATAATTCTACCAGCCTTGTCTGGCTCACTGCCAGCACTTATTGTCTCTGTAACTCTAATTGCAACACAGGAAGCATAAGATTTTAAAAAAGGAATATTGTTTAACGTCGTTGAAACAAATCACAATCGATCGCAAAGGCATCAGCTATATGCGTGGCCTCGGTTGCATTTCACTATTGAAAATTACATACAAAGGAACATTTTATATCGTATTGTAAACCGTATATTTTGTAAGGGAGACTGAAAATCAGCGCTGCCCCCAGTGACAAGCTGTAAGTCTCTTCATTTTAGCCAAGAACTGATTCTTTTATTTTTGTTTCTTTTGTTTTAAACTATGTTTTTTTGGTAGTAATGATTAGTTTGTGCGGTTATTTCGACTGTGAAACACACGAGGTAACATAATAGTATCTAACATAACAATAAGATAAATTATTCCAACAATACCACACATGTAGTGAGACAGCAGGCCTGTCACAACGTCCGGATGTATCACGAGCAACAATATGCCGCCGCTAATAAATATAACACGCCACAACTTTCCTGATCATATTAGACGAGCGCTTTACACCCCACGACACGACGACGGTACGATTTATTGTTAAAGTCTTGACAAAGTTTTGACAGCGACTTATAAACTTCAAGAACTCACAACTTTAAACTTACGTGCTTTTAATAATATAATGCTCTCGAGAAACTAGAGTACCCCGATCATGGCAAATGCAACTGTACCTACCAAAAAGCTCCGAAAAACAAAACTTGATAAGAATTTCATCTCTTACAAATATCATATTAAAATACAAACTCATTTATAATGATATATCAGTAGTGTAACATTATTTTTTCAATGCAGTAAGAAGAAAGTAAAAAAATAGAACAAGAACTGAAGATTTTTTTCCTTCTTTAGTTGCGGTGATATTTCTTAAACAATATTGCTCCAAGGAGCAGTAAGTCGTGCATTTTACGAGTCGTTGGCCTCCCGCGAGGAGTAACGCGCAGAGCAAGCCGCGCGGTCGTCGAGCAAATTAATTTCGTGTCGTATTAGTCCCGCTTACAAGTTTAAATTAAGCTATTTCCTTATAAGGCAGCGTTTGCATTAACTACAATATGACTATCCTCGATTTCCATGAGATTGTTAATCTGTGGCACTGTGATAACTCTATTCTCTGATTTATTACCTAACATTATAATTTTCATAATAAATATTCTTTATATTACGGCACCAACGTAAAAATTAAGACTAAACGGTAACGTAAAACAATATTGTTAATTATGAAAAGGAAATTAAAAAAAAAACAGCGTAACAAATGAAAATCAAAATATTTTACAGAGCCTTATATATGGAATGTTTTTCTTTTTATATGCGAGATATATTAAAACAAAGACAAACAGCGTATTAATTACTTTATTTTCACAAATTATATCGTCATCATCATCGTCAGCAGCTTTCTTCTGCCCTCTGCTAGACTTGTACTTACTATTTACAAATACCTGGCTATATATTAAGACTAAAGTCTTTGAATGTCATATAACCGGTTAAAAGAAAAATAAACTTCACATGTGAAATGTGTTGAAGGCAATGGCAATTTCAAATGCAGTGTTGTACATAAATGCTAGGCTCCACAATCAATTTTACGCCAGTACAGCTTCACAGCGCAGTTAGAACGGTCGCCGCGATGTTTATGGCCTGTTGAATATTCCTATTTTAATGCAATTCAACCGATTTACACTAAATGTTTGTTTCAATAGAATTATTGAAAATTGATCGTTTATCCTATGAATAACTTATTTAAATAGTCTTTTAATTTTGTACAATTTCAATCTTATGATAGTTAAGAACAGCTAACACTTGAGAAACCGTCAGTAGAGGTTACAAGTGTTGACCATTCTCAATTATATAAATCATCTAACACGCCAATAAAGTTTAAACAATGTAATGTTTAATGCCACCTTATCCTTATAAACTAAATGGTACGAAAATAACCATATAGGTTAATTTGAATGTTCCTTGTAATCATTCTGTAGCCGAACCCAACATCTTAAAACAATCACTTTACATGTGTAGGACTACAAAGTGTATTAGAAGATATGCAAAAAAAAACCGGAGTCGTGTTAGGTGACGAAAAACATTAGTAACTGTTTGAATTACATTTTGACTTTGATGGATGATCTCATACATAAAGATTAATTTTACTTTTTTTCTCTGCTGGCATCGTGTCTTGGGAATAAATTTACTTTTATTATGATAAGATGATTAAAAAAATGTTTTCACATATTACGTTTATTGTACACACAAGCATACAGGACACAAGATCATAAATGTTTTGAACATAAAGACAATATTTTCCGTTTACATTGTTAGATTAGTAAGTAGTTTAAATCATGTAAAGTATTTCACCTCAAACACGCATGTGTTCCAGTTTGTATGCATATGCAGAGCGTCGGTGACGCGGTTAGGCGCTGGACCGTACCGTACTTGATTATCCAAGTTCGATTCCCGCCTTATACCAATGTGTTTTTCGATATTCGAATTACATATGTACATTATCTGACGCTCTTACGGTGAAGGAAAACATCTTGATACAACCTGCACATACCTGCGAAGAAAATCAAAGAAGTGTGTGAAGTCAACCAACCCGCACTAAGCCAGCGTGACTGACCATGGCCTAGTCACCCCTCATAATAGGGTAAGCTACGGGACGTATAGTGAGTTGATGATGACGTGTAAGTTTTTACTAAGAACCAATTTGAGGGCAAAAGCAACTTTATAAATAAAATTCTAACACAAGCCGTTCTTCTATTTCTGCACCAGTATGTAATTAAGTTAATTTCAGTAATAAATGCCCTAGTACATAATACAAATGTAAGCACAATTAAAGCATTAGTATGCAGGTGTCCATTAATTATGGTCAGAATGAGAAGCATGTAGGCGCACCGAAATGCTCTACTGTTTAAAACTAGCTTTGACAGACCTAACCGGCTCTTTGTGTAATTGTACACCCGTTTTATATTGCTAACTTGAATTGTATTTTATTGTAATGTTAAGGTAAATTTAATATTTTTCATTCGCAAAAAAAAACTAGAAAATATAGTATGTGATGCTTGTATAAAGATGATGGGCAATACTACTATTAAGACGTTTTAAACTAAATGCATTTTTTTTTTGTTTAAATAATGATAGCTTTTTGTTAATTCAGTAATATTTCATGTAAGCATTCCTGGTAAGCTTCAATAAGCTTGTTTGAGTTGAACCCACGACCATCGGATCGGTAGTCCGTACCCTTAACCATTAGGCTATTGGCGCATATCATTTTGATTTTATACGTTAAAGTCCAGTTTTTTGAAATGATAAAACCAGACAGGTATAACAAGGAACTTGTAACATTTCTTTGATATTGACATGGGGGCGCTAGTGAGCAAACATTATTCAGTTTAACTTATGCTCATCAAGTCATACCTTTATCGGTCTGTATCATCGTTAACTCTTTAACTGTAAGTTGTAACGGTTTACAAAACTGTTATCGCCCTAATTCCCAGTGAACGGAAAATTCGGCGGTGTTGCAGGAAGACATGGATACGGTTGCTTGTGTGCTCTGTTGATAAAAAGCAGATCTTCTATAGTTGCTGACCAGTAAAGTGATAAGATCTCTCTTGTAAATTGTCATGTGTTATTATTATAATTATAGTCCAGTACAGTCAGTTAAGTATAGTTTAAAGCAGTGGTGGTCACACTCTTAATCCAAGGGCCAAATAGAACAATGTGAGGTATTACTGCGAGCCACACATTCGTGGTTTGAGTAAAGGATACAACCAATCTAGTTATATTTTTATGAACTATTATAACACGTTTCTCCAGTAGATGTAAGTTTTTTTTGAACTTTTTTGATTATGAAACAAATGAAAATCGTCTTTGAAAAGTTGTAAATATTCGTAAGTTCTCTAATAAAGGTTTTTTTCTTCAAAGTATGTTTATAATACGAAATGAATATTAGTGGATGACATAAATGTTTATTTCGGATGAAAATTGATCTCACGAACACATTTCTAGGACGACGAAACGAAACATTCGAAAGGGACGCGGTTTGACGACGACTGGTTTAAACGGTAGCTTATAAAACATTGTTCTGTTATAAAATTTACTTAGTTCGGTTTACAAAAGAATTATATTTGATAAAGATTGAATTAACCTTTCCCGAGTTCTTGAACCCATTCCATGCGGATACAATGTACAAAAAATGTGGCACAATCTCGGCAAAAACGACTTTTGATAACAAATTGCTATCTCTGTGTTAAAGCAACACAAAGTAACGTAAAAGAAATTTTCTACATAGTTGCCCTCTTGTGGCTCGTAGCTACACAATAAGTGAACAAAAACTGTGATTTATACCTAAAAAGAGTAGCTTGCGTTTAATACATTGCTACTGAGCTTTTACGTTTTTTTTTACCTAGCGTACATATTTTTTCGTGTACCTTATCTTTTAAATAACGTTGTATTGTTTTTTTGTTGACCTTTTGTTATTTCTTCGGTTGACCCTGATAACCGTTTCGTATAAAATTTTATAATATAATTTTACATTCCATCATCATCATCAGCTCACTATACATACGTCCACATTAAGGGTTTTCTGTCACTCCTAATAATGTACATCCCCATTATACGGAGTGGAAAAAACTGAAACTGAACTTTAAACTTTAATATTCATACATGTTTATGCTATACTATACCCGTCTCCTTGTTAAAGCACAACTGCATAAGATTAGAAACATAAATTCCGCTACTAAAGTGCTGGAGCCACCATTTTCCAAAGATATTGCAGCTTGAAATCGTATAACCCGAATTTTATATAAAGCTACCTCGAGCATTCTGTAATTATTCGACAAAGAAAATTCGTAAATGTTTATTTTAAGTAATGAAAACTAGATGGCGCTGTTTATAATTATTCTTAAACTTGTTAATTATCATAATGGTACTCGACTTATGTGTAAATTGTGAGTATAATAAAGATTGTGTACGTTATGTACAAGATTTTGTTCCGCTATTCTATATAGTAAAAGAAATGGTATATAATTTTGGATTCAGTGTAAGCCCTTACGACCGTTCCGATGAATTTGTTCGAGATAAACCCATGCACTTAAATCCAAATTGCCAATTCCGAGATACGCGCACCGAATCGAATCTACATTTCCATCATACGAGACGAGAGAAAGAAATAACTTTTTTTTATATTACGCCTTATACAGATAGAAAATTAACCGACGATGGCCTAAACTTAATAAATATATTTTAAAGTTTCAATAGCTGTTTGTTACGAAATAACTTCGAAATTGCTTAACCGACTCGATGAAATTTGCGCAGAAAAATAATTGCTTTTTTTTAATAATTATTTTAAATTACTCAATAACTCCGCAATTAAATTAACATATTGAGCTTACAATTAAGCAAATATAAAACAAAAAAAACTTGTTACTAGGTATTCATATTATTGACATTATATTAATAATAAATAAAACTATACTTATGCCCTAGGCATTTCAGTTATTAGAAAAAATCTTTATTAATTTTTAAACTTCTTGAAAATATTCTACATTGAGGTAAACTTTGTTACAAACTTGCTATGTTTAATTTTGTACAAAATGACTACATTATTTTCATAAAAAAAAAAATAACAAGCAATTGAAGGAAAATAAATTTGCTCCGCCTCGAAGCAACATTCCTATTAGCCGAAGATATTCGACGCAATATGAAAAAAGTTTCAGGCCAGTATTATTTTATTATTCTTCTCTTACATTACATATTTTTTTTTATATACATTTTGTGCCAATACAAATTTAAGTACATTCTATTATTTTTAATTTTGTACATCTAATAAATTAATAATCTTTTATACCTTTAAATGTCAAATTAAATATTTGTACAACTTAATATATCTGAGATCTGATACATGTAGATTACCTTCATCATACGACATTTAAAAAAAAAAGAAAGGTAAACACGGCAGGACCACATGGTGATCATAGCCCTTTATGGACATCCGCAATACTAGACACGCAACAAAAAAGGCCGCAACGCACCTGTGGTTCCTCTAGTATTGCAGGTGTCCATGGGCGTCGATGATCGCTCTTGTGATCCCGCGATCGTT
>JAODUI010000028.1:6676790-6703501 GCA_027563995.1 Papilio gigon
AATACAGCAGCTCGCACGCAACGTTCATAAGGCACGCCGATGGCCAGCGTTCCGTTGCTCGCAAAGTCACGACATACGTATAGTGAACTGATGATGATGAATATGATGACCTCCCTCAATATACGATTGATAAAATATTGGAATATAAATCATTTATCATAATGTATAGGCATTCATAATAATTTACCTACAATCACTAGTATTAGTTACCCAGTAGTAGCCTAGCAATGTTAGACTAATAAGTCAGTTTAAAATATTTATCCCTTTGTAAGGATATTATACGTAAGGATTAACCAGGAATTTGACACGGTTCAAGTTATAGCTAAGAAGTGCATAAAGCTACTTTTAATTAATATGTTCGAATTTTGAACAATAGTGACCACTGGTTGGAATTGAAAATGCTATATAAACAAGGTAAAAAAGAAATAGTTTAAGTTCCGCATTTAATATCTTTAATATTTACTAAGCAATCATGTTAATGTTGTAAGAGAAACTTGCTCTTGTTATTGGCGGATAGTTAATTTTTTTTTTATTTAATTTTATAAAAATGGTAGATTTTTGCTAATTTACTAATATTTCTTGCAATCATTACTGATAAGCTTGAAAAAGCTTGTGTTAGAAATGGTTCACGACAATAGTCGAATGGTGGGATTCGAACCCGCGATTGCTAGATCGGGAGTCCATACCCATAACCATTAGGCTATTGGCGCTTAATAAGTTAAATGTTGCTAGTTTAGTTTATAAACATAACATCAACTTTTCACTTACATATTTCAAATATGATAACTTGGTTTTCTTTGCGAATGTTGACACGGTCAAATATTATTTTCAATATGAAAAGCTACATCTAATATTCAAATCGAAGCCTTAACAGGCAATGGCGATACAGAAGGTTTTCATTTCCGGACAAAGCCGCGGGCGCGCCGCCCATCGACACCGACGCTGATAAATATTTTTGCGGCCACTACATAAATAATCTATAATGGATTTCCCTTTCGTGGCTCGTTGAACGGAAATGCTACAGATAATACATTACTGGATGTGTCATTCTTTTTTCTTCTATTATCAGAAAAAGTTGCATTATTAATTTACACTTTCCACAAACAATCGACGTATGTTTTATGAGAATTATCAAGACATCGTCTTATACGGTGTTGTCATTCAAAAAATTTGTACATCATCACATCTAGTAATTAAATTATTAAAACTTTCGTGAGACATTTAACTATACAGCTTATAATAACGGCTTAACTCACGTGTAGATCGGTGTCGGTACCGACTAGTTTCGGACCTATTAGGTCATTTATTAGGGCTAGTGAACTATTGGGCTGTATTCACGGTCGTATATCTAGTCATTACAAACATTGCTTTCTTTTATTTGATTCTCGGTCGACATTATGTAAATAGCTGAACAAGGAAATCGCAACTGTATATAAGTTATTTATATTAATGAAATGGTGCTATGTGTTATCTAATATTCTATGTACAGGTAACACCGCACGGAAACGGCCAGTATCATTATATACCTTCTTTACTTCATCTACGATTATATCTGCTTCCTTGAAACGTCAAAGAAAAAAAGCCGCGATAAGAAGCGAAAATGTCGCCACTTCCAAGTTCCGAGGCTAACAACTTCACTCATCTTTGCTATTGAATGAAGATTCAATTGAATCGAAACATGTAAAATATTTTTTTATCAATGTGGAATTTAATCTTTTTAAGCGACATCCTCGTTAATCGTCTAATGATTAAGGGTATGGACTACCGTTAACAATCGTGGGTTTGAATCCCACGAAGCGACTATTGTGAACCATATTCTAATACAAGCTTTTTTAATCTTACGTGGAATGGTTACAAAAGTGTTATTAGATTAACAAAAAACCTATAAATGTTTTTTATGATAGTTAAAAAGATCACTGAACATGTCTTTTTTCAATAAAAAAATCTGTGACATCATAATAATAATATCCATTTAATACATCCAGATAAAGAAAAATTGTACACTATTATACAGGGAGAAAAAAATGGTAAAAAACAAAAATTATAAAGGACATGGGAAAACAAACTAATTAAAAAAACCTTAGTAAACATTTTAACAGTAATAAAAGAAAATAAACACAAGAGCTGCAATGCTGACTGGCTAAGGCCCTTACTCAGCAGTACTTACATTTGATAGTATTGTAAAGATATTATAATGTCACTAATAATCTTCGACGATTTAATTTTGTTATCGAAATAAACAAGATTAAATTTGATGACATAATACTGGATAGAAATCCGCACCAAACCTAATTCAATTCAATCAACTTAACTCGGGCTAAGCGGATATCTAGTGAAATAAAACCAGCTGGAGCGAGACACTCGTGTGAAGAGCGATAACTCCCGACGTGTCTGTCCGCGGGACACTAACACTGGAAATATATTGACCACTCTAAAACAGAACGTAGAGATTTTTCCTACATTTAAAATTACCATTTTAATATTGTACAGAGAATTAAAATAAAAACTTACAATACAGCGTAGTTAAATGCGTTTTCTTTTTTTCTTTCTTCTAGACGAAAAATAGTGAAATGGAGCTAAGGATTGAATTAATGCAAAATCGATTATAGTTCACAACATCAACCTACCCTTTCCCTATGGAGGGTCGGCACAGGATGTAATACGCTTCCATACATCTCTCTCAGCCGTCGTGTCTGAACTCGCACACTTCTAACGTATATCCTCTTTTACACAATATAGACACCTTCTTGTTTATGATGATCTCATAAAAAATACAAAATCATAGGAAACTTGATAAGTATAGTCAACGATAAATATAATTCTAAATAATATTTCAAAACCGAAATGGATGGAGAGTGACAGTTAACTTTCTTAATATGTTCCAGTACACTAAAACATTGCCAAATATGAAGGTAAATAGAAATTCGAGCTCCTTCAAGAATGTAAATTAGATAAATGGTAAAACAGTTTTTGTTATTACGTCCGCTGAAACACAGCACAACCTTTTGCCTTATTAACTTTAATTTTTAATATTCGCGCGCAGGCCGCGTAAAATTGCAATCTACGTTTGAAAGAAACAACCTTTTTTTTCATACTTTCGGTGTAATTTAAAATCACAATGTCTCCGTTATACTTAAGAACATCGTTTTTTTTAAATTATCATATAACTGTACATTTTCGTCGAAGAAACTTAAGTTATTTTTACACTATTGAAAGTTAATAATAATATTGTTTAAACATACCTTGTCATGCCAACATGCGCAAAAGAAGCGCCAATACCCTAATGTTTATGGGCACGAACTACCAATCTAGCGGTCGTGTTTTCGAATCCCACCATACTACTATTGTCGTGAAACATATCCTAACTAAAGTTTTTCAAGCTTACCAGGAAAAGGTTATAGGAAATATTAGCAAGTTAACTAAAAACTACTGATATTAAAAAAAAACAGGCATTTTATAGATTAGATTAAACCCTAGTTTACGTAAAGCACACAGTTCAAGAATATTATGTTTGATATTTTCAATTCTTGAGATAAACTCTTAAGAAATAACTCATCCATACGATGGCTGTGATGGATCGAGGAAGAAAATTAAAAGCCAAGCAATATTGGTCGATACATCATGTGTGAACTTGCGGGAATGTATTCAAATATAGATATCGGCAGACCACTCCATCATAGAATAACACATTATTGTTCATATTTAAAGAAAAACATTTACATAATGAGATTAAAATGACAAAATAAAATTAATAATTATAGAGCGTCGGTGGCGCAGTTGTTAAGCGTTTGACCAGATCGTACCCGACTTCGTCCAGGTTCGATCCCCGCCATGTACCATTGAGTTTTTTTCCATTTTCGAATTGTAAATGTAAATCATCCGACACACTTACGGTGAAAGAAAACATCGTGATGCTGCACATATCGGAGCAGAAATTTTAAGATAGTCCAGCGTGGTTGATGATGGCCTTGTCACCCTTAGTTATAGGGTAGGCTCTGAGTCCCTCGACGTGTAGTAAGCTGATGATAATAATGAAAGTAAAAAATTGAAGCGCCAATAGCTTAATAGTTGTGGGTACGGATTACCAAATACGTGGTAGATCGTTCGAATTCCACCATACGACTATAAACCATATCTAAGCACAAGCTGAGTCTAACTTAATTTTGACAAAGTGTGTAAACAGAGAACATTAGATCAATAATATATCTAAGTAAAACTTATGAAACGGAGCCTCGAGTCCGTCGTGTCTAGGAAACTTGTTAGCGACAGTTACTGCTATATTTTATTAGCGTCATAAAATAAAAGTTTTCGCTGGCAACTTCTGGCGCACCTCGCGCCGTGCACCTTTGATGTCGACATCTTTTTAAACTTGTATCGAGAAATAAACTTTCATAGAGTTGAACGCAAAGGAGATTGCAGTAACCTATTTATTCGTTTTATATCTGATAACATTATTATTTTCATTGCTTGAATTTTGCTTTAGTTACTTTTTTTATGTAATTTTAATGCGTCTACAGATTTTTGCATTTTATATATCTAGTTCTGTACGAGTACAACTGTATATCTGGTATATATTTGTTTTATGTGGCGACGGGACGGCAACGTCACAGGGCAGCTTCAGTTATTTATAAGTTATGATCCAAATAAGGAAACTGTATTACTTAATTAAAGCGGACTTCAAATTAATAGTAATTACTAACTTTCGTCACGTAATTTTTAACAATACAATTCGACTCATCGACTCATCATAAACCTGCCCTATTACTTACGTAGTTGTGCGCACAGTATATACTATACTTCCATACATCTCTGTCAGCTCATATCTGAACTCACATCCTTCGTCCGCACATCTTCTTTTACACAATCCTTCCAACACGGTCTTCGGTCTTTCTAACTGTACAGTTCGACTGTTCAGTTAAAAAATGTACGGATAAAGTAGATTGTAGACTAAAAAAAATCGTTAAAAAAATGTTATTTGGTAAAAATCTAATATTTAACGTAACTAGTCTCCATTGAGATGTTACTTTGAACAATTTTAATTTGCAGCGTCGCCGGTCGGCGGCGGTTTTAGCGTGATTAAAGCGTCGAAGCCGTTTGATGTTTTCCGAATATCTTTCAGCGGCGCTGGAGGCTGCGCGCACAGATAAAGCTTCCAATTTAATACCTTTCGAGAGTCGTTAAATACAAACAGTTTTTACTATTTTTGTTTTAAAAGTACCAACACTTTTAAGAAGCAACTGTCTCTAATTAGAAAAAGATTAAGCTGCTGGCTAATGTTATGAAAATTAAAGGCAAAAGAGGTGTATAAAGTTATGGAGAAGTTTATATTAATTATATTGAATATAAATCTGTATTAATATTTTAGTAAATTTAACAAAATTTTGTCATCCTAGTCATTTTGATTCGATTTTAATTTATTGTGATATTATTTTTTAGCTAGTATAAAAAAAGTTATTATAGTCATTTTTGGTATCGTCCTCATTTCCGGCGTGGTGAAAATTCAGGATCATTACAGAAAAGATATGGATATGGTTGCTTTTGTCTTTGATAATAATAAGCAGATGCTCTAGGGATGTGACGCTCTTCGATTGTTGACGAGTATAATGATAAGACCTCTTGCTGATGGTCACGTGGTTATAATTATAGGCCAGTATGGTGAGTACAGTATAGTTTAACCTCTAGTCTATCATACTAGTACAAACGGTAGATTACAGTTTATCAATTTTAATTTATTGTAATATAATTTTTCATTTCGTTTATGCAAATCAGTCTAGTAATTTAAGTCAATTTTATTGTTTCTTTTACACCTTAGCTGTAGAACTTTGCCTTCATATATCTCTAAAATAAAAATTGTAAAATTAGTTTTTAATAAAAAAATGTATAGAAACAAGGAACATTGTAAGTTTTCATATTTTTTAAATTAAGATCACTGTCTGAAAAATTCCCCGATAGACATAAGTTAGGGGACAAAAGGAGGCATGGCGCCCTCCAAAAACAATATTAACAAAACCCACCCGCAAGTACTACATTTCGATTGCAACAAACATCTGAATTGTACCAGTAGGTGTAATGGTCTATGGTATTACACAAAAATACAAAAGGTTTGAGAACCTCTTCCTGTTTAAAGTCTGTTAAAAAATACGTAACACTAAACATGTGTGAAATAAATATTACTTTTTATCCATATTCCTCAATTAAATATAACAAGGAGTTCTTTAAAAAATTTAATCATAGTTTGATAACAAAGTACGAACTGGTGTCAAAAAAAAAATAAGTTGTATTTGCTATTTAATTACGTAGCCTCAATTGTTGAGTCGGCGAGATATAAAACGCGGTAACCGCCTTTGAAGCTTCCGAGGCTATCGAGGCCGACGTTTCCTTTGATATTTAAATGCCTTCATGGATTTCTTTTCACTTGTTGTGCGGAGGATACTTGAACACTTTTTTTATATACCTCCTATTATTTACAAACTTCAGGAACTTTATTTTATTTTCCTTGACGTTTTTCTATTATTTTTCTCTTACCACGTATGTAATGCTAATTAATTATTATCCTAAGTATCGCCAGGCACTCTGTCAGTGTGGAATTGAAACAAAACTTAAACAGAAGTTTATCTGTTTTTCCACACATTGTTCTGGATCTGTACCATATTTCATCCAGAAACATACAATTCTAAAGACACCTTTTAACAATCATCTATCCATCCATTCAAAATCTGTCATTTATAATATTGATAAGATTAAGTACGTGAAATTAATACATTGTATTATTTTTTTTAAGGAATTCAGTCGAACGTAATATTTGTCATAGTTAAGTTGGAAAAAAAATTATTGTTAGTAAGCTATTTTCTGACCACTAGTAACTATAAAAACCAATGAAATAACAAATTATTTTTTAATGCAACTCTACAGAATATCGCTTTTTATTTGAGATGGGATAATTTATGAAAGGGGATAGTATTTGAGGTACCTCACTTCATTACAGATTTATTGAGCTAAGAGCATTATAAACCGATTAATTGCGTTCGATTAGTGAGAATTATTCGAACCGTCTTAATCCTAAGGTATTAATTGGAACGTTATCAGTATGCACAGTAAGCTTAAAGAAATAAAATATTTTACCTTTATTAATTTATATTATGAAAAAAAAAGTGATTCATTCATCAAATTACCTTTTCTCTACGGAGGGTCAGCACAATACGTACTCTTCCATACATCTCTGACGGCCGTCATATCTGAACTCGCACACGTCTTATGCATTTCCTCTTTAACACTATACATCTACACCTACTTCAGTCTTCCTCTACCTTTATAGCTATCCACATTCAATCACCTTCTTGTTTATGTGTTCATCATTTCTTCGCATAACCTATATAGGTTATATAACCTATTGGTACTCAATTTTTCTCTGTTGCGCTACTTCCAAACTTGGTACTCATTTTTACTTAAGTAAGAAGTATTCCAAAAAAAAAATAATAAAGTTAAATTTACATACATGTACATTACTTATGAGGTATTTAAAACAGTAAAAGTAATCTTTCTTTGTGCATAATATTCTTCAAATCCGTTTAGCCATTTTTGAATTATCTGGTAACAAACATCAATACATTTAAACTCTCTCATTGTAATATTAGTAACATTTTCACCCGTCCGAAGATGGGTCGCTAGTCTATAATAAAATGGCTTCTCCAGTTTGAAGTTGCTCGGAAGCATAAAATCGGTTCGTTTATCGTACTTCCATTCCTGCGGTTAGCTTGAAAGGAATGCAAACATCAAATAGATTCCGAGCCTTAATCACCGGTAAACCGCGGAGACCTTGCTCAAACGCTTCTACTACTCTCACTGTGTGTTGAATTTATTTACTATACATATATACAATAATAGACTATACGTGATATATAATGATATTTATGATCGTATTTATATATTCAGCATAACGGAGATTAAAATCAAACTTGTTAATGAACGTTTCTTTAAAATTTAATTGTAAGTACAGGAGTGAACGTTATGCATAACCGATATGTCCAGCTTTTTTTGTTTTTTTTTTTATAATCATGTTAAAAATGCTGCTATTATTTTCCAGCAACGTTGGTAACTGTGTTAGAAGTTCAAAGGTGTTTTTGTTTGGTTTTATACGTTAATATACTACTTAGTTGTTTAGTTGCACGTGAGTTAAGCCGTTTTATAAGTAGTATAGTGAAATGTCTCACGAAAGTTTTAATAGTTTATACGTTAATAGTTGGTTTGTATGGTTTACTTTTATACATCATGCGGCTAATTTTTTTTTTAATAATTTTAATACTACTACAGACACGCCGTTCGTCCTCTTTCTTGCTCTGTTCTTTTTATATAATAACTTTTGAATTCCTGAATTTAATGTATTCATATGTATCTACAATTATATATGTAATATATAGTAATATATGATCATATGTTTTTTTGTTTTTTGTGCCGATGAGGCAGCATCGTTACAACATACGCCCTGTTACAAAATAAATTAGCCTTCTGTTTCGTTATGTAATATTTCAATTGTTAGCCAGATGTTAGTTGTTCTATGCAATTAAAAAAGAAAAATACTAAAAAGTTTTATAATTTATTTAAGTTCAGTTAACAATAATAAACCGAATCATATTCTAAAAGTACTAGATAGATAACAAATTGACAGGAAATTGTATATTAGATTAACTATTGTCAATTTCAAGTTGATACATTGACATAATTGTCAAACGCAACAATTTGAACCAATTTATTGAATGTCATTCGCTTGTAAATCATTTTAGCAATAGTTTTTTTTTAGTTTGTGATGAAGGTTAGTGATTTTTTTTTATATTCAAGCAGGGGACAAATGAGTGGTAGGAAGTGATGTGATCATTGCCTATGGACATCCATATATTGCTCTGTGATATGATGACCAAAAGAAAAGTTTGTACTTTCGATTAACGTTTATCATTCTGCATATGCCTGTTTTCCTAAAGTTTAATTTGTCACAATATAAAGTTTTCCGACCAATACGGAAGCTTGGAAACTTCGAGTCCATTTGCTATGAGTTTTCGATTAGTTTGTTGGTCGGTTTTCGAATATGCTCATATTAAATATAATATAACTTTTAGGAAATCAGGAACGGCAAAGAAATATTATCTATATAGCGACGAAAAGGAGATATCAAGGAATTGTATAAACATAGAATGAAAAGTAAATGGGCGAAGAAAGAAATCGTGGTTGCGAAATATCATAGAGTGGACAAATATTGCCGGCCTGGAATGTCTATTTCGCTTGGCACAGGATCGGGAAAAGTTCGCTGAGCTGACGGCCAACCTCCATTAGTGGGGAGGCACCAGGAGAGAGAGAGAATGAAAAGTACGGCTGCCTATCTTGAGGTCTTAGAATCGAATCCCAACATTCGACTATTTTCGTGAACTCAAAGCACAAGCTTTTTCAAGCTTATCTAGAAATTATTTTTGTTTTTTTTTTATTTAGTTTAAAATATTAGTAGATTTTTGTTAATTTACTAATATTTCTTGTAACCATTCTTGGTAAGCTTGAAAAAGCTTGTGTTAGGAATGGTTCACAATAGTCGAATGGTGGGATGCAAACCCACGACCGCTAGATCGGTAGTCCGTACCCATAATCATTAGGCTATTGGCGCTAATGATATTTTGTTTTAATTTTGAACCATGGTTAACAGGGTAGTAAATATAGATTATAATTTTTATTAGCGATATTAATATGGAAGATTGTAAAATTTATTATTTTTTAAGATTTACATACTTTAAGCATCCTTTTGTAAACTGAACATTTATAATTGAAAGTTCAAAGTAAACATCATTGTCTTTGTGTTGTAATAGGATGCTCCGAGCGTAACATCATCACCATACTAATTACGACGTAGGGCACAATTGAGTTACGTTTAGGGACAAAGATTCCCCCCTCGGGGGAGAACCTTTGATATAAATAAAGTTCTTTCATTATACCCTCGTATTGTCCCGTTCCCCGTCCCCTGTCCCTCCCCTGGCTCGGGCCGTGGCCCCTAGCCGCCTTCTGGCATTACTGCGTTAGGTCACTTACTGACATTTTAGTTTAATTAGTAAAGGTTACGTAAAGACCGGGCTCTGGATAATATTTTTCCTAACCATTCTATATTTAGTTTGTTATAAAGCTATAAAAACCAACCAGACCATACTACTTATAAAAACGACTCAACTCACGTGTAAATCGGTGTGGGTACCGACTAGTTTCGAGACCAGCCACGGCCGCGAACGAGCTATAATACCAATCCCACTCACCCTGAAGAAGAGCCCCCGATGGGTCGAAACTAATCGGTACCGACACCGATTTACACGTGAGTTAAGCCATTTTCATAAGCAGTATAGTAAAATGTCTCACAATAGTTTTAATAATTTAATCCACGAGACTATTATATTTCTAATTATATTTAAAAAGAGATTAGAAAAAAAAATGTTAAACTGTGCTACAGTTAGCATCTTACTTAATGCCTTCGGAAAGATTATTCCTAAAGTAGATTTTCACTGCGAAGAAATACCTGTCTATAAATTACGAAACTAACAGTATGTTTTACTACAGAGGACGGTGGAACCATGCGGTTATATGAAAATCTTCTCTGGACGGCTAATAATGGCTTTATAATTGTTTTCCCATAACAAATATGTAAAAGCAAAGGCTTAGAGACCTTACTTAGCGATATTAATGAGTATTTGATTCCGCAAGCGCGCTCTGCCGTCGACTGGGAAAGAAAACCGTCGGTTAATCCGGTTTTAATCAGACCGCCATCTGGCGGATTCCCTCAATTACTTCTAATTACGGCCACTCCCTCCGACCACCGCGAACTTGCAGGATTTTGTTCAATATCCAATTTTCCCGCTTCATACAGTTAACGATTTTCGAATCCTCATTGCGGCAGAGGTTACGTTAAACCGCACGATTTATTTAACCGATTCGATATACGCAGAGGAAATGTTCAGTCGATATTTAAAATGTTGTTTAGTAAAAAAAGAGAACAAAGAGACATGACGTCACTGGAATCTCAAAGTAAACAAAACACGACAGCATTTGAAAATGTTCTAATTCAAAAGTTTTAATTGAATTTATAACGCGACATGTCTTCTTCGAGCGATCCCATTCCCGCTTTTAACATGCTATAATCTTAATTCCGAATCCAATCTAACACCATTTCAACTCGCTTTATTATCTTACGGAAATTTTAATTAAATTTCGTGACGATACTGATAACTTTGGATCTTACCTACGTACGCCAATTTTCAACTGTCAAACTGTTCAGTGCGGTAACAAAAAAAAAGGCACAAATGTTCAAAGCAAAAAAAGTGTACGGACAGCGAGTCTGTTAAAAACCTGTTTAGTTATTAATTATTGATATCTCGACATTTACTCGACTTGCTATTATGACGTAATGTCAAGCGTGACTCTGTCTAAGGGCGTGACACGACATATGACGTCATAGTAATACAAAATGTGTTAAAAGAAATACGTATGTATATTCCGCACAATATATAAGAAGTGAAGTTCTTGTCCTTATTTCTATGAATAATAAAAATGAAATGTTTTCCCCTCTGCCAATGCCAATATGAAAAACTCATTACGATATTTAACACGTATAAACTTTTATAAAATCAGTCGAAATAAAATGGTTAAATATCTTTAAAATAAAAACGTGTCGTCGGCTATGGAGCGTATGGGAGGTCACGTTCAGTGGCCGCGTCCAATTTCACCGGCCATTAATCACAATCTCCCAGTCCCATTGCGAGTATCGACTGATCAAAAAAGGTCGCTTTTAGAATATAACTTTTTTTAGATAAGTAAAAAAAAAAACTTTGCTAAGGAATTCTTAAATCTTAATTACAATCTAATTCAAATAGAAAAATCACTTTTATCTATTTGCTTGCATTTAAAAGTGTTCCTAAAATTGGTTAATAAATTTCGTTTTCGTCAACTAAAAGTTCCTATATGCTGCTTTTTTTTTTTAAATCACCTAAACGCTGCATATAGTTTTTTTATTCGCGTAAGAAATTGCATCCAAAATAAACCTTATTAAATTAACCTTACTCTGTAAAGTTAAAGTAACCATTGTTATAGTAAACGAGCGAGAAAATGTCAATCAATGTCAAAATATATCTAAAAAACATTGTAAGATGTGAAAAAAAACTTCAGTAACGTGACGCGTTGTTCAATTTCCCACAATAAAGTGTCCAACATTTCGGAACACGAACTACCGTTAAGTCTGTTCAACTCTCGCCGTAATACCCTATGACATGGGTTTCGCATTAGTGGCTACTGGGTACTGGGTACGTATCCAACTGCACATATATTAACAGGATTCACGAAGCTCAAAATAAAAAAAATGTTCTCTCTTTATATAAACCTTCGTAACTTTTATATTGTTCACCTTCGTTGCCTCTAATTGTTCGCATTACAATTTGATATTGAATTAATGAACTATAAAAAAACAATTAGATATTGAAAACATGCTTAGGACCAAGACTACTAGACGATCTAGACTCACGCAAGAACGGAACTAATATGTTATTTCTATTAATACATCAACTACTGACCAACTATATATATCTTCAGCAAATTTTTCCTTAATTTTTTTATATGAGGAGGGGGCAAACGACCTCCCATGAATACCTACAATACTACAGCAACCACAGATGCGTTGCCGACCTTTGAGTGAGAGGTACGCTTGCTTCTTGAAAGACCCTAGGTCGTATTGGTTTGAAATTACCGCCGCAGACTAGAGTAGCCACCACAACGCGGCAATGCGCGGCAGGAAGTTAAGCCAAAAACCGGCATGTTGTGGAATGTCAACCATCAAGATGTCGTGGATGTTAATTGGCGGTCTATCATCATGTATTAAACATGATAGTATGCCAAACTTTATTCAAGTAAAGGAAATGTTAAAATAAATAAATAGCTAATAACTCGCATTCGCTCTGACTTCTCTACAACGGCCTAAGTTCCCGTTAAACTTTTAATACCCAGTTAAAATTTACCAAGATGCAACTACTAACGAAATTTCAGAGAAACTTTAACGGAGCGGGAACTTTACTATAGTTTTAAACGGTTTAAAATACTACATTTTTTAATGACTTAACTTTGTCGGCATAGTTTCACTCGCTATTGATGAAGGTATATCATTTAGAATTTCTTTTGTAGTTAGCATGAGATGGTCTTTTTTAAAAACCTTTTCATATAGAAAGAAAAGATTTCTATCAAAAAATAAGTTTCACTATTAACATTTTAATGAACGGATGGCACTTTGTTGACTTACGTATGATAATAAATGTTTTTTGTTCAAACATTAATCGGTTTATTATATAAAAATCTTCTTATTTTATGTTTAATGTAGTTTTGTAGTCGAAAGTATTTTGTTAGTAATGATTGATGTTATAAATATTATAAAATATTGAAAATTATTGATGTGCAGGTTGAATATAAATCAGTCGCAGCGTGCACTTTGAATGTAGTCAAACAATCTTCAGAGGGTCCTTTGAAATTGTATCAAACGTAACGCTCCAGCGGCACCGAGCACTACATTAATGTCACAATACATTTCAAAGCTACAGTTCAACGTTGAAATTCTTTATATTTATTCGAAATATGTTTTATTTAACATTCGGAAGACTATTTAGTATGCAATTGAATAAAACAGACTTTACACCGCCCCTCTTTAATGTTCAGTTGTAAATGCTAAAAATAAATATAGTCGAATTCAATAGAAATGAGAAATTATACGACTCATTTAAACAATTTCGCCTTTATAAGGCTGCAATCAGACTTATTGAAATAATGTTTTTATAATCTATTTAAACACAGACGTTTCCAAAATAAATCCACAGTCGTTAAATTACATTGTCAGCCAGTGACACGCCGATAGCGCCGATAGCCTAATGATTAAGTGTACAGATTAGCGATCGCGTGGTCTAGACATCGAATCCTGCTATTCGACTATTGTGGACCATATCTAAACAGAAGGCTACGGCTTAATTGGAGTGGGAAAAGAAATATTAGTAAATAAACAAAAATCTCCTAATGTTTTATCTTTATAAAGGCGGCATGTGTGGATATATTATCTCTATCGAATGACTATACATATTTCTTAACCGTAAGTGTCCTTTGCTCTAAGTTTTTTTTGCAAGTTTATTCTCCACATATATATATATATATTAACCTATAAATACTCTGAAGGGAAATAAACGAATAATTTTTATCTTAAACAATCATGTGAATATTTCGATATGAATACGAGAGTAATTCAAGTCTAGTAAACGTCAATCATGAAGCAAACGTAGCGAACATTCAGCAAATAATTCAACTTGAACGATACGCTATTGGCGGAAATCAAAAGAGGTCGAGTTCCTATTGGATCGCTTATTAAAGCATTTTTTTTTCGATAAAAATATGAACTACTTTTAAATTATTGTTATTTCATATCTACTACTTGATCATAATTTTATTAATACACACAGCATTGGATATTCCATTTTATTCTTTATAGAAACAAAGTTCGAATTTGTAAACGTCAATATTAACACCGAAGTCTCTCTGTTGTAAAGCATATTGGGCTGTCGCTGTTTACGCTTATAGAGTTTTTTGTTTATTTTTTTTTTATTAAAATATTAGTAGATTTTTGTTAATTTAATAATATTTCTTGTAACCATTCCTGGTATGCTTGAAAAAGCCTGTGTTAGGATATGGTTCACGACAATAGTCGAATGGTGGTATTTGAACCCACGCTAGATCGGTAGTCCGTACCCTTAACCATTAGGATATTGGCGCTTTTAATATAGAAGTCATCATCACCTGTCCTTTTCCCTATGGAGGGTCGGCGCAGTATGTACTCACTGGAAACACATCTCTGTCTGCTCACACACTTACGCATATCCTCTCTCACACAATCCTCGACCTTTATAACAATCACATCACCTTGTTTCTGTGCTAATGATCAAAATTTATATAGAATAACATACTTGTATTATTCATACATATATATAATACATACGTGTGAATCATACTGATAGCCAAGAAAGCCATGCGAAGCGAATTAATTGAACAATTAGAATTAAGCTGATTAACTTGACAATGCCAACTAATCCGTCATACTTAATTTATAGATAGTGACATGAGCGTGAACATGTATATGTCAATAGTGAATCAAGTAGCTTACATAGCTGCACTTAGCTTACACAGATTACATAAATACTTGAACTAAACTATGTGAACGTAACTTCGAGTTAAGTAAATTTATAGCCTTGGTTAAACAAAGTTACAGTCGATGTATTAACAAGAAGATGGAGTTGAATTCACTTGTAAAGAGAAATTTAATAGAGATCCGATCTATAGGAGCTGTTCTTGCTTAACAAGTAATAACATTTTTATTTTATGTCGTCCTTTTGGAGATCAGGAGTGTGAGGCATCCTTCCTCCAGGTGGATAGATGACGTGCGGATGGCAGGAAATCGTTGAATGCGGAAAGCGGAGTGCCAAATACTGTGGAAGGCATTTGGAAAGGGCTATGTCCAGCAGTGGGCAGATAAAGGCTGATGATGATGATGATGATGATCCTGTTCAAACAGTTTCTGTAGTATGTATAGTGTAGTTTTAAAGATCATCTCTTTTTCTTTTGCGCCCCCCCCCCCTTATTATAATGTTCACTCTGTTAATGCATTTTTCGTATAAAACATGCATTTTAATTTAAATAGTTGATCACAAACCGTACGACATGCACATCCCATTGTTACTCGCTTTTCCTATCTCCTTTTCAAAAAATATGACAAGCGAGAAACATAAGATAGGCAGAGTTTTGTATACTCCTTAGACTTATAATGTAAATAAATATGACATAGACACTTCATCCGTGCTCAAAGTGAGGTGAAAATGAGGCTTTTTGTTGAGGTAATGTCCTTTAGTATTGTCATTGACAATACAAAATGATATTTGAATCGACTCTCTATTAGACGTCAAACTTATAAAACACTCCATCTATAGGTCTGTAAAAGTCCTAATGAAAAACGGTCTTTATTCTCCAATAATACTGGGATAAAAACAGTGTAAAAGTAAACAAAAAAAAATCGTTTACAACAGCTCGAAAACACTCAATAGAAATGACGTCAGAACAAATAAAGAGCGCACCAATATCCTCTTAATGTGAAATTACTTCGAACTATCAAAGGAGAACAACAAAAAGCGTATCCAAACAACGTAAAGTGTTCAGTTTCACCGTCCATTTATCTCAATATCCCGTTACCATGGCTACGGGCTTTTAGTTTTACATTCACTAGGGTCAATTGCTATTGAGAACAAAACTAAAGCCAATCGATTGCCTCGTTCAAACACGAAAATCCCAAGTAACCGGCCATTCACAATAATACTTGAGGCCGATAATATCGTCTTTTGTTTTATCTACTCATTTCATGCCATCTACAGTTCCGTTGTTCTTATTAACAAAAATGTTGAATCTGCCATGCCTACATGAACAGTATTTGTTGTAACATAAAATAATACTTTTAATATAATCAATGAACTTATGATAATTCCTTGATTGTAAGAAGTCTTCTGTCAAAGTTCATGTCTTTGAGAAAATTTCTAATTAATTTTGCACGTCACTGTATCGGATGAATATAGATGTCGCTGGCGTAGAACTGTAGCCTAAAGCCGTAAAGTCTGCGGAACCTTTTTGCATTTTGTTAGACGGTAGTTTCATCTTCGTAAATTTTCATTAGCAACTGAAAGTTGTTGAGAAAGTTTCGCAGTTCGTTTTAAAATATGCTGACCGTATTGGATTACGTCAGAAAATTTACAAAGTAATAATTAGGAATCATTTTTGTACGTCGCTTGCAGGTTTCTTTTAACCTCACTTTGTATTTTTATAAAATTTCAACTTTAAAATTAGAAACTATCTCGTTACAACTTTATTATAGTAACATTTTAAAATATAAAGACGTAAATAGATTTGTGTCCAATGTAGAAGTTATGATATAATATAGTGTGTTCGCATGTGTATATGTTATATGTTCGCGCCGGAGAGGAGAGGTTGGCAACACCGCTGCGGGGACATCACTACGAATACGTCATGAATATAGACGCAACGCGAACACTTCTCTTATTGTAAATCTCTGTTGTATCGCCCAATAACCTATTTATAACCAACATAGTGTTTTATATAGTCCAGTATGTATTAATCTTACATAAATCTCTGTCAGTCCTATATCTGAACACACACACTAAATCATATCCTATTTCGCACAATACAAACACACCTTCAGCGGTCTTCCTCTACCTTTATAGCCATTCACAATTTCATCATCTTCTTGTTTATGTGCTGTGCTCTTTGCATAACCACGATAACCTTTTGCTTCTTAACTTTCCTATCAAGTCAGTTACTTGTCTAAGTCTATCAAAAAGAATTTACTATTTGACATCGGAGATAAAATTTTAAATGTACCTCGCAGCGACCGTCGTTGCTTTAATTCTAAGAAACTTCGTCGTTAAATGTCTCAAAGGTTCTTAATTAAACCATGTACAAGTTTGTTAAAGTTTTCTAATATAAAATACATCGTATGTGTATATATTTGGAATACGTTTGCGAGAGGTATTGTCTAGGCGGGTCATTGACCTTTATTCAAATCTCCTGACAATAGTTACATTGGTTTTGACATGGTTTAAACAATTCTTTCATAATATGATCCCAGTACGAGCAGATCATCTTCTTCCTCTTGACATCTGTAACCGTTTAGTATGTTTATTACACAACGTTTTTCTTCTGTTTTAATATAATTTCATCCGTTCTTACGTTGCAAAGATAGACACGGCCTACATATGCAACTGGCCCAGAACCCTTAAGAGAAATATGAAACAAGTTGCCCCTTAAGAAAGTAGCGCTCGAGAATCTGAAGGGCCCTAGTGAAACAATTTGTAAGTTTTTCCGAGTTAAGCGGCTGAGGGAAATGTTAAAGGTATTTTGTAAAAATAGATTTTGAGTGTCTGAAAATTAGGTCTCTTTTCGCGCTGCACGTGTCACTTTACAAAATAAATTTGAGACAGTACTCGTTTCATTTTGGGTTTCATATCAAATCTTATATGAATAAAAGTATTGCAGTTTAAGTAATAAGTAAAACTTGTTATAAGTTACATTTGTTAGGAATTGAACGATATCGTTTACCATAATAGTCGAATGGAGTGATTCGAACCCAAGACTACATGATAGGAAATCCGTAACCTTTACTATTAGTCTATTGACGCTTCAGTTTAAATTGACTTTAAACTTTTCCCATTCCCAAATAAAGATAGCAATTAAAAAAAATCTTTATTTAATATAGAGACCAAATTAATTTTCTACTGGTGTGTACTAAACACTGATAGCAAATATATAAACTTATTTAAATGCTTAACCACATAAAGTGGCAGACTCAAAGCGCACCACAAAACTTTCTGCCTACCCCACACCGGCGGGAGTGTGTCGCACGATACAAATTACCGACACCCGTGTTGCTCCAATAATGAAACTTGCGAACTCCATTATTGCCAATGACGTTGTTACTAGCTGTTATTACAAGCGTGGCTTCAATTCCGACTGAACAGTCAATGACCTAACATATGAAATTAGTTTTAGTGTCCTTTACTTTCTAAATTTAATTCAATCTATTTCTACTGCACATATATGAGGTGATCCAACTCGAAGTTTTTATTATTGCTGCAACAGCAGCTGTTCTGTTTTTCATATATGTATTTTATCATACAATCGTAAGAAACAAGATTCTTACCACCATTAGCGTCTTTGAGCTCCTGATATGTAGATTATATTAGTAAAAACCGCGAAAGTTTAAAGTTATATAATTTCTCAATACATTAAGCTAACACACCTTCAATTCTAACTGTACAGTACTTAATTTTGGTTACACGAGTAAGTAAAAACTGTACAGTTCGACTCTGCATTTCAAACTGGATGTTTGTTGTGGGCTTTAATGAGTTGATTATATGTTATTCTAGCAATGTTCTCGACGATAGGCTGATAACTATTTCGAATAGGTTTTATCTTATATGTACACGGAGTTCATTTAGCTACAAAGGATGTGAAGTAGGGTATAAAATTACATATTCCTGTGTTTAAACAACGTTGCAGATAATTTGACAAGCATTGACATGCCAACATCGTAATAGCTGTGCTGGTATGCCGTTAATGTACTATACCGCCTCATTATCGCTTGATAATATTCACATATTAGTAATACCTGACACGTCTGAACGGATGTAGCTTAACTAAGCTAATATAAATATACAAAAAAGGTATACGAAACCTATAGTAAGAGCCATTATGCTAATTTATGCGTTTATCTAAAGCAAGCAATCATATCTTCCAAATATGTAATAGAGCAACTATGTTTACTGTGAAATAATTTAATCGATGCGTAATACTGCAGAGTTAGTAAATAAATAAAAAAAGCCTTTTATTTCCAGCAAGTTCATTACAATTTTATTAATTCTAAATAAGGAAATATGAAAAAAATAACAATGCTATATATATACAAAAATCTATCTAGATATAAAAAAAATGTACTAAAAAAAAAAAACAATTATATCGCATTAAGATAGTGTTCCATTTTTGGACCAAATCTTTGAACGATTCCAGAGAGAACACTATCAAATTTTAGGGATCATAGACAAGATTATACTGAGACATTAAGAAGAGATTTTTCCAGTATATAGTACGTGGAAAGATATTGTGTGATATATGACAGTTCTGTTGTTGCAGGGTTTGCGCAATGTTCCTGCCGGAGTTCGCGAGTTTCGTGGCGGCCATCTTGTTTGCGGTGCATCCTATACATACGGAGGCGGTGAGTTCATCTATTTGTCACCTAGACACTGGCCACTATATCATTTTCTTCGCTTTGTTAGTGGCCAGTAATTTACATTGCTGCAGTAAATACTCTTTGGGTAATACTCTTTGAAACTGGCGACAGTTTTTTTTTGTAACAAAATCGACGCCTTATAATTCTATTTTTCTTTCTTACTCTTTAAATCCTTAATTAATCAGTCTCGGTGTAGATATCATATTAATACTACAGTAACGGACGCTCTTAGTGTTCATTTGACTATAATACTAAAGTCGAACGGAAAAATTATTCTTTAAAGTATTTCTTGCAGTATATTACAAATATTTTTAATCTATTTGTACAGTAGAGACACACCATTACAGAAAATTTATAACCTATGCAAATAGAAGGACAAAAAAAGGTCTCTGACTAGATTTGCATGTAGTCCGGACACAAAACAAACTTAGTGGACACCATTGCGTGCATGCTTCGTAGATATACAAATTTACGGAAATATAGTATTGTTGCAATTGTTAGCGAGGGCTGGAAGATAATATATTACGCGGTGATGCGCACGTATGTCCGGCGTACGGTGTAATTAATAGCTGAGCTTGCGTGTCGTTCGCGTAATGCCGAGCCCTTTGTTACTTTCATGTATTCTTAAATATTTTATCGTATCCTTTAGTTACTAATACTAAACCCTGTCTACATTACTAACGTATTTTCAAAGTGGGATTTCGACGAAACAGTTAATTAGAAATTAAATCAAATACTGTGAAATTTATATAAAGATTCTCGCATCAAAATGCAAGGCTCGGAGTACTGCGAACTTTTAATAAAACTTTCATAAGCTCTTTATAATCTAGCAAGACGCTTCTTCGCTGTGAACTCAACAACGCGAAATGCAAGCTTCTTTATTATGGACTTTAACATGCTTATTTTAAATAACGTTTTCTATTAACATTATGAAAAACTTGAAAGTTCCGAGGATTCGCGTAATGACTTCAAATTCTTTTTATAACTTTTTTTCTGTGATGATACGAATCTTAGATGCGAATAAGACTTTTGAACTCGAATACAAACATCCACCATTATCACCTTGTTTTGTGTACACGGTTGTACACCTTGTACAATATAGGTTAGGATCTTGTACTGTAATGTACGAATGCAATCACACTATGTCATGTACAAAAGCAGTTACGGAAGTATCGTTGTGACCAACCAACTGTCTGGAACTTTCCATTTCAGTTGCAGACTGTTTCCCTTTGACGCGGGATAACATAACTAGATAACTGAAACAGAGAACACGTTGCCATGGCAACGCATGAAGAACGATTGCGCGGTCTGGACTCTGTAGCTGCTAAGGTTTCTAGAAAAGTAACTAACAATAAGACCTTCAGTGGTGTATTGTAGAAAAAACATTGCATAGAAATATACTATACCAAAACTTCACTAAGCATTCACTTAGTGACCACTTAACGACGCTAAGTGTCTATTGTATAGCTCGCTTTTATCTGTAAATTGCAACATTAATAGTTCTAAAAACGACTCTCCTACAAAGGTTTGAATGCAAAGCTTAGTCTAAAGTACAAGTAAATCATATTTTTTGTCAAAGACTTCTAGTATAAATAGAAAAAAGATATTTTCGTTCGCTTTATTAATTACTCGAAGCGGAGCGGAGCGGGAAACCTATTCGGAGCATTCATAAGTTAATGAAGTACGACGAGACTCGAGAAGTTTTTGCACTGGAGGAAAATTAGTTCCCCATGGCGCCGCGACTGGCGAATGTTGCTTCTTAATTACTAAGGCCCTTAGTCTTATCTTTGCATGTGAACAATTAATTATGTTTCATAATTAATTCTCTCATAATTGCCTAATAACTGTAATGACAAAGTTTTATATTAATTATAATTACGTTCACGGGGTCACACACGTCGGGTAATTTTAATTATGTTATTTTAGGAAAGCTTTTGTACTTATTCAAATTTGAGATTAAATTTTATACTACAGGATGCTCTTGTTTATAAATATATGTTTATTTATAGGGGATGATGTTATAAATGCAATCAAATACATAGTACGTTGTCTATTGTAAAAGTTTCGCAATGTATTTATTGTACTCTATTCGTTGCTCCCGTTTTCGCGCTGCGTCCATTTACGCCGCTCCCTTTTGTAATTAGAGTTTTAGTTACAGTTTGATTATTCGCTGCCAGTTCTGTTTCGTTACATTGGTTCTTTTCGATTGACGTTTTTTTTAGACTTTTGTAATATTTCTGAATGAAATAACTAGATCGATTTGAATTTGTGTTTTTTTTTTATTTTACTTTGTAAATACATTTTTATCGTTATATATTTTAAGTAAATAATATATTACGAGTGTGTACAATACGCTAGTCGTTTGAACGTTTCACAATGACTTCGTATTAGTGAAAAACTGCTACAAGATAAGATACATTTTTAAAGGATTAATGTAACATTATAAATATAAAGAGTAAATTATTTTCCACTATCACACTTACTCTCAGTATAAGACTTTGCTGACAGTAAATTACGGACCTAAGTAAGTTCGTTTAACGAAACGGCCGGCCGACATCTGCTTAGTGTCCACTAAGTTAAAGTTACTAGTGCCAGCCTTCTGCAGTTACATCGGCTTAACTAATGAAAGCCATTGGACAACACTATTATATTCTATGCTCTTAAAAATTATTGAGTCTGTGTTATTTAATTATTTACTTAGGACAACTACAGCTAGCTAATAATATAAATAATAAAATTAAGGAAACAGAGGGCTATTTCCAAGTTGTCACATACAAATAGACATATGGGTAACGTAGAAAATTCATTCCTGTATTTCCAATTACGTATTTCCAAACCAATACGACTTAGAGTCCTTCAAGAAGCGAGCGTACCTCTATCTCAAAGACCGGCAACGCACCTGTGGTTCCTCTAGTGTCCAAGGGCGTCGATGATCGTTCTTGTGATCCCGCAGCAAGCTTCCACCGAGTCTCGTATAAAAAAAAAAAATATGTATTAAAAGAAACAATCGTTAAGAATTCGTTTGATTTTAACCGCCGGCATGGTGAAGTCTACGACTACAGTGGAAATTACTTTGGACACAGCATTTTGACAGATAGTGACAAGGTCACGATCGTTGTTTGTTATTTTGTGTTATTTATATGAATGATAGTTAAATATAGTTTAAAACGTCAAACTGTCGTCCTAGTACAAACGGTGAACTATACTACTAAGTTAATACTGTTTTATATACTTCCTTATTGTTAAATACTGTTACAGGAATATTGATTAATTTCTTTATAAATTAAATGTAGATTTTAATTTCAAAATGCCCGGTAAACTTAACCTCAAAGACTCCCTTTGTTTATATTGAATAGATCAAATTTAAACAAGTTTTTGTATCTGAGAACATTACAGATAAAATCTTCATATTCCTAGTAATAAGGTCAATTGAAAATTTCTGCAAATACTAATTCTGCGTAATGAATTAAGAAATATGCTTGGTTTGATAGTAAAGGCAGTACTTCAAAGGTATTGAGTTCCAAGAACTTTATATCCTCGAAGTAATCAACTATAAATAGGAAAGTTTCACAAAACACTTTCTTTCATCCGCGACATCGTCTGCGCAGAATTAAAAGAACATTTAATTAGTAGCCTAAGCTTGTTCTATTCTATACCAAATTTTATTGAGATCCAAAAAAAACTAACGAAAGTGAACAAGGGAAGGGTAGGAAAAAAGAAGAACGGTAACAGACAAGACACCAGGAGACGTACGTAAAGATTAATTGAGGCAAGTCGGAGCTGCAGACTGACGCAGGCTAACGATGTTGATGATGAATTGAATATTATTAAATGCATACAAACATAAATGGGTAGGCAGATATGGTAGTATTTTAACTAGCACGGTATTATTAATTATTCTTCTCTGTCGATAGCAAATTTTTCCGTCCTTAAGTATGAGTGAATTTTAATACAAATATGCCATAAAAATTTCGTATTTATTAAACCAGTGGACATGTGCGCTGTCAACTGGGACTGAGTTTATTCGTTGGCGCTTTTTAATTTCAACCAGAGTTTTGGTCAATCATAGTTTTGACATTTTCCAGCGGATATACGCTTTTGTTGCTGTTATTATAGATTTTTATACACGACATAAAATTGCTTGAACTGTTTCAACGGATTATGGTAAGATAGGACGAGACTGGGCAGGAACGCATGTGGATATTAACATTGACTGTTTCTCCTTCTTTCGACATTAATTAAATGTAGGTATGTTATATTTGCCAAGAGTACATTGCAGTGGTTTCTTTTCATTAATAATGGTTATCTTCATTGGCTCATATATTCTCTTTGTGACTTACCAAAAGTAGCAAAATTGTCTTACTATGTATACAAAAAATTATTGTTGTGTGGGCGAAAAACCAATTATCTTTTTTTCTTTGATGGTGTATTTTGATATAATTTGTAAACAGCTTTAATAAAATGAATAAGGAAATTGTTTCATATTTTTATACATCTTATAATTACAAGAAGTAAGTATGGAATAAAAGTAAAATATTAAATGGTAGATAAAAAATTACATAGTAATTGAATTTATATTAAATTTAACCTATTTATGAAATACTATTGATTGCAAGGAACTTCAGCAGCGTGGAATAAAAAAATGGCAATGTTACTACCATCTACATCAACTCCTTTCCAGTAAAATCCCGGAACGAATGCGGACTTGTGTACAAACGAAATTAAAAAAAAAATGTTTCCTTTATGACGCAAATACATCTTGCTGACGTAATATACTTGTTTGTGTTACATACAGTCACTAATTTCATTAATATAGAAGTCTTCATGTTACACGGACATTCCGCCATGAGTTCGAGTATTTTGTAAAAGCCTTTGAAAGCCCAGTGGATATTCAATACTTGCTAATTGATTAAATCCCTCGCTCTGGTCGATACTACCAGACTAAAGGATTGTAATTATGCAACCTGTTGTGTACATTTTCATAGTCTGTCATTGACAATTTAACGGTCAGATTATGAAAGTGTTTTACAAACAGTTGATGAAGTAAAAGTCGAGTCATATCTTTAAAAAATAAGGTGTGCAAATAGCAATATCACTGCGACGTTGTTTCTTTTTTGGTTATTTTAAAATGACAGGCGCTAACAAAATTTTATAGAAAACTTAACTCTGTTATAAGAATGAAAAATCTTTTAAATTTCCACAAACATTTCATGCAGCGTAACATGTTTGCTCTACCAGACAAAGCTGGTTATAATGAAGTCGTCGAGAGTCGGGAGATCCAACGTTATACGTCCTCTGTTTTATAGAGGGGCTTCGAACGTGGTTAGCAATATCTTACCCGGGTTTAACCCCCTTGCCTTAGACCCCCGCCAATATCTAGCGACAAATTACCATGCCATAAACTAGCAACGCTTATTCAGCGTAACACAAACATTTTTTTTAATATTGACTTGTTTATATAGGCTGTTGATATTTATAAGAAAATAGCTTTACAGCATTTGTACTCACTGTTAAGTCTTTAGATTATAAAGATTACAAAGCCCGAGGGCCGAAATTGTGCTCTGTATTAAGCATTTTAATATTTAAATTTGTTATCGTTTGTTGGAAGCATACAAAAAGTTTAATGAAATTTTACACAAGCACAAACCGCACGATCCGTGTTCCGAGAGCTTATTGTTTTTGACACTTCCGTAGCCACCAACAATTTGGTATTTAATTTAATATTTCATACCACATTTTTTTTTTTCAATTTATTTATTTGTATTAGAGAGGAAATGCGTAAGTAGAGTGTGAATTCAAATATGACGGTTGACATACATTTATGGAACAGTAGTACCTAGTGCACCGACCCTCAATAGGGAAAAGGGCAGGATGATGACTTTTTTTTTAACTATGAAATTGTATCTATAGATTGTCCTCGTAAGTATCATGTTGAAATTAGACAATAGAGCGAAAATTTTATTAATTAATAAGGTTTTCAGCCAGCTAAGTTGTCGCAACTGATTTTGGATCACTGTGTGAAAACGAGGAAATAATCGGTTTACTACTTTTTCCTCGCATGGCGCTCCAAGGTGTGTCGCACATTTATAAACTCATAATTTGAAAACGACGCATATATTAAAATATTAAAACTTTCGTGAGACAATTCACTATACTACTTATTAAATGTGTCTGCGAGCGACGGGCCGCGAACGAGCTATAATACCAATCCCACTCACCCTGAAGAAGAGCCCCCGATGGGCCCGAAACTAGTCGGTATCGACACCGATTTACACGTGAGTTAAGCCGTTTTATAAGTAGTATATCACACATATATGTCAATTAAAATTAGTGTATTATCATATAACAGACTGTCTTGTATACTTGTAGTCAATAAACTTAGTTTAGAAATAAGCGATTCTCCTAATGTAAGTTACAAGCCAACAATATAAACTTACAGAGTACGTTGCGAACGATAGTTGCTAATATTTTCTTAGACTTTATTCCGCCACCTTTTACCGTCTCCTTGGCTATTTTATCGTTTCGATTTTCCGTAACAAACGGGATTTGCGGACCAACGCTACCAACAAATTGATTTCATTAACTATTAAGCGAAATAAAACCTTTGTTTTATTTCAACTTGCTCACGTTTAATAAAATCGAAGCAAAATCATCAAATTATATTGATGTTATTTTTATGATACATAAACACGTTTGTAAGTAATAATTAGTTTAGAAAAAAGACCAAAATAATTTAAATATAACGGCATTCTTCTTCTTCTTCTTCTTCGTTCTCTTCATCGCTGAAGGTCGTGCTCATCTTGAAGCGCCCTCACCGACGAGTCGACGAGCC
>JAODUI010000028.1:6703601-6739470 GCA_027563995.1 Papilio gigon
CCTCCATGCCACTCTGTCCTCGGCTTGCCTCATGGCGGTCTGGATATTCACTCCCAGGATATTCCGAACTTGGTCAGACCAGCGAGTAGGTGATCGGCCCCGTGGTCTTTTGCCTGCGTTTCTGCCTACTATGACCAGCTTGTCCAGATTAACGAATTAAATCTAGAATAACGGCATTAAATCTTCTTAAAAATATGTTTAACATAAGACAATTAAATCGGTTTGTCTTGCCAAATCTGTTCGAGAGTGACAAGGGAACACAACTCCAATGCCCTCTGTTTGACCTTGAGAACAAGACTGCGTTACAACTTTACCTATTCTCTAATCTTTAATGATAAAGTAAAATAATTAATTTCTGATGTAGGTGACGGGTGTGGTCGGTCGAGCGGAAATGCTGTCGTCCGTGTTCTTCCTGGGGGCGCTGCTGTGCTACGCCCGGGCCGCTAGCAGGAGACGATATACAGGTAACAATAACGATATCGCATTGTTTTAATTACTATCATTAAAATTATAAATATTATTCCTGGCAAACGTTGAAGGTTCAGTCACTATTTAAAAAAAATCGAGTCGTCGAATTTTAATATAAACTTGTTCGACAATTAATTAATAATTTCGTTAAAGTAAACGAAGTGTAAAGTTCTATCAAACACCTGAATTCCATCAAATTTTCGAACACAAACGAAAAACCTTTGGGAAGTTTGAGTTTGTGTTTGGCGCGCGCAGTAGCGCCATCTATCTCAGTAACGAGCACATAATCTCGTTGAGTCGTATGTTTGCTGTTCGCTTTTAACTCGTATTTTCCCTTCAAAGGAACGCGAGATGGGCTTCAAAAATTCGCGGTCGAGAGTTCGGATTCAATTAGAGAGCCTCTTTTCAAACCGGCAAATAATTTGGATTCCTGCAATTTTTAGATCGTATTACACTGTTTTTGGAATTCCATTTTCCTTTTATTTATTCTGTTCCGCTTAGAAATTCTTTTGTAATACGGTAAAATCAAAAACGACATTAAATCAAAACATACTATTTTTATATGAACCTTGGAGACAGACACATTGGCTAATATGTTTTAACGTTGATACGTAATGAGAACGAACAATTTGTATACTTTCCAAAACGTCTCCAACAAAATCCATCCATCGAAAATAAACATAGTTTACTTTGTTGAGTCACGACTTTAATTAATGCTTGTACTAAGTAATATATATTAGGTCGGACAGATCATTTGTAAAGCAGCCGAACGTGAATGGGGACATTGGTTTGACGCCAAGCAGTCACAAAATCTTTAATTTAGGTCGACGATTATGATATAGTGAGATGCGGGATAATTGTTGAATTGGGAACTTGAGTAATTCATTAGACCTGTACTGAATGAAAATTATCTAAGGGACTATTGATTTCTTGACTTTCCTTTTTTATTTATGTTTTCTCGCCATGTAACAGTGACTTCAAATTTATCATTATTGCTAATACATTTGAACTTTAATTAGCAATTACATCCGAACAATAGAGCAGACGAATCACAGAAAACAGCAGTTGTTTCGCTGATTTACTATAGTGTTAAAACTTTGCATGTATTTCAGTCTAAACAACTATTAGAACGTTGGTAATACAGTTGTAGTTAATTACTTCTAGTTAATATAACTAAACCGCTATTTCATAGAACTAAACACTAAAAGATGGTACGTCATTAAACACTGATTTCTTTGTCTGAAACCTGTAACACAACTTTAGTTTTAACTGCTCATTTAAAATTTACGTGAGTAGGGTAAAATGACATCTGATACAGTTTAACTGACAGTTAATTTTTTTTCAACACGCTTACATTTTTATTATAGACTTCAATTGTTCAGTTAAAACTGTGTAGGCTTTAGACGAAGCTTACAGTATTAGATTCAACCGGACCATATTGTGATTAACTGGTTTCAACACGTGAACGCCTTGTATAATATTTTCCAGACTGGCGATATTTAGTTGCATGCACCGGTTGCGTGGGCATCGCCATGCTTTGCAAGGAGCAAGGGATTACGGTGACCGCTGTCTGCGTCGTCTACGAGCTCTTTGTGGCACAAAAGGTATGTTAATCGTTTCGCCTACTATGAGACGATTGGGATAGCAGTTTGTAATAACAAATAAATGAAAAAAGTATTATCCATCTAAGCTATTATTATGAGTAACACGCGTTGATTTGATCTGCAGTACACTTCACGTACGTAATTGAACGCATTTCATTAATTTATTTGCTATTGTTATGCAATAGTATATTATTACTTTTAAAAAAACAGTCTCAATTTTGTCAAAAAATAAAGTTACATTAAATACATTATAAAAAGGATATGGGTACATTTATATTTATTAGGGTAACATAACATTGCCTTTGACAGCTGGTCACTTTGAAGTCGAAGGTCCGAGTCGGAGGCGCGGGGACCAATGACAAAGACAAAGGCTTTGTTTAGCGCTCGCTCGCATCCCTCGGCCTTTGTTGTTTATAATTCTATCCGGTACATTATATAACTAAACTAAAGTCGCAATGGTAAATCACAAGCACAACTCCGACGTGTTGCCAATTCTCATATTAATTAAGGTCGCCTGTTGTTGAATTTAAGATTATTGTTTCTATGGCTTAAACGCTTTAAAACATTATATAACTATGGGTAGTGGTCACTTAACAGTAGAAAACACGCATACCAGTTTGCTGCTGTCCTGGTATTAAAAAAGACTATGTCAACTTTATTCCAGCGTCGCGGCTTGGTGATTAGTGGTCGGTCGTGGCTGGAGGCGTGGGGTAAAGCGGGCTGGGGCTGCGGCTGCGGCGAGGCGGCGCGACGCGTTGCCGCTGTGTGCTGCGCCACGCTGGCCCTGTTGGCTGCGCGCCTGCATGTAATGGGCGCGCAGCTGCCCGTCTTCACCAGATTCGACAACCCTGCGGGAGCCGCATCACCTCCCGCCAGGTAAGAACATCAATCGTTTAGTGATTACTTAAATAATAGATCGAGTCTTCATCAAACAACTTTGAATTCTATGTCTGAACAGTGAGAAATCAATTGACTATGCAAAAAATAGTAACGCTAGTCCTGCCAAATCCTATTGGCAGTTATTTTTAAATCCATGACTCTATTATTATCTATAATTTTGCAATAACCATATCTTCTACTTTACTCATTATTTCCAATGTTCAACGTTTGATCATAATTTGTAGGCATTTAACGTTCGCATACTTACCTGCGCTGAATGCGTGGCTGCTGACACTACCCGAGGCTCTGTGCTGCGACTGGACCATGGGCACGGTGGCATTGTTGCGCTCCTGGAGAGACCCTCGGAATTTAGCCACCATAGCGCTGGCTGCACTCCTCATTGCTGCAGCTGTACATGCTCTCAGAACACGGTCTTCTGCATTATCTATGGTAAGTATTGTGTTGTGACAGGAAACTGTTTGTGTCTGAGAAGCACTCGTCACGTTAAACACACATTTTATGAGATGAAATCCAATGTTTTTTTCCTGCTTGTGTCAGGGACTCGCACTGCTAGTTCTGCCATTCCTGCCGGCCTCAAATCTGTTCTTTCCCGTTGGCTTCGTGGTGGCCGAACGCGTTCTATACATGCCATCGATGGGCTGGTGCCTGCTGGTGGCGCACGGATGGCGGCTCCTGGCCCGCAGGAGAGCCACCTTCGCTGCTGCAGCGCTCATATTCCTGCTGCTGGCCTTTAGCGCTAAGACCTACGTCAGGAATTGGGACTGGAAGACTGAGTATTCGATTTTCGCTTCCGGACTTAAGGTTTGTTTCAAGTCATTTTTTATCGTTTTACACAATTTTAATCACTCCTGTTTATATTTGGAAAACATAGTCTTAAATGATCTCTCAAGTACCTATATAAACCAAAGTTTTGATTTTCAATTTGAAGTATGAAATCGATTTCAGGTGAACCGAAACAATGCGAAGCTCTACAACAACGTTGGGCACGCGCTTGAAGCGGACGGAAAATACGCAGAAGCATTGGAATTCTTCAATACCGCAGTGAGCGTCCAGCCCGATGACGTCGGCGCTCATATCAACGTCGGCAGGACGTACAATCATCTCGGACGATACCAGGAGGCAGAGGAAGCCTACGTTAAAGCTAAATCCTTGCTGCCCAAAGCAAAACCCGGAGAGTCCTACCAAGCCAGGATAGCGCCGAACCATCTGAACGTATTTCTAAATCTTGCCAATTTGATATCTAAGAATGTAACCAGGTTAGAAGAAGCTGATATGCTGTACCGACAAGCGATCAGTATGAGAGCTGATTACACGCAGGCGTATATAAACAGGGGGGATATTCTGATCAAGTTGAACCGCACGAAAGAAGCACAGGAGGTTTACGAGAGGGCGTTATTATATGACAGCGGGAATCCTGACATCTATTACAATGTAAGTATGACCAATGAATCTTTCGAAAGATTTTTTATACTTGCCTGCACCGAGCGTTTGCGAGCCTCTTCGTCTACCATTCCAACCACCACATCAAATAATAAGGTACATCAGACGTTCGTTTCAGTTCGGTAATTCTAACGTGTTAACCCGTGTGTGCAGCTGGGCGTGGTGCTGCTGGAGCAGGGCAAGGCATCGCAGGCGTTGGCATACCTCGACAAGGCGCTGGAGCTGGAGCCGGAGCATGAGCAGGCGCTGTTGAACTCAGCCATCCTGCTGCAGGAGCTTGGCGCTGCGGACCTGCGGCATCTGGCAAGGCAGAGGCTGCTTAAACTACTCGATAAGGACGGTACGTTGAACTTTGGTTTGTGGGTGTTAAGGTTCCATGCGGCGTAATATTTGATTCTATAAGTTACAGGTTATGCTTTAAATACCCGGTCATTTTAAATCAATCAATTAGGTGTTTAATTTTAGCTTGTCATCAAAATCGCTTTTATAGGCTATACTTGCGAGGTCCGGTTATTTCGGTACATAATTCATGAAACATGCGTACAGCAACAAACGAGCGCGTGCACTTCAACCTGGGCATGGTGTGCATGGACGAGGGCGACGCGGCGTGCGCCGAGCGCTGGTTCCGCGCCGCCGTGCGCCTCAAGCCCGACTTCCGCTCCGCGCTCTTCAACCTGGCGCTGCTGCTGGCCGACCGCCGCCGCCCACTCGAGGCCGCGCCCTTCCTCAAGCAGCTCGTGCGGCATCACCCCGACCACGTCAAGGCGCTAGTCCTTCTAGGGGATATCTATATCAACTCCGTTAAGGATCTCGACGCCGCAGAGAGCGTGAGTATCACTTGTCTAATCTAGCACTTTCAAAGTTTATGATTGTATTGATTGATGGCGTTGCGAGAATAAAGTTAAGATTTATTACACGATATGAGAGTTATCATATAATGGCTTTATTCTATTGTTTTTGTTAAAAAAAATACAATTATGATTATGACATTTATTAAAACCCTATGAATTCCAGTGCTATCGCCGCATCCTAGAACTAGAGCCCGACAACGTGCAGGCACTACACAACCTGTGCGTAGTGGCCGTGGAGCGCGGCAAGCTGGCCGTGGCCGAGGAGTGCCTGTCCCGCGCCGCCGCGCTCGCGCCTCACGAGCACTACATACAGCGACATCTTGCGGTGGTGCGCGCGCGGCGGGCGGCCGTCGCCTCCCCCACCCCACAGACACCTCCCGGCGGCAGCGAGGTCCGCGCCCGATGGAACTACATCCCCCAACAGCCCCCCGACCCCCACGAGACGGACCCCTCATAGCGAACCTTCGATAACTGAACCGGTTTACATTGAGGTTTGTATCAGCAGATCGGTAATTTGACTACTATTTTGTAAAATATCTATACTAACCAAAAACTATTAAAAAAAAACATATGAAAAAGAATATAGAAGTACTCTCGAGTTACGGAAATCTATAAAACTTCAATACTTTCGATTTTTAAACAATGAAACAATTCAAAATTCAAGTTGGCACCAAATTCCAATCTGCTGGTATAAATCTCTAAACTGACCTTGTAAATAAAATTGTTTAGTAATATAAAAAGGTATATTTGTCAAACACCAAAAAGGCCAGTGATGTCTGCTGTGTATTTAATCGCATTATTTGTTGCTGTCATCAGGGTACCCTTCGATATTATTTTACATTCCGATATAAATAATTTAAGCTTTACGTGTGCGCCAACTTTGATGTTAACGTGCATTTTAACCCTACATAAAACCTCCGGAAAACGATTGACGGGAAAATTTCTTCGGTGTTGCCATTTGCAATACAAAATGACATTTCAAAAGTATACTCTCGATTGCATGAATTAGCCCATCTATTAGGGTATGACTATGTTCATTGCATTTAACATAAAACGTTCTGATTGATAAAAAAAAACTAAAGTTTTCGATTAAAGACAATACAAATGTCATCTTGTATTTTGTTAATTATTTAACTAAAGTCAAATGAATACATGATTTTTTTACCATCAAGATATAAATTACAAAACTCTCAATTCCTTAAAGACGTTCACGTTAAACAGTTTGGAATTAGCATCGTAAAGTAAAAAAAAAAACATTCATATGATAAAGTTCAACAGAGCCCGGTAGATTTCTTATTAAGGCAATGTGTAGGTACGTTAGGCTTAATTTGCCGTGATATTACTTTACGTAAACTTCATATTCGTAAATATGTAGAATATGTTGGAGCGAGCTTTCGTCATTAGCGGTGTATACGGACTTGTGTGTATTTATAACAATAGAAATAATATTGTAAAGACTAAGCCGATTCAAATTATATACTTTATGTATTTAAATTAGGTTCTTTTTAGCGAACAAATTACTATTGTTAAGTGTTTTAATGCAGTTTATAAATTATTTAGCAATTGTAACACGTCAAAGAGTTGGAGAGCACGCGCATAATCTGTGGACGAGGACAGATAATAAATTTACAAGCATCTGTTTTTTTTTTATTTAAGACAATTTTTGTTCTTTTCAACATTGGATTTTTTTCAGTTTTATTTCAAAATAAGCATTGCTAAAAACAAAAGCGGTTACAATTGAGAAGTTTTCTCTGTAATGACAATACTGTCTGAAGGGACTGAACAGCGAAAGAAAAAAAAAAAAGCGTCAAGTATAGACATTACACTATTATTCGTTGCCATTTTATTTAAAAACGAAACATCTTTGATTAATTATTTTTATGTTTACTTTTGGAAATTCACTTTATATATAATTAAATAATTTTAGTAATGTGTGATTTTTATTGCTATTTTTTTTTTGATAGTAAAAAGTGAAAAAGACGTTTTAATTAAACCGTGAATTATTTTAATTTAATATAATTGTTTTATGAATTAACGTAACTGGGCCTAGTCTTCTATATTATTAATGTCGATTGGAAATCATTATGTGTCATAGTTATTTTGTTACACGCCATGTTATATTGTGTAATTATAACCGTGGGCATCCATTGTCAGAGCCGCTTACAGAGTCAACCAACTCGGTCCTTGAATAGAGGAATAAATGTTTCCGTAGTGGTGACGTCGGTGAAAGCCCACGGTAAAAGTGATTGATCGTTACTAGATGTAGACGTGAAAGTGTAATGTTGTTAATGTTTTAAGATGAAGAAAAAGAATAATAACTTTTGTAAAAACTGAAATTTTTTACAATGTCTTGAAACATTTCCGGTGAACGACTCGCGAGCGAGTCGAATTCATAAGGACCCCGAAATTATAAACTATTTGTCGTCAAAACATTTATTTTTATAAAATAAATGAGGTTTCAAATTTATTTACAATTTGTTTTAATTTAACGATATCGTCAGATTGTCTAGTTACTGATAGAAACTCAAGAATTTAAAGAAAAACCGTTAGTAATTTTAATGAAGTTAACACTCTTTTTATACAAATAAAAATATTTCGACTAATCTAAGTTACTCACTACTGAAAACTAGAACCAATACTAACTAAATGTTTCACATGTTTAAAACTTCTAATATTTAGTTTGATAGAGAAAAGCAGAAGGAGTGCGGACAGGCACGAGCCTCGTCCCGCCGTTGGGGGCGTCGAAAACCCAATATTCTCTGCCATTGATTATTTTCCTTTGCGTCCTGTCAGTTATCTTGTATTGCGGCTTCCCGCCAAAAAGCGAGTCATAAGGCGGCGGCCGACTGTCATCGTATCTATGGTCGACGGAGCGTACCCGCGATTTCTTCCTTTTTCTTTTACCATCTTTATGTTTGTTGCAATTCGCATTCAAACACATCGATCGCTTAATGAATACCTTAAACATTAAAAACTCTTTTGAATAAATTAGACTAATAATAATAATATTTTACTTAATCGATGTAGCCTTTGTTCCCAGTATGAAACAAAAAAAAACTGCCTCCCGCCTAACATACTAAACTCCTTTATATCAATAAACAATCGACGCAATCGTTATTCTAATCATATAAAAAAAACAACAAGGTTACCTGCAGTGTAACCCTGAACATTGCTTAATATATAATACTGCATCTTAGTTTAATCAATTCAAAGATGACTGGAAAGATGTAATACCGCCAGCAAACCATACCTCTCCTATGAACACAGCGGTAGCGGTCGCCAATCCTATGCCCATTATAATGTACGTCATCATGAGGTCGCTGTTGCTGAGCTGTCGGTCCTTCGACTGGAGATCCAGGGGGCATATCTTGGTGGCGGGAAGATCGCGGTGCTGCAGGTAATTCACTATACCCGCTTTCAATAGATTCGTAATTCTGTAACGGAAACTCATAATCCCGCTGTTCAAATAGACCCAATGTAAGTGCGTTAGATCTATTTGTGAAGAAGGTGAATGGATGAGGCGTTTAATAGATTTCAGTCATATTGGCAGGACGCAATAATATCCACTTATTGAATCAACGGACGGAGGGACCAGCATAACTATGTATGTACCTGTTTACATGATGTATTTGGCGTTTGGGTGTCTGGCGTATTCCCTATATTTAGTCAGGTATAATTTGAATACTTACATTGTATCAAAGATGTTCTTCAAAGTCGTATTATTAGGATACGCGAATGCTCTCTGTTGCTTCATAAAGGACTGCGGTGCTACAACATAAGTACATCTGTCGCCCTCATTGACACCCTCCCTGGCCTTCTGCAGGTAGTCTCCGTACATCAGGTGGTCTATCGCTGTCTGTTCCTTTACCAGCACGGCCCCAGCGCGCACGATTGGAAGATAGTCTTCGTCTTTCCTCAGCGAACGGAACTGCGCTCGACCATTTGATACCATTTTGTTCAGATAATATAGTTCTTCGTCGGGCTGAGGGAATAGGCAAGGTGAGGTTTCTTTCTATCAGACTGAAGTCAAATAGTTACTAAGTATAGATAAATTAAGACTAAATCTGGTACTCAAGTCGTAATGAGTCTGTGCGCAATAAATATACTTCCCAATTTATTTTTTTTCGAAATGGTTTCAAAAAATAGTTTATGTTGATGAAACTTATCAAATTCAGGGAGTTAAACTAAAAGTGATATTATAAATACAAAACAATATACGTTTCTAATAGTGTACTGCACAGCGCTCCCCTCCGCGGCGACCCATCGGTAGCTCTTCTTGTACAGGTCCTTGGGGCTCTCTATGTCCAGTGTGAACTTGGACAGCGTCAGGAAAGCCGTCAGGTTGGCGGTATAAAATGCGGATAGTAGAATTATGAATATCCACCACGTTGCGAATAGGACCCGCGTTGTGTCTAAGAAAACGAAAAGCACGTGACACTGGACAAATCGGTAAAAGGAGAACCGTGGACAACCAAGTGAATTTTTTAGCATTATAGTCGTATGAAATATGAACGAATGAACGAATGAATGACGCTCGTGATTATAGCGAAGCTTACGTACTTATCAATAAACTCATATTGCGTAATAATGATAATGACAAGCAAAACTGTTGTTTATGTCATAGATATGGAAGGACAAAAATCTCATTACGGCGAGTACTTTCTTTATACATGTAACAAACGTAGCTTAAACAAAATGGTAAGGCGTGGCCCGAGCGTGATTAACGACGACTACAATCAAACACGATAATATCAAACGGAATAACTAGAATTATAGGGAAAAAATATTGGTTTTACATTTGAATATAGACAAAGCATAGAGCTATGCAGTCTAGGGTATAAAATAATAGTACCAAAGTTTGAAATAATATTACCAATAATCTTTAAACTAATTAATATTGACACAAAAAGGGGAACATTTACGTCACAAGAAAATTCATTTTCTGTTTATAAGTTTGATCATTTATTTACCGGAACTGGGTTAGGGTGATTATGACAGAATGTTGTATGGAATATCTAAAATATCGCTCATTGATATACTCACTAGCTTCCGGTGATAAATTAGTTCCTTGCTTGATGTAGGATCCATAGACGAACCATATACTAGCGGGTAAATCTATAGGTCCCTCTTTATCACGGACCAGCTTCGATCTCATGCGCGTGAGGAACGTTATGCAGGGCCCATAGCATACTACTGCTGCCAGGATAAGGTACCTAATGAATAAATTCTATTTAGATAAGACATTCAGCATCCAAGGGCTCTATTGTTTCATCTACATGGTGAAAAAGACTTAAAAAGTTGACACACATCGTTCGTTTGGTAACTATCTTGTTTGTGTCATTTTCACTCTGTGCGACATTACAGTGTTCTTATCTTCACGTTCTGTTTTGGTACTGGTTGCTTATGTTGCACCCAGTACCTTACCCTAAACTTACCAGACGTATGTTTCAAACGGAGCAAGCAAGCCCGAGCCGGCGGCGGATTCCTTGGGTCGTTTCAACATCATCATCCACACCCCTTCATCTAAATCGCTCGAGAAAGTCGCCATCTTGTGGACCTTTGGCAGACGCGTCAGAAATGCTGCTGCCATATCTACCTTCTAATAAATACATAACAAGAAAGTTTTAGGCTTGTGGTAACATCAACTATTAAGGTAGATATATCATACTAAAACTACACTAATGTCAAATGACTCTGAGTTCGGCCATTAAGACAATACATGAAAAAATATGAAGACTCCTTACACTACTGTTAACAAGGTTGATCAAAGAACTTTCCGGTTTGCTGCCTCCAAATTCGTAGTTGTTCTCTGGTACCACGACCTCGAAAGTGAAATTAAACTTTTGTCGCAAAACTTCCACTATAGCGAAAGCGACACCATGGCCCGTGATCGTTCCATTGCTTTCTTTCTTCGTCCAGCTCAACGGATAATTCTAAAATCAGAGCCGATGATAAGCTTCCTGCTTATCTTCGCCATTTAATTTTAACTACGCCAAATTTCACGTGGAAAAAAGTGACTAATTGTTAGTTATATTTCCTTAAATAGGGAACATTTGTAGTACTTTAAAAAACTAGTTATCGTCTCGGACGCCGTTCGCCATAGGTAAAAAAAAAGTTATTTGAATATTTTAGGTGCTATTCATTTCCAGACTGTAATCTCTCTTCCAAATCCAGATGCGTTCAAAGTTTCCGGAATTATACAAGATAACAAATATAATAAAAAATAAGAAGTAGAATTATTATAAAACTAAATAAGCTTCAATTAATGATGCTGTACGAAAATAAACGCAGTTAAACCTTTGACTTTTAAGAGACAAGATGTAAAGCGCGCAATCCCCTCTATCAAAAAACGTACATAATTTTAACTTACTCGTAGTAACATTTAAAGCCTGACCCTTGATATTAAATCTTTGTTATTGTAAACTGTGTCATACTACTTACGTTATAAGTTCCAATTCTTAACAATTTCCCGTTGAGGTTATGAGTCAAACTCATCTCATGTTGCCTGTCTGGCGATCGAGACCCTGTTAAAATACTGCTTATTAACAAATTTGAATGTCGAATGACATTGGAAATAAAAAAAAAAAAAGAAGAACGAGAATTCCCGCCAATAAAAATAGAACACAGGGAAATAACTACCAGTCAACGGATTGCCGTATAAATTTTCGCAGAAACTTGCGTTGCATACTGATGAGAATATAAGATCTATACCAGACGCCATGACATATGTGATTTGTGAAGAATCGGCTACTGGCCTAGTGTATGGTCAACATGCCGAGCATCGACTGAAAGCAAAGCGAGGATGCGCCCTGACGCAACATACGTGACCGCCCCGATGGTGTTATGATTAATGTTCGTAAGAAACTATGGATAACCCATTAAACGTTTTATCGGTATTTTAAAACGTAATAGTGGTTTTTCTTTGCTGAAACTACTCATAGTTATTATAAATTGAAATTAAACTTGAAATAAATACTAGCATGAACAATAATGCACACTGTAATAACTTTAAAATGTTACTATTTAATCAAAGTCTTATCAATATTTTTCTTTTCTCATTAATATTCTTTATTGGGGTGAAGGCATGGCTGCTTGGGTAAATTATTGTCATATATTGTAACAACAGTAGCTAGTATGGTTATGTAAAGTTCACCATTACCGTAGGAAATAGAAGGCAATCATGCATATTGCTTTTTAGTATATTTACATCATACTTCAAACGCGGTTCAGTTCATATTTAACATTATGGATATTAGTGCCCCCTTTTGATGAGACTGAAAGATTAAGGTAAAAGTAATAAGTGTAATCGGGCAATTTTCATCATTAATCATGATTCATTTGTATTTAACAGATTAAAGCTGATATTTAAATTAGATAAATGTTCAGGAATTAATGATAAAAAGAATAAATTACGGACAAAACAAAATCCACGCTTATATTACAAAGTTGCGTCCAATTTTAATTGCTATATTTATCCAATAACACCGAGCTTGATAGACCTAGCGAAAATTGGGTTATGAATGTGATATTTTTACAGTAACTTGTATTTTCGTGGATACCTAAACAAAAATTATTTTTATCCAAATCGAAAGTACCTTAGTGGTCTTTGAAAGTATTTTCTTTTTTTTTTTTTGAAGAAAAAGAGAAAACCGTACATGTTTATCAACGTTGTAATGTCATCTCTAATTAATATATCAATTTAAAAAAAATTAAGTCATAACTATATTTGTGTATTTGTGTAAAATGTTTCCAAACGATTCAAGTGACTGTATATTTCAGAACTTACTCGAGATTTAAAAAGTCAAAACAAACAGCTAACCTAACTTTTTAAGACCTGTTTGAATGTCAATTTTGTAAAAAAAAAGGATTTGGTTATTTCTTTAACCTTAGTAATACAATAAAATAATGAGGGACGTTTATATATCGCATTGTGAAAAAGATTTTTTACAAAAAATTGTGACAGGGGGCCGTGTAAGTAACAATGTAGCGACGTGACGATTCTAAAGTTTATAATTGTTACATTTTATTTTCTGTTTTCAGCGATTAGATGGTAGAAATTACAATGAAAGTCGTAAACTTAATATAGCTTTCGGTTCTGAGTATGGGAGTTGTATAGTTTCTTTGGGAGAAACAAAGTAAGAATTATCAATTCAAAAATAAACAGGAAATTAGGATAGGATGAAATGGATAACAATTGTGTTAACATTACAGGGTATTGTCGCAGGTGTCATGTGAAGTTGTTCAGCCGAAACAAATTAGACCAAATGAGGGAATTCTGTTTATAAATGTTGAAATAACACCAATTGCTGGCCAACAGTTTGAAGCAAATCGTCAAACAGATCTTACTGTGTATCTGAACAGACTTTTGGAAAAATGTTACAAAGACTCCAAATGCATTGATCTCGAGTCTTTGTGTATTGTTGTTGAAGAAAAGGTGCTTTATTCTATTTATTTAGTATTAGGACAGTATTCATTGGATTTCAAATAGGGAAAGAGTTGAAATCATGCATTTCACTATTTAACACAATAATTAGAATTCAACATTACACACATAGTTAAATGCCTTTAAGTACTATTAGTACAACTAAACTTAGTTCAGTTGAATATTTACTAGACATAATGCTAATATTAAAAGCTCATTTAAACATATGAAGATTTAATAATGTTCATTTTCAGGTGTGGTCACTAAGAGTGGATTTAAAAGTTCTAAATCATGAAGGCAACCTAATTGAGTGTGCAAGTATTGCAACATTAACCTCATTGGCACACTTCAAAAGACCAGATGTGACTCGGAGTGGTGATAAAGTGATCATACACACACTCGCAGAAAAGGATCCTATACCAACTGTTCTGTACCACTATCCTGTCTGTTTGACATTTGCTATATTTAATGAGTGAGTATATATTTAGAAACAACTAGCCTACTATTTTAGTTACATTAAGCAAGTTTAGAACATGTATCTAAACAATTGAATATTACTATTCTGGGATGGCAGGAGTGATCCATCTAACAAAACAGATGGGGTGTCATGGAAACCATAACCTCTATTATTACTAACATTGGAAAAAAAATTGTGGGCCCTCTAATTCTTATAAAAAAAAAAGAGACAATGGTACATTTTAATACTAGCATTACATGACTGGGATGTTAGAATTAGAAAGTGAATGATGCAAGGATCACTGACATTTTTTTAAACACATTAAGTGTAGAATGCTTGTTGACTTCACTCCGATATAGATGTAAGGGCTCTTTTTGTCTATTACTCCATACCTGGTGTGTATTTTGTGTGTTCACTCCGATACAATTCAATATGCACATACAATATTAGCTCTAAGTATTCCAAACCTTCGGAAATTGTCAAATTTTACAAGGTGGTGACTAAAAGGTGATGTTACTCATATGAACAATTTCATTTTCAGTCTTCTCATATCAGATCCCAATTTCCTTGAGGAGTCAGTTTGCATGAGCAACATGGATGAGGGTGGTAACAGAGGAGGCATCCTTGTTGTTGGTATGAACCAGTACAAAGAGTTATGTTTGCTAGACCTGACCGGGGCAGCTATTGACAACTCTAATATTGTACATCGAGCTTTACTAGTTGCTGCCGATAGATGTAAAGAGCTTGTTGATTTGGTGAAAAGCACTATTATTGATGATGATACTGCCAGGTAACTTTCCAATCCATATTTGAAGACAAAAATAACAGTCTACAATAACAGCAATAAGATGAAGTCAGCTATTTAGATGTTTCTATAATCGGGGAAATTATTAGCATTAAGACCTTTTTGGTTAATTAAGATTGGCATTACAAAACACGCCGTTAGTTTACTCAATATGGCATTTGTTCCAGACAAAAAAGAACAAAGAAAAACTTTTCAGATATCATCACAACTGAGCATATGCTGTCATTGAATAAAAAAGACTTGAGCATATGTCTTAAAAACTACAATATCGAAGACATTCAAAGTCCACAGGACGAGGATATGGAAGATGCAGATGTGAAACCGGAACCTAGCAAATATGATGGTAAGTCTTATATCTACATGATTTACTGAAAGTTGAATATTGATCCATTTTTGGTACATTAATCAAGTAATTGATAATGTCAAATAAATTACCACATGTACCATTATTATTGCTGTTGTTTGGTATATTACTAATATTTTTTTATCGTTATGGTTCAAACTTAACCTAAAGATATAGTTCTAAAATAATTTAAAAACTTAATTGATTAAATAATCTTTGATTTTTAAAGTTAATGTGTTATACAACTGTTTTATACCGTCTCATATATTATAATTATCAAAAGAAGATTAATTATAAATTAATTTCTTTTTCAGTAGTACCATCATTACCACAGACGGCTGAAATTGTTGCTCAGACAGGGGCCTCATCATGGATAGAAATATCATCAGGTTCAGAGGATGATTAAAAACATGTTTTTGTTAAATAAAATGTAATAAACATTACATTTTAGTGTTTAATTAAATTATATCTTAAAACTATAATTTATTCATATTAACATTTCATTACCTTCATCAAATTACAATCATGACATTTTCATTGTGAATATTGAAATCAGTCTAATTATTCTACATGGAAACAAAATTTAAATAGACTTGTGATATTGCAAACAAAAGTCTAAAAAAGATACATTTATTTACAATATAATGTATATAGTATTTTGTTTCATATAAATGAACCGAAAAATTGATTAGTAAAATACATTTACAATAAAAAAAAAACAAAGCAACAAAAAATAACATGTGCTTCGACCTTATTTCAATTTCATTTTATTCAAATACATATGTTATTTCATTTCATTTTTTTTTACAATATGTCATTGAAACAAAATTCATGCCAAAAAAACATTGGCAACATAATTTTTTTTTCTGAATATTTCATGATATACAAGGTATATATATGTGATCAATACTTAAGTAAAGATATTTGGAAGTGTTTGTCATCTATACTAAAATGTTGATTGAAATGAGTGGAAGATAAATATACTACAGCTATATCTAAAAAATAATAGTTCATTTACACACACATTTACACTGAGTCAGAATTTATTCCATTTTTCTGATCCAACTTATTACCGTTGGTCTTCACCATATAAATAAAATAAGTCATTATCTCTTTTTCATTTACCGGGAGTGATTTGAAGTGTTTCTGGATAGCCTGGAATAAAAATAACTAAGTTTATTATGTATAAATAAATAAAGTGAGCGGTTTTATATCCTTTTTAAGGAAATTGTATGAATTGACAAAGATGAAGATTGACTCAGTTAAGAGATGTGTATTAGGTAATTTTAATCCAAACATCTTTGATTCTGCATTCTGTTAAAATTTTGACCAACTGATGAACTCTATTGTACATAACTGACCGACAGTATTGTTTAAGTTACTTAAAGAGTACCTTTGTGCAGATTTCTAGTGCATAGTGCCCACTAAACATTAAAGGGACTCAATATAGCAGTTTTTTAGTAAGAAATGAAGAGACTTACATCAGCTAGTTGAGCTTTATTTAACCCTGGCCTTGTTGGGACCTTGTAATGTCTTTTGTATCGCCTCAGTGTATTCACTTGGAGCTGGTACCAATCAATTTCGGGACAATCCATCTCTGCTTCGTTGCTATCATCCTCTGAGTCTTTAGGCCTCCTTTGTTTTGTTCTTGCACATTGTATCATATTTTTGTGGTTATCGCAGATATAAGTATGCCTTGCCTGGAAATTAAAAAATATTTAAATTTAACCCATAAGGTCTTTTGGTCTATGTTGAGATGTTAGATGATTGGTTTTTTTTTTAAACTCAGGTGTCCCCCAGGGATTGTAGTATGTATGCTATATAGTATCCAAGTACATTTTTGATTACATAAATATATGAAATACTAACTTGATGATCAATGTTGAGTTTGAGCCTTCTTTGAGCCACTGTCTTTTGTACGCGCTTGCTATACGAGGCGTTGCCAGCGGGTCGCCTACAGCGATCCCCGTCATCCACAAGGCAACATATTTGATCTGAATTGCCTCTAGAGTCTTCCTCTCCTGTACTAAACCCGTTGTTCATTTGATACTCGCGTTGAATCATATATAACAGATAACTAAACTTCCTCAGCAGACCTCGCACTTAACGATCATAAACAGAAGACGTATTCACAAAGCCCCGCGACGATTGAGGTTATGGAACGTAATAACACTGATCATTTTTACCAAACTAAATAATTAATACCACGCTGACAGCGTCCGGTTAATTGAGTTTCACACTGTATTCATCAAATAATATTCAAAAGCCTAATCATTGCACATTAGCTAAATTAAAAGTAATGGTATTCACAGAAGCCCACTAATGAGAGTATTTTGTACGTGCTTTACAATTCTTTTTTTCACTCACAATTTATATCGTCTTCAATTACAACTTATAGAAACCGTACTTAGTTGAATAGTGTATTACTTCCAATATAATATTACAATTATATTTCACCGATCGCCATTCGAGTAGACGTCCCGTCACCTTACTCAACGTCAATGCTGTACTGCTGTGGTGTTGTGGTAGTACAGCGCACACTTGCAAACGACTGTACAATACAAACGCGAAGTCTTTCAACTACGCTTTCGTAAAAACACTGCATATTGTGAATGATTGTGTGCGTGTTCAGGGATGCAATGTGTAGGACATCGTAGCTATAGTTAAGTATAAACAAAAAATAAAGCGATCTCGAAGTCGGCCATTGGTTGCCCAGTGGCGGGATATTCAACGTGAGCCAATCAGAAAAAATTACCACTGACATCGTCCGCTCATGTATTCATTACGATTACAGCGAACAAACGCGAAGTTCCATACGTAATAAGCGCTGAAATCGTGTGCTCGATTGCAATAAATAATACTCGGTGAGTTTTATTCTTCCCTCAATATAATTGCAATCCGGAGATATCTTGTTTAAAATAAAGAGTGGTAACATGGTTGATGTATCGGGTGTAGTGTTATGTTCGAAGCGATATTAATAGTTTTCCATCTAATTTTGTAAGCAAATGGCTGCCGAGTTTCGAAGCTAAGTGACATTATAATATAATACAAATCGGTAGTAGGTAAGTAGAGCAACATATTATAATCAAAATTTACACTAATTACATTTCATAGTGCGACGCATTACGGTTTATCCACATTTTTTTCGATCTGTCAACAAATGTCTAATAAGTGTGACAACCACAAACATTACATGATAATAGAAATTTATTATCGCGAATGTTGTGGTTACAATGTTTCAAACGCAAATAAAAATTATATTTCATGTAGGATAGTGGAAATTAAAAAATTTTTTTTTTTACTTGTAATGATTACTTACATCGGCGCCAAAAATGTTTATATTGTTCCCCTACGGTAATCACACGAGCAATTGTATTATTTTGCACGTTTGCAGATTGTTCGACAAAAAACATAATTACCCATAGACATTAAATTGATTGTTTGAGGTTATATAATGATTTCCGCGTAAATTCTAATTTGTTTATAAGTTTGTAGAATCATGGAAGTTATTTAAGCGTAATGATTCATTAGTTAATGTTCATTTAGTTTTTTTTTTTAATCTTAAAGTGATTGGACCTTCTTTTGAATTGTAAACAAAAATTTACTCAATAGCCAAATGGTATGGTTTTCCCTCTATTAGAGCAAATATTTTTTTCTTCCATACTACGGGATATGTTTATAAAAAAACTAAATAAGACAGTCATTTTCTTGTGTTAAGTATCTCCGTAACAAATGCATCGCTAATTTGACTTGCACTGTCCTAATGTCTAGTTCTAAAAAAGATAATTTTGGTTGTTGTCACTAATCAAATGTTGCCGTCTAAGTTTCAACAGTTTAGAACAACGTAACTTCGCGTTTTTCTGCCCTTGGCGTTGGCCACCTTAAATTATAAAAAAAAAACAGTGCGCTATTGTTATCGTTGATATTTTTCACACCAAACCGACAGTACTGCATGTAAAAGTAATGCGCGAAGGCAAATCGTGTGTATTTAATAAATATCGTCAACTGGCCGGTATCAGTACACGAAAAAATATACGATAAAAACTATTACAGAGTTTCCAACTACAGGATTCTAAACAACAGTTAGAACGTTGTCTGTATCTTTGTGGGCGCTAATCTTTTAAAGGGCTTAACCGATTTGAGTTCAGTTTATATTTATAGAATGTAGTAAGCTTAACTAAGAAGACAGTGTCTCAAACTTTGCAAATATTAGAAGGAATGTATATGTCAATAGAAATAGGTAAATTCGTTTTTAATATCGTAATTTTTTGCTTCGAAACGTAACTGACCGTTACCGAAAACTATATTTCCAGTCTTTATCGACGCGGACAATTAAATCTAAGAATTTTGTTAATTTCTCATCTTTTGTTCAAATCTCCTGTGTTTGTAGGCGTTAATCTCAAAACCGGCTTAACTTATTCAGGTATGATTTTCACTAAAGTATTGTATTTAACTTAACTTAGTACTAATTTATCCGAATCTGCAAAAAATATGCCTATTGATATTGTTTCGGGGAATTAGATGTAATTTTAACTGTAACATCTATTTATACGTTTTTTTTGTGGCAAAATTTCATAGGTATTTATGACGGTTTGAAGGAGGACCTTTGCAGCCGTGGATTGCTTGACAATAAACTTAAATTGAAACGTTTTTAACTAGAAAACGAAACTTGGTTGAGTACCAAGTTTCGTTTTCCTATAAAACTTATACATTAGACGTATCTAATAACAGACACAATATAAAATGTGCAACAAATTGCTGTTTTTACATAACCCAGGGTATCCTGCTTAAAGGTGTTATTAGAACTTGAACACATTTTCTTAAAGATTCAACATTAATGTAGATACCGATGAGTTAACAATAAATGGTTATACTTAATAATTTAGAACAACATATATCTTGTTATGGAAAAGAAGAATTCAATAGAAGTATTTCTTATGTTGTAGATTTGGGTTGATTTTATGGTCGTGATGTCAGCAGTAAGAACTGTACACCCGGCATTGACTTAGTCTTACGATCATGTTCTCGGTGAGTTAATTTTGTTAATCTCATATGAGCTATTTAAAAGCGAGATGCCACATAGGTGTTGCAGCTGCAATACGTAATTACCATATGAACGATAGTCACATAGTGAGAATTGGAGATACGGGATGTTGCCGTTGATTTTCCAATGCCGAAACACTTGAAATCATACTGTTATCTTTGATTTTTGCAAAGATATGTGGTAAGAATTTATGTCCAAGTGTTTTGTGTCGCCGCATTTGTGTGGTTAACTTTGAAATCGCGGCACCAACTGTGCCACCTTTATGACGTCTCCTAATGTATTGAGGTCTAGCAATAAAATAAATACGCTTTGCGCTCTAACTTGAATGTTTAGGAGTATGATAACCTATTTTGCACGATCTTGACACTCCATTAGACCTTAAGTAAGCCATCTGGGGTATAAAATCACCAGGAACATTTCTACTAACCTTTCGGTTTGCTTTTTAATCTCATTATCATGACAAAGGTCTACGATAAAATACACCACATGTCTGAATCGTACAAGAATATTACAATTTATTTCTCTAAAACCAATCCATTGTTCTTTATAAAAAAATGTCACTGACGAAACTCTAACATTTACCGCATTTTGGTGTGATTAAATAGTAATAATTTTAGCTATGTTCCTACCATTTAATTAAAATGCTTACATTAATTGCATTTAAAATTTATCACTTAATTTTACACGCATCTCCTGATATTAAGTATGGAAAAACTGTATTACTTGATTTAAAATTGTATTACTGTTTAAATTCATGAGTATGAGATATTTAGCATGTTAAAATACTGAACTGTTGAAATCTTAAGTAAAAACGATATCCTTGAGACTACATTAGTCATTAATTTCATCGACTCAGGAGCGAGACAGCAGAAAGAATTTAGCTAGTAACTGTAGAAATGCGTTACAGTCTTATAAATGTAGGAGGAAGTGTTGGTGTTGTATTTAAATGTATTGTTTCAAACGAAAGTGATATTGAATTTGAAACATTCGTTTACTGAAACAAACAAAAGAATTTGGATAGGAACTCGGATTGCCGTGGCTGTGCTAATCGCCTTATTGACCGGTCGCCGGCTTGCGCTCGCCGGACGGGAATGTTGCCAGTTCGTGCGCTCTCGGAGGCGCTCGGCCGCGTTCCGTCGCAGTCCGCTGCGCGTTGGGGGCGCCACCGAGCGCTTGTTTAGCGTCTAGCTTGCGGCGTTGCCAACTGTATTGACTTAAGCACGAACCAAGACAAAACGTACGCGCGTGGTGTTAAACTTGTAGCCGGCAGCTTTTTCATACAACAAATTGTAAACTCGTGTGCATTTGTGTGTTCGATCGATTTACAACAAGACGAAAATGTTACGGCAAACGTAGACACATCGAGTCTTTGTGATGAGATCTTAGGCTGTGCGGCAGTGTAAGTGTTTTATGTGAAAACATATCCGTTATTAATGTAACGTTAATCGATTTTGTGTAGAGGAGAAAGGGATATGAATTTAACAAGTGTCGCTCGAGCTATAATATAGAGTGGTCGAAGCGGCATAAAGAAAACTGGTTAGCCGAAAGCGGCGATCGTGATATGGGGGAACGGGGCGCGACGGGGGGCGCTTGGGGTGCGCGCGACGATGCCTCGTGGTGGCCGGGCGGCTCGGGCGAGCTGCAACACCAACAGCAAATAAACGAGGAGATAGCCCGCAGCACGGCCGCCGCCACCCATCAGCTCTACACCTACAAGATGACCGGCGGCTTCAGCAACAGCGGGGACAATCCGACACCGAGCTTTGACTACCGTCTAATGACCGGCTCCAATGCGAGGCAGGAGTCCCCGCAGCAGCCCTGGTGGTATGCTTCGGGCTCCGTGGAGGCCCAACAAGCTTCGTCATCGGTATGGTTATCTATAGTATGAAATGTATGAATACAACAACGATAATTCTAATCGGTGCAACTTACGTCGAAGCTTCAATTATAATTTTATATCGTTTGTCCTTTAAATAGAACTTGAGTCTGAAACATAAACAGAAGTCATCAAGAGTTGTCACAATACTAAATTGAATGTACAAAAACTCTTGAGCTAGGTCTTCGAACTTCAATATAAGGACGGACGATTCTCTAAATACATAAGTACATTGCATATCTCGGTACCTTCCCACCCAAGTTGAACTAACGTAAACACACCATCTTAAATAGTAACCAGGTTTACTTCGAGCCTTTGATTTTTTTTTTACCAACCAACATCTAATCTAACTTAACCTATACGAAACTGAAACATGTTTAAAAGATATTATCAAGATACACAACAAAATATTTCGTTCTATAAGAATAAAATGTGAAGCTTTAAGCCTATATATACACTTATCTAGGTTGAATGCTTTACAAATTTTATTACGTTACTTTAGATAAACTTGTTTATATAATTGAGAAATAAATTATTAGTCATACTTCTTTACACTATACATATAGTCACATATACTTTACATGTATATGAGATGTAAATTGAAGGTAGTTAGCGACTTGGTAAAAAAAATGGAAATTATATGACGTTGTTTAACAATTGACTTCGATTCTTTGATAAACGAATGACTTTAAGAAGTTACCAATAAATTGCACAATCGTTTGTACCAGTGCCAGGATATGATTCATATAGCCTTGTAAAGGTTAAAGTCGAACATTGAAAGAATAACATTAAAGTGTTTAACTGCACTACACACTAACTAACACGTCTTTTAAGAGAACACCTTTAATGTTGCCTCTATACAGATTTTCTCAATCACATATGGTACCTATATTAAAAAACATTTGTATGAATAAATCACAAATAGACTGGTACACACGTAAATAGCTCACTAAATTGATAGTCGCTGGTCCCATGTTATAAATAAACTAGCGTTGTGTTTGGTACTTCAAAATCATAAAGGTAAGGGTATTAATTACGCCTAAGTAAACAATACCACCTATGAGAGCAGAAGACCCTTTTCGCGATCAATATGGACCAATGAAATTATTAGAACTTTCTTGGGTTATTGCACTATACTATTTATAAAAACGGGCTAACTCACCCGTGAACTGTACCGTACCATACTGATGGGCTCGAAACTAGTCGGTGCCGATAGTACACGTGGGTTGAGCAGTTTCTATTAGGGCGGAGTGGACGAATATTGACTTAAACAACGAAACTCTCTGTCACGATACTTAAAAAAAAATGTCCCTGGGATACTGGCTTAATTAATCCCCTAGCCGCTTAACCTAAATGAAATAAAAAAGTTGGAACTTACTGTTCTAAAGTTCAACAAAGCAGGTGTGCGAGCTCATTATGTTATCGTTACATACAAAGAGAAACGTAAAATTTTGTTAGCAGCTGCCGAATAATTAGGAATGTCGATTAACTGTTTTATTACAGAGTTAATATAACATGAAATGAAGTCAACCTTGACCTGACTTGTTGAAAAAATATTTTTCACTAACTTTGATAAAGTAAAGTTGAAGCACACAAGAGTACAACAATTTATTTTTGACGTAAAAACTTTATGGTCAAAGACTAATGAAAAAAATAACCAAGTAATTAATTAAGTACGTAATTTTTTAAATTGAACATGAAATGGAATATAAACCCATCTTATGGCAGGATCTCTTTATTGTTCTTACCGACTAAGTTTTAAAAACAAAAATATACGTAAACAAATATACTATTGTATAAAGTATGTTTCAAAAATCTCGATTTATAAATTACAATACAGGTTGAAAGTAAAACCGGTATGCAGTTAAGGCACAACACTAACAAAAAAAACCCCCGCAGCCGGCGGACGATACCCCTAGTTAAAAGGAAAAGTACAGGTTTTGGATTTTGTTATAGAAAAGTTTTGAACGTTGATCACATTCCTCAATTTGACATAAATTATTATTTTTTTTTATCATTCGACAGAAAATATGTGAAACCAAATTATAAAAAATCCGTCTTTTTGCTTAACGTAAACAAACTTAGAAGTGTTCAGCAGTATATTTGAAAACTACTGTGAAATACAAGCGAAGTATTACTGATGTATGATATTTTTTTTAAACACTTAATACAAGAAATTATATAGGCTACAAGTTCTACAACTCTAAAGGAACCATATTGCAGTTTGAATATACAGGAAATAAAACATCAAATAAACGTGATGGTACATTAAAACAGTATAGTAAATAATTTTTTCGTTTCGTTTAGTCGTTTTAGTCACTCATTTTGACGAAATCCAATTTCAAATAGATACATTTATTTTCCCATTAAATATTTTTTGGATACGATATATGTCTCGAAACTACGTTGAAAATTCGTTGATTTTCGTTACTGACCAAAGTTAAATATTCTTCATTTATAAAGAAGATAGCTACGAGGAATATTCCAGGCTTGTCTATTGACCAATCACATCTTTATTCACCACAGATATGACCTTAATTATTACGCAGTTAGAACGTTACATTAAAAAAATAACTGAAGAAACCAACATGCTCATGAATACTATAATTATAAAATCCAAGGTCATTTGTATGGAAACTTAACGCTTATAATATTTATTTCTGTGCCTGTCCTTGAACGCACGTCGTGGTGATTCATAGACGGGCTTTTACTTGGAGTTCGAAAATTGATACTATTTTACATTACAATATACAAGATATACATAGAAAATTTGCAAATAAAAGACGAAGATCTAAATATGAATGTGGTGTGTTTAAGTATTCCGAATCGATTGGAATTAATGAAATTATGTATCAAAAGGTAAAAGTTGAGAAAGCAATGTAATTCTTTTGAGGGTTTAACAAAAACTGTAGGAATGTCAATTGAAGGTCATTGAGAACGTCTGAAAGTTTATCTTAATTTCTCTGTGTGGTCCTACTATTTAAAAAATGGACAATAAATGTAAAAATGCAATAAAATAATTATTGTTCCACTTAATTTTCATAAAAATGATATACATTGAATATAACATTATCGTTTTGCGCAAGTACGTGTGCTACTCAATGAGTCTGCTGCGAATACAATGCCGTTCTATCTTTTAATTAATCAATTCCATTGGATGGATAATTACGGTATTTTATTTTGTTGTCATAAATCTTGGGTTCACTCACCGCTCGTTCAAAAAACGCAAGCGTCCGCCTGATCTAAATATACAACTCACTACTAAGGATAACTATTTGATGGTTGTACTTTCGAGCGCTAACATTATGTTAATATATCATTATATACCACAATGTTTTTCGCTTCGTTCTGACCTGGACCTGGACATAATACATACGAAGTATTGAAGTAAAAATAACCATTAATACCACAATTATTTTAAAAATCAACTCAAAGTAATAAATGATATTTATTCCAGCCTCAAAACCAATCGAGCCCAGACCCGGAGCAGGGGAATCAACAGGCTAACGGTTTACAACAGAATCATCAAACGTTGCAACAGCAACAACAACAGCAGCAGCAGCAACATCAACAGGAGCAACAAAATCAAGCTATTCAACAGCAGCAAAACCAGTTACAGCAACAGCAACAAACTCTACAACAGGCGTTGCAACAACAGACTCAGACGCTGCAACAAACTTTACAGCGGCAACAAAATCAACAGACTCTGCAGCAGATGTTGCAAGAGCAACAGCAGCAGCAGCAGCAACAACAACAGCAACATCAAAACATCCACCCGCAAGACCAACAAAATGTACAACAGAGTCTGCAGCAGTTGCACGTGAGCCAAGCGCACGTGACCGCGCTCGCGCAGGCGCAGGCGGCGCTGCAGCAGCAGGTCGTGCAGTCCTTCCAGCAGCAGCAGCAGAACTTGCACGACCATCTGCAGGCCGTGCAGCAACAGCAGCAGATACAAGCGGCGCTGCAGCGACAATCCGCCACATTACAGGTTTGCATCATTTGAATAATAACAAAACCCGACAGACTGTACTTTATAATTTAATTAATGTCAGATTTAAACTGACATATGAGGTTATTATTACTTGAGCTTTAGTTTTAGTTTAGTCGCAAGGGGTTTTTTTTCCTTTGTGGCCTTCGCAAAAAGGATGTAAACTCATAAGTCCGAGCCGTTGCAGGAGTTGCAGCAGCAAGCCCAGCAGCAGCAGGCGCTGAGCCAGACTAAGGCGAGGATGCCGCGCGCTCGCGCCTACAACAAGCCCCGCGGCAGGATGACCGCGTACGCATTCTTCGTGCAGACCTGCAGGGAGGAGCACAAGAAGAAGCATCCAGAAGAGAACGTTATATTCGCTGCCTTCTCTAAGAAATGTGCGGAGAGGTGGAATGTAAGTATTCCCATATAAAGTGTTGTTTATTTAAAGACAATATGTGACATGTCCGTTAGTTACGTATTTGCAATTCCATAGACAATGTCTAAGAAGGAGAAGCAGAGGTTCCACGACATGGCAGACCAGGACAAGCAGCGTTACGACCTGGAGATGCAGAGCTACGTGCCCCCCAAGGACGTGAAGGTGCGCGGCCGGAAGCGCCACCAGCCCAAGGACCCCAACGCGCCCAAGCGATCGCTGTGAGTCACGGTCTCGACGCATTTTAACATTCAAACTACTCTTTCATACAATCAAGTCCTCACACAATCTTTCTCAGCAGTACTTGTGAGAATACTATATAGTATAGTTAATAATAGTTTTGGCAACTGACAAATTAATATAAGAGTGAGGCGATTAGCATTAATAATACTATAAGGATTTATTTCATTATAGAAATTTGTATCTAAGGTTCATTTTTGTGGTAACTTATGTTGCAAAGATCGCCGGCAGCGCAGATGTTAGGCACTCGACCTGATCGGACCGAACTCTACATAGACCAGGTTCGGCACCCCGCTTTGTGCCAATGTGCTTTTCGAATTTCATATGTACATTATCCGACGTTCTTACCGTGAAGGAAAACATCGTGACGCTGCACATACCTGCTAAAAAATTCAAAGATATGTGTGAAGATAACCAGGACTTGGCCAGCGTGGTGACTGGCCTTGTCACCCTTAATAATCGGGTAGGCTGTAAACACCTCAGTGAACACGTATAGTGAGCTGATGGTGACAATGTTGCAAATCCATTAAAAAAGTTCAATGGAGAGCTGCCAGCTGTTATAAATGTATGTTATAAACACCAGGTCGGCGTTCTTCTGGTTCTGTAACGAGGAGCGGTCGAAGGTGAAGGCCAAGTACCCGGACTACACGATGGGCGACATCGCCAAGGAGCTCGGCCGGCGCTGGGCCGCTGCCGACCCCGACACCAAGGGCAAGTACGACGCGCTCTCCGAGCAGGACAAGGCCAGATACGACCGGGTGAGTGACATGACACGCCAATGTAACAGTGTCACATGGACAGCAATACATTGTGACATGTACAGGAGAATGTTACGGAAGGTCAATTCCGATTCAGAATGGTCGGAAAGTCCGATTGCTTTTTTTAATATTACCAGGTTTTTGTTAATTTACTTGTGCTAAGATATGGTGTACAATAATAATCGAATAGCGGGATTCGAACTCTCGACTACCTGATTGGAAATCTGTACCTTTAACCATTAGGCTATTGGCGAATGCACTTTCGGTTCCGATTTTTTTTCTTTTTCGTTCGACTTCCGGATACTGGTTGTAAACATTAGAACCAATAGGAGCGGAGCGTTCAGCTCAGAAAGTAAACTCTTCAGCTTTATAACAGTTTAAATTATTGTCTATGATATTATTTTATTAGCCATTTATCCTTGCTCAACTTCCTATTTCGGTTCCGATAAACCAAATATAAAATATTGGGTCCCAAATCCACTTCCAATCCACACAAAGACCTACGTTTTGCAGTGGACTACACTAGGACTAGGCTGATAATGAAATCCACTTCCGTTTTAATGAAGCCAATTTATTTACTTTCCACACAATATGTAATCAATCCTCGTATCGTAGGAGATGACGGCCTACAAGAAGACATTAGAGCAGGCTCAATCTCAGCCCGAGATGCACGAGGAGGTGGAGGAGTACGAAGCCGAGGAGGACTACAAGTGTTAATGTCGCGAGGAGATCCCAAGTATACAACTAAACGCACACGCAGGCTTCACCGCGCGGCGAAAAAAACTTGATTACATCCTCCGTGGTGTATCCATTATATAAAGTCATGATTACTAACAATTCACTGTTTGACATGCGGAATTAAAAAAAAAAAACTTTTTGTTTTTTTTTCTCGTGCGGTGAAAGTACGTAGGCGTCAGATGACATCGACCTATATAACCTATATGTTTTTTTTTTAATTCAACTAAAAAAACATCTCCTATTTTAATTCAGTGATAAATTAAGTTTTTAAGTACCAGTGGTAATGAGTGCTGTCCACCCTGCTACCATTAAGGTAATTACGGTTGTGAAATTACCATTATTTTGTTGTTAAATGTCGTTTATTATTCCTAATTAAATATTTTTTTTAATTACCGACCATTTTAGAAACATTTAAAAAGTACTTAAATTTATAAAAAAAATGTTCTTTTTTCGAATTACAGAATGAACGGAAATTGTAATTTTTTAATTGCTTTCTTTGATTAAAAACAAATAATTTAAACTTGAAAAATGACAACTTTTGATCAATTTACAAAATTATCGGTTAAATTTTGGTTTATATATAATTTTTGTTGTTAATAAAATCCAGTAAATTTTACCATATACATGTTTTACGATATCATGAAATTTTAACGGAAATATTTGTATTATATATTTTAAATATTAAAAATTAATCTGTTGTTTTATATCGGTTTTTTACTATTATTATAGTTTAAATGTAAGCGGCATTGCTCTAAACATTGTTTCAATGAACCGAGTGTTGTGTTGACAATTTCATAGAAACATTAGATGTATTTTTTCGAATCTCGAAACTGAAGTAGCCGGCGGGTCGGCTCGCACTGCGCGGGCGTTCATATAAAACAATTGAGATCTCAGTTTTAAAAAGAGAAAAAATAGCTGTAATTACATTTATCTGTATGTTCGCGCAGTGAGAACGCAATGTCTACTTGTGTAGAATTCTCAAAGTCTTGAAACTTTTTTTTGGGTCTTAAACGAAGTGGGTCGGTGAATATGTTAAAAAAAAACACGAAATAAAATGAATGCAATTGTAATATAAATTGTTGTTAGGCTCGTGTGTAGATGCCCTAATGTTTTGTTTTTGTTGTAGTTTGTCGGACTGCATTAGTTTTGATCGGTACAAGATCGTTGTTCCTTTTACCCTATTTTAAGGTCGTAATGGAAAGGTGTGGCCTTATTTTTTCAATCATTTGGCAATATGTAAGTTAAATATAGTCAGGAACAAATTCTAGCGTTAAATATAAGTCATTGGAAAATTTAATATTTAGATTAAGTTAAAATTAAATATGAGAGACGATGTATGAATGATATTTTAATACATGTGTCCAAAACTGTACATAGTTACCTAGTTAAATTATATATATATTTTTTTGTAACCCGTGGTTTTGTGAAGTCGCAAACGTTATCCAGTGACGTCAGCGGCGCGCTGCGGTCGGGAGCACGGCCGACGTGATGGTACTTACACTATTCAATAGCCACAAGTTATTTGTTTACACAACTCTAGACTCTTAGGTTCCGGAACATTCCTAACAAGTTTAATCTGAAATCGCAAAATTGGAAAAAAAACTTTTTTCCAATGAACAGATAATTACAAAAGATTTTTTTTATTTAACTATGTCACGATGTGAACATACATAATTATTTTTGTGTTTTTTCTATGAATTCATGTTTCGTCTGTTCTAAATTTTACATTTTTGTTTAAAAGGAATGCTTTCAAACCTTATTCTAAAATTCAACTTACCAGCTTTCGACGCAAGTTTTTCTTTTTTATGTTTTGTCACAATTATGTAGAAAACATAATTTTGTATAATTTTGCAACTGAAAATGATTCCAGTATATTTCCATAATATAAAGGTAATAAGATATAAATTGGCGAGGGCAATGAATGAGGCATATTTTTAAGGAGTGCGTGTAATCGGAGCCGGTATTGTTTTGAATCCGAGGACTGTACAAAACAATATAGTGAATCTTTTACACTAACAATTGTTTTATTTCACCTTTAACCCTCATCGAAGTTATTTAGTTAATTAACTAACACTGTTATATGACTGGAGACGAATCTACAATACCACACTGTAATATTGGTAAATGCATAACTTTTCTTAAGGTTGGACAGAAAATATTTGAAACCTCTTCACATCCATGGCCATGGGCACAAAGATAATATACAGGGACACCACTTAGTAAAGAAATGGTTACACCCTAAAACTTGCTATTCTTGTGGCTAATTTTTATTGTTTCAAATGTGCGATAGATGGCACCATTTACACAATATGACTACGTATTGATTTCTTCTATAAAAAACGTGAAACAAAACTACTCCTTAGTGTCTCGGCTAAAAACTGATTAAAAAAATAAAAGACTTGTGTATTCTTAACGTTTTTAATAACTGAAAATTCACTTCCACAATTGCACTAACATTCAAACTGTGATCAACATGTATCATTTATTTCATAATGGTACATAAATTAATTCAAAAAAAAACATGGCTAAATTGTAAGACGTTTGAATAAAAACAATTTGACATTTGTATACAAATAAAATGAGTCAATAAAGGCCATACAAATACAATATATATAAAGATTTATGTCATAAATTGAGCAGAGACCAAAAGCGGCATCAGTCTGAAACTCGACTTCAAGTAAAAAAACATACCAAATTTATTTTTTATGCCCGTTTTCAATAATACTACATTTTAAAAATTTTATGGATGCTATTAATTCTAAAACAGCCATTTGTTTATCGATTTAACAATTGTTTACATTCACACTATTAGAAAACAAGCTAACCACATGTAACCTCAATGGGATGAATATTCAAAATTTACAAAACTATTTTTCTTTTATCGTCACTTTTCCTACAATAATGCTAAAGTGAAATATTAGATACGAATTAAAATGATAGCAAGTCTAAAATAAATTTACTCGGTTAGCGTTTACAAGAATCTATAAACAGCCTCTTATAAAATCGAACACCAGTATAAATTAATTATACAAAGACATATTGTATCGGACTATTTAGAATGTATTAAATTAAGTGCAACTACGGTCTCACTAAGCACGTGATTGAACTATCTACCTTATAAATTATTGCAACAGTTTACCCGCACGTCATGAACCTTTATTCCTCGTACGCTATAAAATGCGAGCCGCTTCAGGCAATTATCTACTTAAATACTATTAATTATATTTCATCACATTTTTTAAGTATAGCAACACTTTGATGATGTAGTAATATTTATTTATTCAGTTGAGAAAATTATTTGCAAAACGAAATACGATTCGTAAAGCTGTCAAACGAATGAGTCCGAACAAACGGTGTTTTCTTATTTTGAAATTATTCTTTTTAATGTCACATTACCAGTATAAATTCTATTGAAAATTTATACATGTATTTCCACGCGGTGGGTTAATTATGCAAACAATGAACTTGAACTTAATGATAAAATTTATTACGAATTATATTTTCCAGTTAAAAATTACTTTCAGAAGTTATACGAACATACATACAAAAACTTTGGGATTGGTGAAAAAAAAAATCTATTCCAGTATTTGAAAGCTAATGGGAGCTTTGCGATACACAAAAGTTGATAGGTTAAGAGAATCAGAAAGTTTATAAAAGCTTGTGTAAGTTGTAAGTGCGGAGTGGTAGAAATATGGTTGTACTTTCCTATCTACGTCTACGGGTCTAATTCAATAGAATTAAAATTAGAAAAAAAAAACTGTGGTCTGTCCGTTTGTGGCAATCGACCAAACGTAATTAGAAACATGTATGAAAATGTCATCAATTAAGCGTAATTATGTTTGAATTATATTAACCATCAAAATTCTGTAACATTAAAAACATTTTTGCTATTAAACCATAGTTGTCTAACAATAAAATTGTTGACAAGTTTCAGTCAACTTTTGCCTAGAGTTGATTAATTTTGGATTTTAAAATTTAAAGAAAATTCAGTTATCAGGAAAATAATAATCAATTAACGATACAAGTTTCAGCTTATTTTTCATAAAATCCATATTAATACTTATCATAGATTATTATAATACTTGTCGAACACATTTTTCAATATATCATTATATACTTTATTACCAATTATGAAGCTTCAAGGCCTTACATTATTTATACTCTAAGTTGGTTTATTTTAGTTTGGTAAGCAATTATTTTCCCGTCATTAGATACGCTCACCAGAGTTTTCGAAGTTACGTAATGAGAAATAAAAGCAAGCTTACTGAATTTTTTAGCACGGAAATTCAATTTGATTTCGAAGTTATCTGTATGACATTATCCGTAACAATAGTCAAATAGTTGACTATAAAATGACCTTGGTTATGTCAAACATTGTCAACAATTGCGCAGTCATGAGTCGCGTGGACGGCAACCGAACAAATCGATTTTTTGTCAAATGTGTTTGTAAAAATGAAACGCGTCTTAACTCTAAATTACCATTTCTCGATATACATTATAATTTAGTCAACATTTTACTGATAGCACACTCGAATTATTTTGCGTATATAATAATACAATAATGGTCTTAATGATGTTCATACAAGACGTCTGTAAGATTTGTGGTACAGACAATGTACGGTGATGGAGTTATCCAGTGCCCGAGTTGTGCGCGAGCGCCTGTCAGACGGACAGTCTGCCGTCCGCCATCGGCGTGGGCAGCAGGGACCTGCAACACAACATATAAAACATTTAATACTAGTAAAGTTGCTAGAAATTGAAAGAAAACTACTTTTAGTGTACAACAGTTTTGGTTAGTACAGAAGTTTTTAAATTATTTTTCAATTAAAAATCTTGACGGTTCGAATTCTATAATGTAAATGACAATTTTCACAAGCAATTTACTTGTAAGCGAAGACGTAATAAAAACATATTAGAATGTATCATGACAACATTTGATGTTCTGGTCCTTCGAGCCGGATGTCACAACCTACCCGCACTCTAGAGCGTCTAGATTCCTAGCGGTGGCGGCGGCCTGCCCGCTGGCGCCCAAGTTGGAGTTCACAGACTCCGCTCTCGAGCCCATGTTCCTCTGCCGGCACAGATAAGGCGTTACGGACGGTGACGGTGTGCTACGCTCCTGAAAGTACAATGCAATTGTTTAAAAACATACACAAATGTACGAATACTACTGCATACTTAGATGTACTTCTAAAAAGTAAATTGTCATCGAATTAACTAAAAATTTGATAAATCTATTGTCATATAATAAGCTACTTAATATTTGTGTTAATTTCAAATCTTATATATCGTGCTACTGTTTTACAATTTTTTTAATAAGTCAGCGAATTGAAGTTAATAATACTAACTACTTATAAAACGGTTTAACTCACGTGTAAATCGAAGGGCCGCGAACGAGCTATACTACCAATCCCACCCTGAAGAAGGGCTTCTGATGGGCTCGAAGCTAAGTCGGTACCGACACTGATTTACACGTGAGTTAAGCCGTTTTATAAGTAGTTTAGTGAAATGTCTCACGAAAGTTTTAATAGTTTAATAATACTAACGTTTTTCTAAGTGTAAGTAATAGCATCTAATGCCTAAATACAAAAAGCTAATGTTTTAATAGTACAGTTTACTAAAACTCATAATGTTAGAGTAACCTTCACTTCTTTAGCGCAGTTATACATTCTTCAATGGGTAGTTTCACACACAAATAGTGGGCAACTTGTAGAAAACTAACTTATGTAAAGTAAATTTAATTTTATATTTTTCTGCCGACCGCGCTAGTATTATTCCGTTCGATGTTATTAAAATGGTTACTTAACTAGCCAACTTGGCTAAATACAATCGCGTGCTGAATTCAATAAAAAATAAACTGGGTCAGTAATTTTCATAAATTCCGAAAAAAAAATTATATTACGTGAAATATCTGTCAACATATTAAAATATTCAAATTATTAGGTGATATTCCATTATTAGAGTTTTTGAATGTGGAAATAAAACCTCCTTACACTCGGTGTATAAAAAGACAAATAAAAAGGCCAGTTCTAACAGCGTACATATAATTAACAAACAAAAGCACCTATCTAAATAATGTCTAAACATCTGAAACATATATTCCTAGCATTTGGCATTGATAAAACATAATCTAATAAAAGTAAAATCTAAATACACAAGTAAAAACACTGATATTTTCTACATCCTCGAAGGTCGCGGGTCGCCGACCGGGCGATGGTAATCGCGCTCGTCCTTGAAAAATATTACCGTACCGTTATCGTTTCTAAACTGAAAAACTGCAATCCAAATAGAAAACACATCTCCTAAGAATCTACTCACATGTACATTTTTCACGCCTTCGTTCTTAAAACAAAAGGGTAAAAAAAATATTCAAATCCGACTTAAATTGATTTCATTGACAAATGCTATTAATTATTTAAGAATTTCCTTAAATTCAAGGCTTATGTCCAACAGTGGGTGGACAGGGGCTGATGATGATGAAGTACTTTCTAAAAACTTTTTACATTAAAAGTCAAACTGCGAAAAAGTCCCTTTGATGACCATTTAAGCATTAATCATCATCAGCTCTACACTTCCCCACTGAGGGGCTCGGAGCCTACCGTACTATTAGGAATGACTAGGCCATAGTCAACCACGCTGGCCTTCTGAATAACTTCCCAGATACGTGCAGGCTGCATCACGATATTTTCCTTCATCGTAAGAACTTCAGATAATGTACATTTAAAATTCGAAAATAGAAAAAAAAACACATTGGTATACGACGGGGACAGAACCTGGAGCGTGTTGAGTAGAGTCCAGTCCGGTTAGGCGGTTAACCACTGCGCCACCGACTCGTTCATTCTCACTCATGACTGAACTAGAATTGTAGAAGGTAGTACGCGAGTCAGAAATGTCGTCACATGTGTTACCTGCTGGTTGGGTCCGCAGCACGTGGCGTTGTGGCAGAGGTCGTTGGGCGGGCAGTGCAGCGCGCACGGGTCGTCCGCCGACACGCCGCTCGCCATCTGTACAGACCATCACCACCTCACTATACATCTCCACTCAGAGGCACGGAGCCTACCCTATGGGTGATGAACCATAAGTCCATCACTAGAATACAACCGATACAATTATCGAATTCAATGGAAATGAGAAATTATATACATATTAACGGTAACTGAAACAGTAACTTACTATCTATGGATTTATTAGTATTAGAGAATAGACTATAGATCAGTTTAGAGGTATCTTCTATTAAACATGTAAATGTTCGCATAGAAAATATAAGTAAAATGACTTAAAAGGGCGAGGTACTGGCACAGTACGTATTAACCGGATATTAAAAAAAATCCCTTCTAAATAAACATAAAGTCACATAACTAGATATTTAATTTATAATAGTATAGGACGTTTTACTAATGTAATTTAAGGGAGTGAGTTCACAGACTTTTATATATAACACATAATTTTATTTACGTAATAAAATTATCTAAACTCCTATAACTACATAAAGATATTTTTTAAAATCTACTTTAATTACA
>JAODUI010000028.1:6739570-6758751 GCA_027563995.1 Papilio gigon
ATATTGTCCGCTTGTTGCTAAAGGATATTATGAAACATTTTTTAATGTTCATTTCCATTTTATTATTTTGACACCATTGTAAAATACGATTTAGGTCATCTTGTAATAATTTAGAATCTTGGCTATTCTGAATTAGACTAAAAATTTTAAGATCGTCGGCATATAGTAGGGAATGACAGTGTAAATGACTAACAAGGTCATTGATAAATATATTAAACAAGAGGGGACCAAGATGTGATCCTTGGGGGACACCAGACGCTATAGTGACCGAAGTCGACCTTGAGTTTCTTATGAATACTACCTGGTTCCTTCTAGTTAGGTATGATTGTACCCAGCGCAAAAGGTCTCCATGTATTCCGTAGCTATTTAATTTTGCACAAAGTAGGTCGTGTGGCACTTTGTCAAAGGCTTTAGAGAAGTCCGTGTATATTGAATCTACTTGTCCACCTTTAGCAAACGCATTACATAAAAAGTTTTTATATTCAAGAAGATTCGTTGTCGTCGACTTATTTTTAACAAAACCATGTTGCGAGGGCGACAAGACAGATTTGAAATGAAAGTAAAAGTGTTCGTAAATTGTCGATTCGAAAACTTTTGCAAGACCGGATAGAAGACTTATCGGACGATAATTTTCACATAAGTTTTTGTTTCCCGCTTTATAAATTGGGATTACATGTGCGGTTTTCCAAACAGTAGGGAACACGCCTAGTGACAGAGATTTATTAAATATTAGAGATAATGGCAAGCTTAGCTCCTCTGAACAGGCTCTGAGGAATTTCGGCGGTATTCCGTCCGGTCCTGCGCCTTTACTACAGTCCAATGAATTGAGCTTAGCTCTTACGTCTTTAATGCTAACTCTTATGTTGGATAGACAAGAAGAAGAAACGAACTGCTCCGGTTCAGTATGTATAACGTTTTGAGAAATATTAAAGACAGAACTGAAGTAACGAGAAAATAGCTCACAGATATCTTTATCGTCGGATGCTGACTGCGAGCCGTGGGACATTATCTGGGGCAGAGCAAAAGGTTTACGAGTATTTACGTACTTCCAAAAGAATTTTGGATTAGTTTTTAAGTTCGTTTCGGTGCACAGCAGGAAGGACTTGCGACAGGATTTAAGTAATGACTTGCATCTTGACCGTAGCATGGCGAACGTGTCGTAGTCCCTAGGATTTCCGTATTTTCTGAAACGCTTGTGATACTTATTTTTCTCTGATAAACATTTTATTAATGCAGTACTGAACCATCCGGGAAACGAATTATTTTTGTTTTTGACTAAGGGAGTGTGTTTCTTTATAATATTGTTAAGTAATGAGTAAAAAGAGGTTACGTTCGTATCAATGTCATCTTCCCGGGCTAACGTCGAATGCCAATCTATACTGCTGAGATCAAGCTTGATTTGTGGGTAATCACATTTGTTGAAATTAAGCCGTGTTACTTTGTGACTTTTATGTTGTTTACAGTTTTTGTTAACTTTTAATTCTACCTCGAGCGCAGGGTGGTGCCTGTCGGGGCTCGATAGTGGAGTAGCATCATTGACAGACACATTTAGTGAATTGGAAAGAACAAGATCTAAAACCTTGCAATTCTGATTTTTGATACTATTAAATTGTTTTAAGTTGCTAAGAGACATGGCGTCGAGTAGTGATTCGTAGTTATATTTTGACTTGCTTGAGATCGCGGCGGAAGAGTATTCAGGGTTCAGGTAATTGACATTAGGACAGGTGTTCCACTGCAGCTCCGGGATATTGAAATCACCCACAACCACTACTTCATCTTTAGTGTCTATGTTCGAGAGAACATTTGTTAAGTGATTGTAATAAGCTTTCAGTTCATCATGAGCCAGGTGCCCCGGCAAGTAGCAGACAGAGATGTGAGTTGCGGGATCCTTAGGACATTTAGGGAACAAACTAACCCAGACATCTTCAATATCGCTTTCCCACGCCGCTTGTCTGAATACGTTATAGTGTTTTTTAATTGCGACAAGAACGCCACCGCCTTCAGATTTTTTTACTGTAGTTGAGATTCTATCTCTTCTATAAATGTTGTAACGGTTATCCAAGATTTCGGAGTTCATGACTCCGCTATTAAGATTAGTTTCAGTTAAGCAGATTATGTCGTAGTTGCAGATTAAAGAATTCAGATGTAGTTTGTTTAACTTGGATCGAATACGATTTACATTTTGATAGTAAATTAACATTACGAGATACCTATGTAAGAACTAAGAAACGGCTTAAGATATACATGGGGGGGGGACCGAGAGATTACTGTAATTTGCTAAGACTATTGCTATTCTTGATGAGGAGTGCTGGCGAGGTGTCGTCTTTCCTGACGTAGATATTGCCATACTTGATCCAAACGTATTTATAATTTTTATCCTTAGCGGTCTTCCTAACTTCAGCGTGGAGATTTTTGAGGTATGGTGGTAAGTGTTCCGAAATATAGACAGCTTGCTTGTTGCCTGGTATACCCAAGTTAGTGGTGTTGAGAGGATCACTTTTGTTGTTTTTATTGTGTTTTTTAAATGCAGATATTATTGTGTCTCGCTGTCTTTCCGTCGACAGCGTCACCAGAATGTTGCGAGGCCGAGTGGACTGCGGGTTGAGCTTGGCCACACGGCGTACACACCGGATGTCCGCATCGCCGACAGGAGCGTGGATGGCAGAGAGGAGTTGCTTCACAGTCGAGAGGAGGTCCTCATTTCGTCGGTCTGGAACTAACTGTATTTCGACATTAAGACTACGTGAGGACTTTTCTAGCGCGTCTAGTCTTCTCTGGGCGTCAGTCAGTTCGGCCTGTAGGTCGTTCTTCTGTTTTTGTAGTTCTTGAATTGTATTGGCTGACGATTCTAGTTTTACATTTAAATCTGATTGCTGCTGTGAGAGAAAATCAGTTGTTCGTGTGAAATCATCTTTCAGGTCCTCGATGTGTTTTTTTATTAAGGAGGTAAAACTCTCCATTAAAGTAGATTTCATTTTCTCCAATTTTACATCCAACAAGTTACCTATCTGCTGAAGTGTTACCGCGTTTCCTTGCGGGGAGATGTCGGAGGAGGACAGCGAACTGTTCTGCGGCTGTACGTTTTCATCTCTCCCCGCATCCTGAGGGTCGCTCGATGGCGACATAGCAGGCGGGGAGGCGCGAGGCGCCCTAGCGTTAGTCGGCACCTTGTCACCTTTGCGTCTAGTTATATTAAGACACAAAGGGCATTTCCACGTCCTTTTCAGGTCACGTGCGTTTTTGTAGTAAAAAGATGTGCTTAAATCAACGCAATGATAGTGAAATCCCTTTTTGCAGCATGAGCAAACAACTACTTCATCTTTTTTTACTGCGTGGGTACATCGGTCACAAATCATTGTCGTAATAGCAGCGGCGTCACAGAGTAGAAAACACCGCGTTCAACGTTGCACACGGAAGTGCAGTACGCTCATTGCGCGGTTTGCGTACTGCTGTTTAATGTTCAAGTAATCTGTTCTGTGGCGCGTGGAACAACACTGAGAAACAGTTTAATAAAATTGAACACGATCGATAATTGTTGTTCAGAAAGGAAATATACACTGAAACATATCACTTGCACTTAAGTTAAGGTTGGTCGATAATATCATGGCTTTGTAAGTTATTTTAAGCTCTTTATCACTTTATAAACACAATATAATACGGAGCACAGTGATCGTGCGATCGCGCGCGCGGTGTTACGAGTTCAATTCAATGGAAATGAGAAATTGTATACATATTTACGGTAACCGAAACAGTAACTTACTGTCTATGGATTTATTAGTACTAGAGAATAGACTATAGATTAGTCTAGAGGTATCTAATATTAAACATGTAAACGAATTGAAAGGGCGAGGCACGGGCACTGAACATATTAACCGGATATTAAAAAAAATCCCTTCTAAATAAACATAAAGTCACATAACTAGACATTTATTTTATAATAGTATAGGACGTTTTACTTATGTAATTTAAGACAACATAAATCATTTATAACTATATAACCTCAAAAAAAATCAAAACATGAACACACTACAAATTACTTCATAAAACTTTATAAACCGCGTTCATATTATGAAGTTCCAAGTCAATTTTGAAAATGAATGCATCAATATGTGACCAATAAAGCGGTCGTCGTTCGAGCGCACGCAGCGCGCCGCGGCAGCCCGCGCCGACGTGCGGGGAGCGCATTAAAATATCAAAAGGATTCAAATTACGCATGTAACGTATGACTCGACTTCCTCTCCCCTGACGGTTAGCTTTGTATATGATTGCATATGACATAGGTATAATATCTATAGATGGAGTGTGTCATATAAGTTTCACGTATAATCGAGAGTACATTTTTCAAATGTCAATTTGTATTGTAAATGACAACACTGAGGGATATGACCCCGACATAACGTCTCCAGAGGTCTTTTTTGTGCTCTGAAGGAACCTTCAGGTTACTTCTTTATGATTATTTTTTGTTTACCCTCAAAACATATATCACTCTAATAAAATAAGTTCCAGTTATGTATGGTAAATATATTATCAAAGTAACATACCTCAGTGCCATCTAGCGGCAGCTCTATGAACTCCGGCTGGATGGTGGTGGAGTGGATGCCCTCGTTGTGGAAGAACTCCTTCACTTTCTCAGCTATCTTCATGTACTCCGATAGATTTCTACATCTGGAATAGCAAATATCTTCTGAGTAACGTAAATGTACGTAACAATTGACGATCATTGTCAGAATGGCTGCCATTTGTTAATGATATTGACGTACACAATGAAACATTGTCCTCCACTTTTCTCTCTGGGAGACAATATGTGTTAGCAATGATAAATTGCGGTTACAATTTTTAAAGTTCCACAAAATACCACTAATACTTGTAGTATGCATATCTGCTTTTTATCCATCGTCAAGTCAACTGTGTATCTTTAAATCTTGTATATGGCAGTCTTTACGGTTTGTCATTTATCAGTTATTTTTATAAATTGTAAGATAAAATGTTGTGATATTGTACAATATGGTACAGCATATGAAATAAAAATAAATATATAAATCAATTAATTGCATAAATTGAGAATTATTTTAATTTGGCAGTTAGTCTATGGTTAGTTGACGAGGAAGGATGACGCCACTACAGCGTCTATGGTTACTGTTTTGGATATAGTATTTTTTATCGTTACTTGAGATACGTGTTAGATAAAGAACTATGGTTTCTTAATTATACTCCAAGTCCTCCCTGTCTCGGCACCGAGCAAGGAAACTCTTTGTTTACCAAATGATCAAACGCCCCTTTGTGAACATGAAGGTTTAATACAGTTAACAAAGGCGATTATGATTCACTATTATATAAACAATCTTTACGTCTCGTCGTTGTTATGTTTGCCGAAAGCGAGTTTTGTCTCTAAATTATAATATACAGGAAATACTGTCGACATAATGAAAACCCTTTGATTTCTCATTATAAATTTACACCGAAGGAAACCACTTGACAATTTATTATCCGAAATCAACACGCTTAGTGTCACCGAGTCGTGCGAGTTCATTTCTTAACCGACTAAACAGTTCTCAATCCGTCTGTTTTTTTAGTACGTAAAATCATGGTGAGACTAATCGCGTTGCATTAATCATTGTCGAATTCCGAAACTTTCATCGTGGAAAAATACAGCAAATCTAGGTCTTGCCCCGTGTTCGAAATAAACAAAAAACACACTGTAAAAATAGTCCGGCGCGCTAATATTAAAGCAACGTGTGAACAAACAGTGCGTTTGATAGCGATATTTGCGAACAGCATCGCGGCGACGTCTCTTGACACACGTAGACGATGTTTGTTTTTATTCAGTAGACGGCTTTTATGGTTCACAGTCATTTTTATAGCTAGATTAATTTACTTTTTTTTTAATTCGAACAATAACGAGACAGGGACATTGACTTTTGAGATAAAGGAAGTACATTTGAATACTAAGGTTAACGTAATTCTAAGAAAATATCGACGATGTGTTAACATACTCGTTTGTACGATTTTTATTTATTTTACCACCCATTTAATCAACGAAATCCGAAATTAAAATTCCTGTTACAAGAAAGGCAATTTATCACTCGTTCAAAATTAAAACACGAAATAAAAGCGTGGCAGCGGCGGCCATTGCAGTCGCGGATTCCAGGACAAAGGCCGCGTTGGCATTCTGCCAAAGGAATTAATTCTTGCTTGATTTTTCAAAGTAAAAGCTTTGTTAATCGAAACGTCACATTTATAATTGGAATTGTGACGTGAAAAAAAAATTGTAATTACGTACATTATATATCTAAAAAGTATACATGGCAACGATTGCTGTTATTTCTATTTCCAATACAAACTATCTTCTAACTTCATTTTAAAAATTATTTCAATACAATATAGATATGTGATACTGGTATGGCATAAATACTATTATCAATATTAGTGCAAATTTGTAAAGTTTGCACTAAAATCACAAACGTCGTTCGCTAGCCACTCTATAGATAAGTTAATTCCCACACCGACGAGCGTTATCGGATTACATTAAAGGCTTTCCTTATCAGTGCGATGCCGGGAGATACATGTAGTGGCGTGGCAGTATAAAGTCGCGTGTTGTACCACTAATTCTGAACACCAGGTCTTGTGAATGAAACGTCGCTTTCGAATATTTATATGAATGTGACCTTGAGTTTCCATCTACCAAAACGTATAGCTATAGTTTTTTTAGAGAGATTGAAATCTCAATGAAAACATACGGTGATTTTCCTTATGTTAAATTATCATTTGTACATTCCAAATTCAACACGAATATTTCCTAAATCATAAATAAGTCTCGTAGAATTTTAAAATTGTATCTCACTTTTATTGTAGTCTAGCCAAATCATTAATGTCCGAAAATATTTTATCAAAAGCACGGTTATAATATCGATTAGAATATCTGATTCGAACTGCCGACCAATGATAGCCCTGACTGTACATTAACAACTACACCTATGGAACTTCGATAACAATATCAGTAAAAATGTATACGTAAAAGATTGTTGGCTGGCAACAATAAAGATTTTAACATCCGGTCGCATTCGCATACCAATGTCAATTTCAAAATGGTTTTAGAATTCGTAACGACTCAATATTGTTCCAGCTTATTATTACATCATTAATTAGGTATCGGTGGCTCTTTCACAAAAACAAAATGGTAAAATTTCAACTAGTGGGTGTTGACTAGTATATATTTAACTTACCTTATATGAGCACTGGCGATGATCCTATCTCCCGCCAACTGCCAAACATGGAACTCGTGCACCGCCAGCACCCCGTCCACTTTCTCCAACAAACGCCGCTGTATCGCGTCCACCTGCGCAAACATTTGCGAACGTTTCACAAACATGCGACAAACATTTGACAATTGATAGATGGTCTATATAAACAACACGTGCGGTTCACCAGACATGCCTATCGCTAAGCAAATGTACAACCTTACTGTTTCACATTAAATGTATACAATACCAGCATGACGTCATCAAGTTAAAACACAACAGCATCTGATCCTTTTTATAGATCATCAGGTGTCATAAATAGAGGTAGACCATAGACATATTGAACTGCTACATCTTAACAAACATTAATACAACCATCTTTTACTTCATTACATTTAATATTACTACAACTATTAATTACGTTATTCCCAGTTACTAGTTCAACGTAATCTGGTGTCAGATGTCCAACGTAACTTAGTTCTATATTTTGTAAAAAAGGTCTGTTTATTTTTAAACTAATCAGAATAATGTATGTTAGCTATAATATAGAACATAAAGGTATTTAAAATCCATCTAGGTACTATACTCCGCATTAAAAAACCACAACATCTCAATTTTACAGTTGGTCCTTTGAGCCGGATTTTTTGTATAATCATTCTAAGACACTATACAAATTATACTATATCTTAGTACTTGTAAAACGAACTTAACTTATAAAATTCTGGGGTTTGCTTACCTGTATATGTGTCGGTACGGTCTGCAGCAAGATGAGCGCGGATTCCCTGAGCAGCGGCCACACCGAGGCGAGGATCAAGATGACTAGAACTATACTGAGCGCTGGGTCGATGTAGTACTTGTACGGCCACTCCGTCAACCACACGACCAGTGCAGAACCCACCACTATGATGGAACCTAGAACAAAATAATGATAACTTCATACCCCGACACAATTTAATTAAAAAAAATAATCAAATCATTCATAGTACTGGAGGTTAGAAATATATGGACGATAAACGAGTTTGGGACACTGTTAAACTCCTCTGGTGAATGTTAACAAATATTTAGATAAAACATGCTATAATTCATGTATCGCTTATTGGCTTAGAACAAACAATTGTCATGGAATCAATATGTACGTTTCTATGTTTACATATACATACTATTTAATTTGTTTCATGTAATTCTCGTTAAAGTTGGACTTTGTGGTCTGCAATAAATTATTATCGATGGTAATACAACCGTTTAAATTGCAACATCGAGTTTCATACCAAAATAATCCGATGCGCCCTTGTCAAGGCGAAACTGATAACTTCTAAAAATATTTACTTTTCGCTGTCATAACAGATTTCTGATATTAATCCCTGATATAGATTCGTTCACTAATACATTACCACTTTTGGTAATCAAGGTTTCGTTACGAAATTGCTCGAAATTCTCGTAGTGATTGTTTGGGGATCGGTAAAGAATGGTAGTCAATTATTTCATACTAAACAGAATACTCACTAACTTTCATTGGCAAGACTAGGAGCATTAAAAATATTTGTTAAAAGATTGATAATATCTAAATTTCCATTTCAATATTTTACCACTTTATATTTAATTGCGTGTTTTAGTTTAAGGGAAGTCCTTGACTACTCAACCACAGGAGCTCTACTTAAGGAGTCAAGGCACCATTGAATCTGTTGTATTAGTACACAATAAACATTTTTTTTTCAAATATCATCACCATCATCAGCTCATAATACATCCCATGTGTATATTTCGAGTGACCAGACCATACAACAACGCTGGCGAAGTGCTAGTTGATTGCCAATATGGTTTAGTATATTATAAAATAAACCATTTTTTTTAGTACAAATCACAGTAGACTTTTGTTAATTTACTAATATTTCTTTTAACTATTTCTAATAAGCTTGAATAAGCTTGTTTTAGGATATAGTTAAGGACAATAGTTGAATGGTCGGATTGGAAACTGCGACCGCTAGATCTTCAGACCGCATTACGCTATCGATGCTTCAATATTATAACGATGATGATGCTGTCCTCCATAACGCATCCGTCTATGACGAACCTTGCTACCTCCGAGTGGTTCTGAGGTGACTTGTGAATCCAAACTTAGTCTTAAAGAGCCGGTAACGCGGCACACAGGCATGAGGTTTCGTAGAGACCATGTTAAGATGTCAAGTGATTTTGGTATTACTATATTAAACAGTGTAGTATAAATAGATGCGGAATCCAATAAATTGGCATCGCGACTTCAACATAGGTGATATGATACGTGCAACTGGCACAAGGTCCGCGGTCGCACGGGCACACGTTGTTTGTTCCGAAATAGTATCGGCACAACAATACCGCCAAGGACCCGAACTAATGTACGTAAATAGACTTTCAGTACGATTCGAAACGAACGAACGATTTTTATATTTCTAGTCGACACGTTTCGTAATTATATTACCAAATAATAGAAAACTCATTAACAAATACATTTTATCACAAAGCATTGTGATAAATTTATTTCCTAGTATACAAGATTTATTGATAGTTCATTCATTTTTTTGTCGTGTTCATGGCTCGATATAAATAAAATCACAATGGCCTATGCCTAATTTACAGCGGGGTACTGTGTCAAATCGTATCAAGGATTTTCAATTTGCATAACCCTGACACACCTCTGCTTCCTTCCATATTTACGTTACAAAGCTTTATTCATGACACGGTTATTATTATTACAAAAAATGCAATGTAAAATATTTAAGAATCCATATGACCGTTCGGAATTAAAGTCCAATTTAGTCACTTTCGGTTGTTCTTAGTCTCGGAGTGAAAACTGAAGATAAAAACTTCAATACACAGTTAAAACTTAATAAACCATACTTATAACACTACGTAAAACTATGTTTTGCAAAGTAGCACTAATGCTCCACACTCAGAGTCGTTTAATGGTTACTTATCAATTCCCCGATGAAGATTTAGTATGATAAATCACATATACATTAGATGGCATATATACAATTAAACAACTTATAACTGCGGTAGTGTTTTGAAAATGAATTAAACCATGAAGTGTGTCGAATGTGCAATTAATACCTAGATGTACACACATTCGGTTGTCCGCCCGTACGCCTGCACTGGCGCTGTTTTATTTTCCGCCTTTATCAAAACAATAGTCTTTAGATCATTTAACTTTATTGTGATATCGTACACTCCCCGGCGACATATCAATATTTATTACGTACCATCCATCGATCGCAATTGTTTCAAACTATAAACAAATTCGATTTATTTACTGTACAAAGAAATTGTATATTATTTTATATGAAGTTACATTACACATTATTTTGTTCTGTTAAGTTACTTGCATGCAAAGACGAAGTAATTCCGAGTTTTGATTAGCGAGGATGGGAAGGAGAAGTGAATATAGCAGGGGAAGGGGAAATAAACTCTTTTCGTATGTCACTTTAAGGTAAGCTAAGCAATCGATAACTTGTACTTATCTATCTTTTAAATGCAAAAAAAATCAACACAGTTTTAGACCTTGTATATTATTGTGTAGGCAATTTTCTTATTTATTCTGAAAGTTTTTTAGGATTAATTAATCACTATATTTTGTCATAGTAAACTTTTTTTTAAAAATACCTCGCCGTATATGTAAATGTAACATTGAAATAGCAAACGGAAATATACATCTTATATGCAGGAAGTAGGAAGGTGGAGCAAGTTCGCGGAACGAGTCGACAATTCGAAGGATGTCGCGTTCAATTTTCTATTTTGTAACAAACATATAGCTCTCTCGCTCGTTATCTTTGAAATGATAAAGACAACAATATATCAATAGCGCCGCAGAGGAATTTCACGGTAACATAGTATTTAAAAAACACAGTCGTCACAAATTCATAAATTATTTAAAGATCAGTGCCGGAGTGTGACCTATTTTGTTCAACATTCGATGTTTTGATGCAAAGAAATCATTTGCTAAAAATCATCTTGTGAACGTAGGTGTTAAATAAATTTTAAAGAACATAAAACTAAGAAATGAATGAGGTGAGTATACTTGTATGGAGCTGTACGGGTTGACCTATTAAACAATGTAAACAAAACAAAATTTTGATTTACGTTTTATTCAACTTCTAATTTGTAAAAGTTTGCTGTTTGCCTGTTTGTATATTTATAATACTATCTTATCTAAATAGGGACTCTATAGGGGGCGGAAAAAAAATACAGACAGCTTGATATTTCTTATGGTATAGTAGTGTTACCTCAACTTACCCAACGCATCAGAGAGAACATGAAGGAAGACGCCCTTCATGTTCAGGTGCCCGGGGTCGCTGGGGTTGCGGCCTGCGGGCTTGCTGGCCAGCTTAGCGCCCGGTGGTACCATCTCGTCCGTCTCCTCAGCGCCGGCGCCGACAGCTGTGTGCCCTAGCGCCATATCCGCGTTGCTGTTCACTATCTCCGTCAGGTGGCGCACGTTGGATGGAGGAGGCACGCCACCGTGCGTGTGCCCATGACTGCTGCCGTGTTCTGAACAAGAAGACAAACATATTTATTACGTACATAAAAAATTGCACAGCCAGAATGACGAATATTTGAAAAAAAGACCCTCAAGTACTGATAGCCTTCGTAAAGTTCGTAAGATAAAGTGGCAGGGTTGTGATGTCCGTGTAACGAACCGAACCGTGAAACGTTTGAATATGTGAAAATTTTCGCTATTTTTCATTTTATATTTCTAACTATATGCCGTTATTTTTGATTCTTTCATGTTTGTTATAAAGTTATTTCTAAATAATTGACTGGACGAGAATAACTTTGGCATTGTTAGTGTTCCCAGGGCTTGGTAAGGTCGCGTACAATATTTTACATTACGAAGAAGGCGAGACCATTGAAGAATGTTTAATTAATCGTTTATCATATTTCGCAACACCGAACCGGCGATACAAACTCGTTTACAGTTCCCCGTAACGCACACACCATTTGTATATCTTTCAATACTTTTTTCCTTAAACCAGTTGCCTTGTCGAATAAAGTTAGACCTAAATCAGTAAAACAATGCCGCATTCACCTTGACTAAGAGATTTCTGACTTTTGTTTTAACAATAATATCAAACAGCTATATTACCAATAAAACTTGAAAAATATCATGTCTATTTGGCTTAGAAGACAATTAATTGGATCCAAATGCAATCAGGTGGCTAGGACTCAAATAACTAGGACTCTGCACTTGACGCAAACTAGTGTTTCTGATAATACTATTGTAAAAAAAAACTAAATATCGGCAATACTAGAGGAAACACGAGATAGAGGTACGCCCGCTTAAAGGACCCTTGGGTTGTTCAATTAATATTCTTAACTAGAGTATAAATTACCTTGACATCCGCACAAACGTGTTGCTATATCACTTTATTCAAGGACAATGAAAGGTAGGGCGATGTATTTTATATATTTTAGCAGTGAAAACTCCCAATAATAAAAATTGCGAACAGTAGCCATATAAGACAGGTTTATTAAACTCTCGCACAGTTTATCGCCTATTCATTGTTATTTCATTATACCAAGAGCGTCCATGGAGCGGTAACGACCTTGGCCACGGGGCAATGGCTCAATGAACTGCACTTAAGGTATCCGGAGTTCCGATCCAATATGACGTATGACAATTTACTATATGAAGATGTCATCCTTTAACACTTTGACTGCCACCAATTAAGGGTTCATTAACATTTAACACTTTGCCTGCCAACAAATTTAAAATGCATTCGTTTAATAGTCGCTGCGACTGGAAGTAAGTTAGTCCCCACTTTTACCCCTTGCGCCACCGCAACTCAGTCCAGGACTTCGAGTTCAGGTCTATATGCACCTCGTTTATCAAGCGATAGCTGGATGAGCCAATTGAATGGCGACCACTTAGTCGTCGCGAGTATGCGGTGATTTTTAAAATTGGACGATATTCGTAGTGTTGAACGAGCATGTTATGATGCTAAAATATTGTTGTTTTATTTATCAATCGATACGTTATCTATCTATGAACCTCGCCGATCGATATACATTACAAAACAATGTAACGCACGTGCCTGGCTAGCACAATGGACAGAAACAGTCCGCGTGTATCGACACATTCATACGATCGAGACGTAATGAAATGTTAAAGAAAACATTTGCATTACAAGTGTAATGTTAATTTCTATAAACATAACCACTTTATCTTGCTTCAATTGTAGTATAGAAGTTCAGTGACATAAAACATATGTAAAATATTTCTATGACAAATAAAACTATTAAAAAAATATTGTTAATTATATTTAGTAAGTCGGTTAATGACTTACTAAATATAATAATCATTATTGCAGTATTTTGATGTCAGTTTAACATAATCTTTTTTATTTATCAATTTAATTGTAAGTTGTTTTGGACTAAAAAGATGGATTTAATTTAAATTAATACAGAAGCCTCACTATAACATCTATATAATTAAATATCAATAGCCTAATGATTAAGGGTACGGATTTCAGATCATGTGGTCGCGAGTTCGAATCCCGCTATTCGACTATTGTAAACCATATCCTACCGCAAGCCTAGAGCTTAGTTGGAATAGTAATTGAAATATTAGTAAAGTAACAAAAATCTGTTAATATTTTATAATAATTAAAAAAAAATTACCAATGAAGGAGGTCGTAACATTGACATTCCCTTGTTAGTCTAGCAGTAAAAATAAGTAAGATAACTAACTCACCATGGAATAAAAAGAGTCCCACAATATTGAGTATCAGGCCCAACACTCCGACTGCCACAAGCAGTTTAGCGTCGTGTATTATCTCAATCTTGATGAACCTCTGCATCGCCTCCACTGTGATGCTGAAGCACAAAGCGACCAGGAACACGGCGTTTACCAGCGCGCCCAGAACCTCCGCACGCGCCCACCCAAATGTGTTCTTTGACCATTTCTTTGGTGACATCTATGAAGAAATTCAACAAATTTATTATTAAAATACACACAAGTCTAATATATGTTTGAACGTGTATCTATATTTTTTATATTAGTTAACTTGTTGAATTAAAATGGTTTTTAAAGCAGAATCTTGATGTTTTTATATTCGTTTTCCGGGAAGAATTAATGTGATTACAATATTTTTTCTATCAAGTTTTTTTTTAATAGATTCATGTGAATAAACTTAGATGGATATTAGAGATATTTGTTATATATAGAACGTTATATATACAATGTACTTTTTGCCCATCGCCTCTTAAATGTCCTTGACGTAAACAAGCAATGTTTACTTATGGATCCTAGGAAGATTTATAGAAAAAATGTTTTAATACTTGTAATAAAAATGTGGCAAATAAGGATAGAACCGTTTCTAAGGCATACAATAAACGGATGTTGGATGATTCATACTTTATATATTTTTGTAGTGTATTCGAATCCTAGAATACTTAAGTCATTTTATGACGTCATACAACATTACGTTGATACGGTTAAAACTAACCTCTAGGATATCGAATTTTTTATAATTAAATTATGTATTTGAAGAGTTACAAATGTCGGTATAAAAACAAACATGACTAATTATATCTCTAAATATTACCAATGAAGTCATTTGTAGACAATGTTATTACTAAAATTGTAATATACTAGTGAATAAGGATTTAAAGCACTTAGAAATTGTATCAAATTGTGTCAATTAGTGCTTGAATTAGTTGAACTCAAAGATAGTGTTTGATAACTAAATTAAATACAACAGTAACTTTCTTAGGGTGCTTACAGACATGCCTAAAAACCAATATTGTACATTGACTTTTTGTATTTCAACTCACAACCTACAAGTGCTTATTTCGAGACCAGGACATACATAAACTTTTATGTAATAGATGATTCTATCATATTGCTACAGATAATTGCAATAACTATCTTATTATAATCAGTTACTCACTTTAATAGACAAGAATGCAATAACAAGCGCGGCGACGTCGCTCAGCATGTGAAACGAATCCGCCACTAGTGCCATTGAGTTGGTCACATAGCCCACAATGAGCTCCACAAAGAAGAATGTCCCCGTCAGCCACAACATGGACAGCAGCCGACATTTCTTGCTGCCAAACTTGCCCATTGTATCTGAAATATAATATATCTTTAGACATAGGAACATACAAAGAATTATAATTTATTCAAGTAATATAATTAGTGTCGGTAAATAACATATTTAAAATAAATTATGAACAAAATGCTCATAAGAAACAGAATTCTTACCACAGTTAGCTTTTTTGAGCTTCTAATCTTTCAGCACAGGCAACTGAGCTCAAAGAGGCTAATCAAGTAACAAATTCCGATTCTTATGAAGATTTTGTTAGTAAAAGTTGTTTTTTCTTTTTTTTTAGGTTTTTGTACACTGTCTATTGCAGCAATAAAGACATTTATTATTATTATTATTAGGAAACATTGAAAGTTTAAAGATTTGACATATTTATGTTGCTTAAAACAAAAATCTAAATTATACAATTTAAGTGAGCTATCTTTAAGACCACATTTATTTAAGGTTGTCTCTGAAATAACTAGAATTATTAAGACAGGACTTTTACTTCAAGCAATGTATGCAGAAGGATCTTTGGATATTTTTTTTAATTCTATGGCAAGAAATTCACAAGCAATCAATAGTATTGTTGTAAATGTATAAATTATTAGAGGGAATTCAAGGATTTTCCTTTTCAATTGTTTCAATGTGATATATAGGTATGCATGTTTCCCACTTTCTTAGTATAATACTAGTATGAAAAACATAGTTTGAAACTTAGCCTATACTTGGGAAGTATGAAAGTAATTTAAATACATTTCTACATATGAGATATTAGTGTTAGTGTTACTATCCTATGTAAATAAGCTTTTGGCTAAATTGTATATATTTTTAACTTAAATCTCTGTGCTAAATTAATGTAGATCCACTTGCAAGCTACATGCCTATAAACATTAATTCACCTAACCTTTCGCATTTAATATATAAACTATTAAAATGTGTATGTGGTTAACCGTTGTTCCAATTCAAACATAATTCTATTGATTCTAAACTTCAATCAGGTTTTTTTTCTATGATCAAAGATTTAGTAAAAAAAAACACCTTTGTGCACTTCTCCACAATAACTTTAACTATATCAAATTTTATAAAATAGTTCTTGAAATATTAATATATATATTTAGATAAACTGTTAACTTAAATAGTAAATATTTTTTAAACATTTATTCAATCAGATGAAATTTTTAACTTTAAAAACTTAAGTCAAAACCATGACTCATCAGTTTATATGATTTGTTAACATATGAGTCATCCAATTTAAATATGATTATGATAAAATAAAAACATGTACAGTTTATTTAACAGTGATAATTTATGCTGTATTTTAAATTTAATATATACTATAGCAACCAGTGTACTAATGCAAAATAATTAAATTGTAATTTAATAGGACAATTAGAATGGATGAATATGTCTGTTTGCCGACATATAATTTTTTTGGGAATATTAATTTAATTTGGAACTGTTCATAGTTATAAAAAAACATTTTCTTTGAGTGAATAAAAGTACTTTTCATTGAAATGTGAACTTACATGATTCTTATAAAACTTCAAAATAATTCCGAACACTCTAAAAGCAATTTTGTATCCATCAAGAGTTCATGGGTCAGCATGTACACTTGTAATGCACACTCATTTGACAGGAGCACAATGATACCCAATTACAATATTGATTTAACACTTTATCAGGACACGAGCATAAAACACCTCCGATACGTGGTAAGGTAAACATTTACCAAAGCTATGCAGATTGAAAACAAATCCTTAATGCTCTTTTTCGCTGAATTCTGTACTAAACAATGCGATAAAAAACCTCACGTGAAAGTAAAGATAATCGACATCCACAAAAAATTTAGGAACAATTTCTTTAGCACAATCAAAATATCCACTTTCGTCTTCTAACTGATCGTCAAGTTTTTATGTTCTACAAGGTAAATATATTAGCAATGATGAATTTGATACACATTTCCATTTAATCAAACTTATTTCGACGTTAAATGCGTCTATAACCTGCACTCAACTGTCAAACAATGATTGAAAGATCAATTCAATGTAACCATATATGCTAAAAATTACTATTATTCGCTTAGTAAGATTTTTATAGTGTCTACTGCTTTAGAAACCCATAAATTGTAATTTTTAATTATTAATGCGGTACGTATCTAAGAACCTGCTAACCAAAAATTGTGACATACTTAATTATGTTCAAGAATTCAATTTTTAACTGTAGAAATATTTTACCTTTAACAAGGTCGTTGGTAATAATAGCAGGCAATATTATTTTTGACGTTGACATTAGACATTTGTCATAAATTTACGATTGATAACCAGAAATCGAACGTCAACGTCTGATTTTTGGTAAAGGGAATGAAAGAACTTAGTAGAATAGAAATAAGCAAGCGAATTAAATAAGTCATATGATATATAAAAACTTGTAACTGAAATTAAAATTCATTTGGGCGTTTGACTAGTTGAAATCAGTATAACCTAGGATTACCCTTGTACAAATGAATATGGCTCAAATCTGTAACCGAATAGCAAAATAAATTGTTAAAGGATAATATCGTAAACATAAGCCATCCCAATAAATGTATTTATTACTGTATTTGACATACGATCTGAAATATTCGGCAGCCAAAAAGCAATGACTATTTTGAAAATTTTAGGAAAAACTTTTGGGTTTTTTGGTTATGTTATACAATACGCTTGTGTTACTCACTGTACATTTGAATACATAGGGGACTTTGTAATGGTAAGTATTGATGTATAGACTCGGCACCTTAGCATACCTGTTGTCATTCTATTGCCTAGTATGCCAATATATGCCTATGAAGTAACAGAGTTGGTGAAGTAATTTACTATTATGAAAAGGAATTTTTTGAGCATTTTTAATGAAGTAGTGACATCAAGATAAACATGTGATTAAGGAACCAATAAAAGCAACAACACCAAACTATTTCCAGTAATTTTAGCTAAAATATGTAATTTTGTGTTTCAGTGTTCCGGTCCATCAATGGAGCCAACGTTAGAATCGAATAACATATTATTAACGGAGCACGTAACGCCTCGCTTGTACAAACTACAGCATGGCGACATTGTGATAGCTAAGAACCCAACTAATCCTGAACAAAATATTTGTAAAAGAGTAGTTGGTTTACCGGGGGATAAAGTAAAGGGATATTTTCCTAGAAGAAGTCATATAGTGCCTCGAGGTCATGTATGGTTGGAAGGAGATAACTCCGGCAATTCGTCCGACTCTAGGATGTATGGACCGGTACCGCTTGGTTTAATACGAAGCAGAGTTATATATAGGGTTTGGCCTTTAGACAAATTCACTTCATTGCAAGGACATTGATTTCTCATTTAACATAATCAATGTTATTTTTTTGTAATAGTGACCTTAAAGTGGAGTGGCATGAAATATATTAAATCGATTATTAAGAGAAGACATGTTTTGTGAATAAATCTAGCACAATCATATTTTTAAATATGCTGAAGACTTTCTTTTATAAAACCTTTTTTTTTTTAAGCGAGTAGAGGGCTAACGAGTGTGGAACGTTGAAGTGATTATTGACACTTAGGGACATTCACAATACAAGAAGAGTCAATGCCTAGTCTCTCATTGTAGGCTTTATTCAGTTATTTAGTCACTTTTATAGTTTTTATACATGAACTTTCCAGCTTTCCACCTTTCCAGAAGTGTATGGGGTTTTGTGTATTTATAATGGAAAATCAAAATGTTTGAGCAGTCATATTTTTATTCATAAAAAATATAGTAAATTTAATCTTTAATCTATACATAGTCTGTAAACACATTTATAATTGTACTATTAGTTATTTGGATTGATTTCAACGGTCTTCACAGATTCGGGTTCCAGTATGACATC
>JAODUI010000028.1:6761160-6777803 GCA_027563995.1 Papilio gigon
ACACATTTATAATTGTACTATTAGTTATTTGGATTGATTTCAACGGTCTTCACAGATTCGGGTTCCAGTATGACATCAACGTATCGGGATTCAGTTATTCTGATGCGCACATTGGTTTCCCACTTTTTCCTGTAGAAAAAAACAATGATAATAAGATATACATATGTATTAACTACTATATATCAAATCTGAAGTAAGATTATTTTAAAGTGAACAAGATTCAAATTTGAATCAAAAAGAATAGGCTGTTATTTTCTTTAGGCACCTTCGCTTCCTTATCAAAGAAAGAATCCTAGAAATACATCTCATTGATTTTTATTTAATTAATTCAATTAATTGTTTTCTATACTAAAGATAGCATTTTCTATTTTTAAGGTGACTTGTAGTTGTTAATTTTAATAAAATGACTCACGTATTATGCAACACAAGTACTAAATTCCCTGCCGGTGTGACAACAGCAATGTTCGGTACAGATTCAGAACTCATCCGCGACACTTCTATCACTTGAGATCCCCTCGGGATGAACTTGGAGAAATGACCCAAGGCGTAGTACATCGGTTGTTTGATAAATTCATCGTTTTCGTCGAACACAAGGATGGGAGCGTCGACGTAATTATGAGCCCAGTTCGGACCGCCGTGCTCGTCTAAGCACAAATTCCAATCTATCCAGCCAACGACGAAATTGTTCAAATCCTGAGAAAGGAACGCAAAGTTATGTTACCGATGTACTAAGATAGAAACTTGGTGGTATATTACTTGACAGAAGATGGGAGATTTTATTTCGTCAAGCATCAATGGACACAAAATCTTTCGAAGGGGCTTTTGTACCCCCAAGGGGGCCCTGCGGGCACCGGTTGCTATCTTTGATGCAGCAACCTTGGTTACCTTTTGGTTTATATTGCTCTTTAAGCTAAGTGACCATTTATAAAAATACATGTACACATATATAAGTAGATTTATAAATATACATACATACATATACACATTTGTTTAATCTTTTAATATTATTACTTTATATTCGATACTATGTCGGCTATTTCTTGGTCGTTCACCGAATACCGCGACATGGTATTCCAAAGTTTTACATAAACAGTTCGGTGAAATATAACTTGGCTCTTTATGACAAAAAAATGATTATAATCTACTGCTAACGACAATTAGGTCTTACCTCCAGAATACTGCGCGTGTATTTTGCTGCGCGGTCCCACGACCCAATTTCTACCTTGTGTTTATCCCATGGCATAGGTCCTGTGATGTATAGAAGAAGAAGAAGAAGAAGGTTAAATTTTAAATTTTATAATAAAGTTGTCTAATAAGTGTAAACGCGACAGACCTTCACAAGCTTCTGTAGAGAGCAGGATCTTGTTGGGGTACTTATTATGAATGGTTGTAAGAACGCTGGCCGGCATGAAGTTGCCGTAGTAATGTATGGCGATGCCGTCAATATACTCGATGGATTTAGGATCTTCCTTCGCCATCTAGAAAACGCAAACCGCTTTATAGTCTTTATCAAATCTTTTTTTAATAAATATCAAAGTGTAACGAATGAAAAAGCCTCAAGATTATCAGCGATATCTGAATCTACATCGAACTTACTCCTCTCAGCCAGATTGGTATGATGTACCGCTGGTCATCTACCGCTAGGATTAATGTCTCATTGAAACGTGAGTTCCTTACGGTCGGTCCCAGATTGTTCGCCACCCATCGTCCCTTGAAAACACATTATTAATCTGTATTAAATTAACTTTACTAGTTTAAGCAAAAATACATGTCCTCGACAATCTTCAACCACTCTTAATCTCGTATGTATGTAATAATGTAATGCCAAAACTGGCTCTAGTGTTAAACATGTGGTTAAACAACACTGTCATACTTACAAGTTGTCTGGGGAACCAGCCCAAAGAATTAAAATTAACAGTTGGTACAACGCCATTGATGGGTTCATTGGTTGTGGTGATGGCCCAGATTTTTATATTAAATTTATCGTACTCTTCGAGGAAACTGAAATACAAACATGCTGATTTGTTAAAGGAACCAATGCCTTAGTCAAGGTTTGAGGATAGTGGATGCGGGCCGAACCTGTCATCGTGGCAATTGATGGGAAAGCCTATGTTCTAATCGAAAAACAGTAAAAACATATCTTAAACATTCTTTCAAAAGTAAAATGAATTCGTTTGGAAAGTGGTTCTTAATATACTGAATTATTCACACAATATATTTGGGATATAGCTGTTATTTTAAGCTAGTTATCTCCTATGATATTACTATGCTGTGAAATGCTGAGTAAGATAGATTTATTTATGAACAAAATCGTTCAAAAGGCTTTCTGTTTCTATCTTCTGGCTTGTAAATTCATTCTAAAGTTGTCTATCTGTAGTTCCTTGTTGTTAGGAAACTTACCGCATGTGATAATCAGCATATGACTGATAGAATTCTGGTTTGATTTGTCCGAAACCAGTAATGGCCTCGTTGGTCTTCATCCAGATAGGCGACGACCACGCAGTCGCTGTAATTTTCACTTCATCAGTTGCCATCGCTTTCGCCATCTCTATCATTGGGATCTAAAACATATCAACGAATTACTCAAATACATATGCAATATGTCAAAAAAATAAAATATTAATTTCCAAGTTAAAATGTAATCAATTCATAAATCAAATATTTTTTTTATCATTCAATTAAATCGTGTAAATGAATCCGTAATATTAGAATCAATTCAATTAAAAGATATTAGAATTAAAACAGATTACAAGATAACAGAATTCCGGTCCATTTGTACTAGGCGATCTGATAAAAGCTCGCACTCGGTGTGCACCCCGTGTGAAATATATACATATATAGTTATAAAACACCCTTTACATATACCTATGATATAGGTTTATATAGGTATGAACTAAATTTCATACCTACTTGTGTAAACAAATCTTATAAATGCGAAAATTTAGGTGGATGGATGTTTATTAGACGTAAATCCGAAACGATTAATGATATGAATGAAATTCGGCTTAGACACAGATTTATAATATATCTCTAGAATATCATAGACTAGTGGGCTTAGGTAAATTCCGCGCGTCTGAAGTCGCGGACAAATTTTATATTTCTTGGTAGAAGTTTTTACGTTAAAAAATGGGAAGCCCCGGTTGCAATCGAGGCTTTTAATAAAGATTAAAATTAAGTGCGATACCTGTTCATATTTCAATACCCGATTTTTTTTTATCGTCAACTTAATCTTTGACTAATTTCTCAAGGTAAACTTTAGGATGTATTAAATGTTTCATTCTCACCTTGTAATCAAAGTCCTCGGGGCTGAGTGTGTAGTTAGTGAGGGCGGCGTCATTCCACGGCAGCTCGTTGTAGGTGTACGGGTGAGTGGAGAAGTCAGCGCCAGCTATCGGCACTCGGATCAAATTGTACTCTAAGCCCTCGGGACCGAAATACGTACTGCAAATAGCACACGACTAGGTTATTCAAATGTTCTTCCGATGCGTTCCATGGAGATGTCGGAACCCTCATGAAATGCACTCGTAGGGGGCTACCGAGGAGGGGGAGGGGGGTTAGTAGGTCAAACCCTACATAACCCTGTCTTCCACCCAGAAGGCAGGGTGTCTTTCAAAGTCAAAGTTTATTCAAATATGTTCTAATATCAATAATGCCTCCATCTCTGGGTTACGTTAGTTCTGATTGTTGCTCTTTAACTATGACTCCAGAATAATAATTCCACATCAATCATCATCGTTTTAGATATAAGATTGGTGCCTCGATACAATATAGACTGATAATAGGTAGTATAAACGATTAAAAGTTTGAACTGTTCGTGGTGTCCTCCTCAGCGCAGGACAGGTGAGCAATTAGATAGATAATTTCATCATAGTTTATTGCTAGGCCTTGTTTACGATAGGTATTTTACAATAATTGTGATAATCTAAATTGATATTGTTTATCCTAATAATTTCAAATAAATCAAAATTATAATTGTTTAGAGATAACAACTTTTCAATCTTATTTTATCAGATTTTAATAAAACGTGTAACTATGTGAAACTATTTAACTATCAGATATTTCGTGACCACCGCTATCCAAACATGTTCAAGTTTCATTAGACTTGTAAATGCGAATCTAAGTGTTCATATGGTATGAAAAAACAGCAGTTAGTCAGTTACCTATACCCTTGTCTATGAATGCTATATATATGACCTATTCTTATCCTCCTTCGTCGCAGGTCTGAGTAATGTTGTAGAAAGAAATGCGTGTTTGTAGAAAAATTACTGATGAACGCAATATCACCTCATGAACTGTTTCTGCGCCGCATCAGACAGTTTGCGCCAGTTGATGCCGGCGGCGTCGGTGACAGACCCTCCGAAACCTTCCAACGTCTGTTTCTTGGATGACGTCAGAACGCGGAGTACAACGTCTTCTCTTGCTGATACTGTTGAACAAAGAAGTATAGATAAAAAACAAACAACAAAGTATAGATTTGATTTTTTTATTTAAAATTGCGAGTGTAAATATAATACGAGACTAGGAGCGTACTTTATCTTTGGTTGTACACTTTGTAGTAAATTTAATTTAGCTAACATCTTATAAGACTACAGCATGAGATTTTATAAGCTATTGAACTAAAAAAATACTTTAGCAAAGGTATTAAAAGGGATAGAATTTTATGTGTCTTAGTGACACGAAACAACGTACGAATGCGCAGAATATGTTAGGTCTACCCGGGGGGAGCGCATCGCGCAGCGCGCTCAATAAAGCCGTCAAGATATTTGACAACATATATACATACAGTTACATGGAATATATTCACCGTCCTGTTTCGATTCATAACTTAGTTCATTTTGTATCGCCTCCAAATCATTGACTATTCCGTAACTTTTCTCGAATCGTTTTCCAGCCTGGAAACAAATAACACATTTAGATCTGACACATAGATAGTAGACAACTGTGGGAGTCGAATGCAACGACTCTATGAATGCAAATTGACTTCATTTGTCTAGGAAGGGTCGTATAACTTACATTACTGCTTGTGTAAGCAACAAAAGAGCCCGCTGATGGTGTTTCCTTGGTGATGGTATCACAATACTTCGCGTCGCAGACGCAGACTATCGACCTGCCTTCTATTCCTACATCGCGCGCTCGGCAAGGCAAGTCTATATAGAAAATTAGCATCAGATATAGATGTCGTGAAAACAAAACCAATAACTTAAGTTTGAATTACTGTGTCCAAGATAGAATCGTAGTTCTTTCTTCCCTTGTCTACGACTTACCATTATAGAAAAGACGAATGTTCACAGCTAGATTTTTAAAATGTAAAGTAATATTTTATGATTGCTATGCCCACACCCTAATCTTACATTACTCTTTAGATCAGCGTACCCAGCCCCAGCTTAACATTTATATATTTTTTATGCCCCCGTACATAATTTTTAACATCAAAAATAGATTTGAGAAACATATATGATAGCGTTTAGGAAGAAATCTCTATGAAATTGTTATCAAAACACACTTAATAAAATTTGCGAGTCTTGTGTACAATGGGAAACACCGTTTCAAATGCTTACGTTATGCTTACGGGTTGATTTAGTTAAATTCCACATAATTTTTGTTTGCAGAGAATAGAACATGTTTAGAATATTTCAAAGCAACGCAGATAATTGTCGTTATAATAAATGTCCATAGAATTTTATTTAAACACATTTAAAACGAGTATTTAAGCACTATTATTAATAATTACATACCACACTGGCCAGGTTTCAATTCCCCTATAAGTAAGGCTAACGATATAATCAGTAATTTTGAAGTGTTCATTTTGTTTATTGACCGGAGGTGTCACCTCGACCAACTTACACTGTTGAATAAATTAATAAAGCGTTCGCGAGGGGAATAAATGTTGTTAATGATTATTAAAACTAAACGGTAAATACGATATTTACACTATCAGTGATGATAATCTACAAGAAGCGATCTATTATGTTTGTTTTTATTTTAAGGAACAGTAATTTATCAGATGACCTATTACGTAATACAAGGACGTGAAAAGAACTAGAGGTTAGAGACGTTTTGGTGTTAAACACTATGTTTATTACTAAAGCTAGTTCAAGGCAAATGACTGTTTTTCAAAGTGTTGTGTAAGATACCAGTGTCTGCGTTGTGTAATAATTATGCTGTAACAGTGGAAAGGAGTTCTGGTCGAATTCAATGGAAATAAGAAATCATACACATGTCAATTTTACTTTAGTACGTTCCAGGGTTTAATTTGGGGATACAAACGTGTCGATTGTTCGGTGATTTCAGCGTCGTAAAGGGAAAATTGTTTAAATAGGTTTGTGTATAGATAGAATATATGTAGATGCTTAGAACGAGCAAATTAATGAAATTAATAATTGTGGACTTAAACGTTTTTTTTTCCACGACTTGGATCTACATACATCTTGTTTCTTTTTTTGTCGAAATTATTGAAAATTTCGATTGTGATGTTAGAAAAAAATTGTGTCAATATTAGAATGAGAATTTTCGAACATCCTGTAACTGTTTATGAATGCATTATTATCTTGATCCACTTTTGTTTACAAATTAATCAAACTATCTTAATACTTGTTTGTTGTGTCCTTCGTGTATAGATTTCCTGAGGTGGCTTTAACGACGTCATGATAACAATACTCCTGTAAACACCATTTCCTGAAACTTTCAGTGATTGTATTGCTCTGTGGAGCAGTTTTATCCGAAAGATAATTTTTATTTTAGCTTTTGTCACTTAATATCTCCAAAAATTCCGAACGATGTAGCATGTACTGACATCATCAACTACCGGCCGTTTGTTAAAACATACCGTGAGTCTGTGACCGAACCCAGTCTAACAGATTGCCATTTGCTAATTTGATTTTTTAACCTCGTATTTTACACTTTTCATTATCTTCAACCTTGACGTTGGCGAAGTCATCGAAGACGATGGAGCCCATTGTCATATTAATATTAGTAAAACATCTATATAAAAACTAGTCGGTGCCGACACCGGATGAATACGTCTTAGTCGTTTTCTTTTTAGTTCACATTAAGTCTATAAATATTGTAGTATTTTTGTACATAAGAACAGTTAGTAACTGCGAGAATAAATACTTCTAATGTTATTTAAAGTAATAGCTGAAAGTAAAAAAAAAAACTTTAGTATTAACAAATTAAAACGTTACTGTTAATTACATTATGCTAGTTGTCAAGGCGGACGTAATTATATAAACAATTAATAAATTAATTAAACAATTACTAAGTAAGAAAAACATTAACACACCAAGATATTGGTCTGTTAATTAAAAAGTAATCTAAGAAGATAAGATCTCGGTCACTATCAACTTCGTTATTGTATATTTCATTGACGAACTAATATTACTCTGTCGAAGCAAGGGGCCGTTCAAGTATTAAGTAAGCAGATTTATTACATTTATTCACCTCTCCTCTGTATCAGTAAAAGTAAGCAAAGCCTGACTCCAGTGCTGACATACCCATTGAATTTTTCTACTAATATATTTTAATTCCTTTACATGCCTGATCAGCAGTTATAATCCGTTTTTGTTAGTTCTAGCATAGAAAACACGAAAGTTGTCAATATGTGTAAAAAAGAAAAATTACTTCTGACGTAATCACCATCTAAGCCCCCCATGTCTTCAAAAATAAGCAAGGCAAGGACCCCCGCCTCCGTATAGTGCTTAGGTACTACTCGAACGGCCACAAATCAGTTAATACAACTTAAGACCTAGGCACAATACCTAGGTATAGGAATATATGATACAAGCTGACTAACTTAGTTTCACTTTTGTCCACCAGTGGTCATTTTGTCGCTTTCGTGACTTTCCATACGTAACACAGAGAAAAACATTTCACGAAATATTACGTTACGGTTATGGTTTAATAAATTCACGAAGTATTTAAATCTTGTTAAAATTAAATCAAATTAAAAAAAATATTTGTGTAACGAGTGTCTATGATGGACACAAATTAATCTGAAAACATATGTTGACAATTTCCATCATCATTTTTTTTAAACATTATAAACGAAAAATTTACATGGATGGATGTTAGCAGCTAAATCCACAACTGCTTAACGGATCTGGATGAAAATTGGCACTTATACAGTTTGCTGCTTTATACCGCATCGGTTTTTTTTTTTAATTCCCCGCGAAGTAAATCGTTGACAGAAGTTAGTTAGTGGTAAAAAGAAATGATATACACTTGAATTTATGAAGACAATATAATTAAATTTTCATACAAATCTTTAACGTAATATTATCTTTAAAATACTGTACAATATGTCGGCCGACTTTGGAAACAATCATTTGCTCCTATCTTCTCGACTCTCGGTGTAATTGAAAATAAGAGAAATAACTTTGAAACAATAAACGAAGCAAATGATTATTTCAAGCCGTCGACTAAATTTCTTTTTTAATTTTCATATTGATATGGCAGAGTGTCGATATGAAAGATCGTATTTCAAATAAAATATAATATAATACGCTTCGTAGATATAGAGTAACCATCTATATTGAAACTATCTCTGCCGCAACAGAGTATGTCTGTCTCAATTTTTAAAGAGAGTTAGAAAGGAACGACAACATTTTATAAAATCAGCTCAGCGACGAATTCAAAGAAACAATATCTGTCTACTTGTAAAAAACTAATGTACCTAGGAAGGGGGTTCCCGGTACAAATCTTGTAAAAGCATTCACTTAGAAACCTATAAGTGAAACAAATGCACTAAATGTATTCTAGACAGAATAAACTAAACCAATCCCGCCCGTAACCGGCGGCGTCGAACGAACTTCATTAATCTCATTCTGAGTACATTAATATTACAAAAAAAAAATGTAAAAAAAAATCACATAAGAAGCAGATCTCTTTCGCTAATTTCTTCAACATGTTATAATAACGAACAATAACACATGTGTTTATCTTCACGTAATGTTTCGAAGCACCAAATACTGCAACATCGATGTATCGACACATAATAACCGAGAACGTCTCTAGATGGTGTTCAAAGGGAGAGGGGGGGAGGGTAATTTTTTTTTTATTTCAAAGGATTAATGATATAGACTGACAAGTACTTCTTTCGATATCTATATGGATTTGTAGAGGGTGTTGGAACTGACTGTTTCGAAGTAGTTTATGTTAGGATACTGGGGGGGGGGGGGGTAGACCTATCACCTCACCATCCTCGGCGACGATACTGAATTTTTAGTATATTTTTTTAATATTCACTATAGAAATTAAAATCCAATAATCATCGTTGTTAGCAAATATCGAAACTTGAAATCCGATAAACATCTGTTATTGTTTCACTTCTAATTATTTACTTCTGATTAATCGATGATCGATTACTGACAATCATTCATAAAATGTCCTTCAAAAACGCAAAACGCTGTTTAAAATAGCAGAAAAACATACACGGGCACCAAACATAATTAATTTCATTCGCTTAAGTACTAATTATTTCACATTATCTACGATTTTGCTGAACGACCATTGCCATATTAAAAAAAAACACCTTAAAACTAATCACTTTACAATTTACCTAATATAAAATCTATTAAATAAATACAAAAAAAAAATCTCTTACTATTATCTAAGATAATTCTCTACCGCATGTCTTCGAACTAAACTATTTAATGCACATAAGGTTACCGCTGTAAACTTAAAAAGGGGGGGAACCCTAAAAATATTTGACTAAAAGAGAGATCAAATCATTGCCACGTTATAAAAAAAAAATAAACTTATGTTAATCAGTAGGCCGGCACTCTTTGTACTTTGGAAGTTTAAAGAAAGCAGAAGCGGCCCGGAGTTCGCGGGAGGTTACTGAGGCTTGGATGGGCAATACCAGCGAGTTGAGCATTCATGTCGGAAATGACCATTTGATACCATAGACAAGGAGACAGTTTAATTATAATAGAATTAAAGTAGAACAAATTTACAGAACACACGAGAATAATAGATTAATTAAAAAAAAATAATCATGACACATTTTTATAATTAAATAATAACGGTTACATTTACACTGCACTCGATCTCGGCACCGACTAGTTTCGAATCGTGAGCTTTCTTCAATGTATGACTATGATTTTGTCTAGATCGCGGCGGTCCGGTAGGTTCGAAACTAGTCGGTCCCGAAACTGGATAAAGTGTCCGAGCATACTTAGTTTTACATAGACAGTCTAGAATGTGAGGTTTTGCTTTCAAAAGCAAGTTATAATTTTTTTTTTAAATCTATTGTCAAATTGGTCATTTCCAATCATGCATGTAACGTAGAATGAGTCAATCAATGAGCAAATAATCTTATTTACATGCTCGCGTTAGCAAAAGCTGCCAAGTTAAAATTCGAAGCATCAAATTGTAATATAGAAAATAAAAATACCAAGTATCAATAATGTTCAAGTAAATTATTAATAATAATAATAAACTTTTATTGCAATTATAGTTGGAAGCTCTCGAAATCATGTTTAGTGGCATGAAATGATGTTAACACATAAAAAATAAAAAATCATGTAAAAAAAAAATAGAAACATGATTCTTAGAGCCTTAGATCATATAGAAATTTTAACTCAGTTGAAATTAAGCGTGTTCATACACACTTGAATACCTTGTTATATTATAATACAATATTACACATCTATAACAACTAGGGTTGCGAAGTAATATCGATAAACCAATACCAGTGTAGATATATCGATATTTACGTCGATATAAAATCGATTTGTTGTTTCAAAAATTTTAAATTTTTGTAAGATTAATATATTAATTTGTAAATATTAAAAATAATATTAATACATTACTTTTGTTAAACAAAACGGTCACTTAAATGACATTTGACGTAAGTTTGAAGGTTGTTTAACATATGTATAATATAAATACCGTGGAAGGTATTGGGAAAGGTCTATGTCCATCAGTGGGCAGACAAGGACTGATGATAGCATAAAGCGTTTTTTGTTGTGATTTTGACATCGATAAAAATGTCGACATATCTACACTTTCGCATCCCTAATAACAACCTTGATTGGCTAACTGTAGCATGTACATTACAACCGAGTGGCAAAGACATTGGTGGCAGAAATACAAAACAATCTTAATAGTTAATGAAACATTCAAAATACAAAAGTAAAAATTAAAAAAAAAAGCTGCCACTGCTCGCGACCTGCGTCGTGATGCGATTACAAAATCATTAAAAAATGATGAACAAATAAGACATTAAATTGTACCACGAGCACTTAAAAGAATCAGAAAGTTTACTAGACGTCCATATATCTATACTTAACAAACCTATGTATTGAATTCCAGTATTCTAAGTTTTAACCTTCCCACTGGGACTGTTCTGGCGCGAGCTGCAGTGAAAAGGTTAAAAAGGCTCAAGTAATTTATGTTAATGTAACATAATTATAGAGGCACTGTGTGTTGAAATCTATAAATTTCTTAATATTGGTAATTTACACGCAATTTTAAGGTTAGATTTTGTGAAAGTTTTTTTTTTCTCTTGTGATCCATTAAAGGTTTAATTTTTTTTATATTTTAATCATAGACAAAACCGTTCCGAACGTCCGTCGTCACTATATGATACACGATATTTAAAAATTGAGCTATACATAAATCTCCATTTACAAAAATACTTGTAGCGTAATTTTTCAGATCACATTTTTTTTTCTTTATATTTGCATCACTAAATATCGCTATCGCTGCCGTCACACGTCGTGTCTGTCGCGTCTGTGTGTCCGCGTGTCCGTGTGTCAGTGTGTCAGTGTAACAGAATGGTCCACAAATATATAAAGTTGGTCAATGTGACCATACACGATTCTCAAAAGATAATCACTTCCACGACAAACTATGATTGCACACTAAAATGTTTAAAATCAATACAATAAACATTCCGATTATGAAATTAAAAAAAAAATCGAATTGGAAAGACAAAGAAAATAAAGTTAAATAGAATAGTTATAGACAATAGAGTTCGCTAGAGCCCAGCTCTTGAAAATATTTTTTATCAATAAATTCGAATCGTGTATTGATTGTTGCGGTATTGGTAGGACAGAGTTGTGTTGGTGTGGTGACGCGTGGGTGACGCGTGGGTGACGCGGTGGTGTTCAGTCTTTAACGAGCCTGTAGATGTGGTGCTGCGCGCCGTGCTCACTGTTCGACACTTCAAACACAAACGCCGCACACAATAATGTCTCTTGAGTATCTCTGTTCGTCACCACCTGCCGACAAAATATCATTTATTAATACATTTAACGCCAACTAGATGGGATATCAAATGTAAACAAAACCAATACAATGTAATTATATATTGCAGGGTGCGTTTGTTTTTGGTTTCCTCTCCTCTACGTTCTCTCCCACCAGGTGCAAGTATATTTGACAGGGCAGGCGATGGATTAGAGAAGGGAATATTCCTTAAGGGCAGGAATCTACCACAGTACGTGACGTACCTGTAGTATGGTGAAGTTCTCGAGCACGCTGTTCATCATGTACTTCTCGGGCAGGTGCTTGAGCTTGTGTATGAAGTTGACCATGTACTCGCACATGGGCGAGCGCTGGATGCGGTACACGAAGCGCCCGCCCTCGAACCTCGCGTACTCCGTCTCCACCTTCTCCACCACCTGCTTGCCGAACGAGCACACCTTCGTGCTGCACATTATTGTCATGTTCTCGTTGCTTTCGTATCTGCAACACAACACGCGAATTAACTCTATGTACAGTATGTTCTAGAACCAATAAAAGATACAGATATATAAGGCTATTAGCCAGTTGGCCCAGCAGTGGGCGACACCTGGCTGAGGCTGTTGATGATAATGATGATGATGAGGCTACTAATAGAACGGATACTACAATAATTCCGTATTTCTTGATTCTAATTACGAAAAGACAGGAAGATGAGAGGATGAAAAGAGTGGGGAGTATGGGAAAGAGTAGAGGGTGGGAAGTGGAGGGGTTATAGGAAATAAAAGGCATACTTACACACTAGTGACCCCGTAGAAGGCGCCGGGGTCGTCCAAGTTATTTGTGTTGAGGTCCGCCCAGAACTTGACGAGGAAGAACGCGTTCCGCGGCCCCTTCTCGTACAGCTCCTTGAGGCCGCCCTTTTTCTCGGGGAATTTGTCGTTTATTTGTTGAACATCTACTGACTGAAATATATATAGTGAAAGTTAGGTATGGAAAAATTACAATTTACTTTATCTTCAGGTAAAACTAAAAATTGGCATTAATAGAAAAAAAAAAGGTTTTTTTTAAGTGCCATACACTTTCTTACCAAAAAACAACTAACAATTTTTCGAATTACAACGTATTTGTATTTGTGTGTGTACACAAAAAGTGATTTTTTGTTGCTTCCTTGTTTTAAATGTTGTATGGACTTACTTCTAATAAGGGATCCGCATAGGTGACGGTGCCGCCTATGTGGACGAAAAGGTGCTGCGCGGGCGCCGTGCTCGGGGGGTACTGCAAATGATAAATGAAGAAAAGATAAAACGAGTTGAATATTTCACTAATTATTTTAATTAAACTAAATAAAAAATAATACCCATTCTAAAATTAAACATTCTTTATTCTTTTGCCATTTTTACTTTAATGTCAAGTTTACTTTAATCTAGTCCAGTAACCCAATAGTTACCAAAATCTGGAATGTGACTGGAATAATGTAAACAGCTACTGGAGTCCTTCAATTGACTGGACTATGAGTATCTCTGTAACCAGAGGTTACTTAGAATAGTCTACTTGTATTTTAGCGTTAATTTTGACCGCTATTGGTTGCGATACTGGAATGTAAACAGGCCATAGAGTAAGATCTGAGTGTCAAAGTTTTTGTGGATGAAGTAAAATGTATGCTTAAATGACGTAGAGCAACTACTGATGCGGGTACCGTTTGTCATGATTCAGGAAATCAGTCCCTTTTTTTTGGGGTTAACATAGACAAGATAGCTTACCGTATCCGCGTCTCTGGGATGCTCCACGAAGGCGGAGAACTCAACCAGCCTGAGTTTGTGCGTGGCGATGGCGCGGCCCTCCCACGGCGGCGGCGCCACGTCGGCCGCGCCACCCACACCCACGCCGACACCCACGCCCACGCCTACGCCTTTGTAGCCCGCACCAGGGAACGGCTTCACACTGCAACGTTTCCCATACATGAGTTAAATGATCGGCTGGGAAATCACAGGAACGGACGAAGACCTGTCGTCTGAAGATACTCTAAAACTTTTAAGTTTAGACCTAAGATAACATTTTAAATGTCTCAGCCTAAAAGCCTAGTCCGTAAATCATTGTTGTCATAGGTTACCCTGTATCAGTGATCTGAACTTTGGAATAGATTGAAAATTTCATTTTATTCTAAATGTTTTTCGCTATTATTAAAATGATAAATTCTTAGAAAAATCAAACAATTATTTCTACTTATAATTCGCGACATATATACATACATGTGTATAAACATGATAAGCTCTTATTGTGATTGCAGAACTAAATAAAGGCATGTAATCTAATTACATACTAACGTTCTTTACTTATTACGTATATATGTTACCATGGTTACGATTTAGCTCTATATATAACCGGGAGTTCTTTCTAATACAAACTAGCCGGCGCGGCGAACTTCGTACCGCCTAACACTCAATTATTTTGTCTTCCATGAACCTCATCAGTAACACTTGAAATTTAAGGTATTGTATTAAGGTTCAAATTAACTTTTAATTATTATTACGAATTAATTGTATGGGTGTATAAAAATGTTATTTATAGACTTTTTCGGGCATTTTTTTTAATTCTCTCTGTAAACCATCTTTTGTATGTCAAAATATATTCTAAAAGAAGAATTAGTGAAATAGGTACAGCTGATCACGAGATTTGCACTTAGCAACACATACAATAATTAATTTTTATATTATTGTCCATGTCATGGATGTCCATGGGCGTCGATGATCACACTCGTTTGCTCCCTGCTCTTATAAAAAAATAAAGAAATTAACTTACTCTTGCGAAGTGCCCGCTTGTAGACCAGGTTGCCAAAATTGCTGAAAAGAACAAGAAAATTATTATTAAATATTATTATATACTGAAACTTAGTAATGCGTGTCTTGTACTGTTATCATTTGTTAGAGTTATTGTTAAGAGCGAATTCTCTACACACTTATACAAGCTTTCAAGATAAAATTTAAGCGTTGATTTTATAAAAAAAAATTACACAAAGAAAGCAAACGGTATTTTAAATCTTTGGTACATTGATTTTAAGTTTAAAGATGATGAAATAAATAATGAATATTGTATTGAATTCTAGAATGTGTCCACTGACAATGTAATGGTGTTACTACCGTATGTTTCTATGGCCGAAACTTCAGGAGATGAACACATTGTTTATTTTATATTTTAAACATTACAATAAGTAAGGCGTTTCGTCTATCAAAACTCACGGTAAGCAACTGCATAAATATATAAAATCACACTTTGTGGATAACACGGAGTTATTTTGTAAGTAAAGCGATTTTTATATGATGTTATTTCGAGACCGCAGTCAGAACGTGCTTTGCGGCATGCCTTCACAATTCCGTTCACCGAAACCCGTCCTCGTAAAATAATGAATTAAAAAACAAAAAACCATTATTATTTATAAAAAGTTCCTATTAAACAATCTTAAAAGGTTACGATTTAATTCTACAGAAATTTACAGTTATTTTAAGAAAAAAAGTTAACTGTAACAAAAACATTCTTGATCTAGTAATTTGGTAATCGGAAAAAAACATCAGTACCATTTATACTGGCTATTACAAACTTGGTCAATGCTTTGAAATCATGTTCGTATAAAGAGAGCTACGTTCCTGCTACGTTTTTACAAACTAAACTAGTTCAGATCTCCGGCGACTGCTGAGGTTAGCTGGAAGCTATCATTTCGCGGAAAGACGAGTAACGGGCAACGGCGAAGCAACAACACAGTATAGGCAATCTAGTTCTGTTCACCGGCAAGTAAGACAAAGGCATGCCTCGCACCGTGTGGCACGCCGGGTGCGGCAGCCCGGCCACTATCTGCGCGCTCGACAGCGTGCTCATTGACTGCATCGCCTTATCCTTCATCACACCGCCGTCCTATGGCCAGCATCCGTTTGTCATCATTATCTTATGTGTGACCATTCGCCAGTTTAGAGATCCATAGATTTCGCAACTCGACGATTAGCGAGTATATTGCGTAAAGCCAACCCAGCTAAGATATAACCCTAGTTGGATATTGTCGAGAAGTATACATCTCAAATAACATCATAAACAAACAATAGCGAACTTAGTAAAGTGATCGCGGATGTAACTGTTAAATTAATTTGATTCGAATTATAAGTGCAGTTTTATTCAATACGTGCACACTCCCGCTTTCCTAACATTACTTTTAATACATATATGAAATATTTTACGTAACTTTCCTCTGTTTGGTATTCATGTATTGTTTTGATTTGATAATCTTATTAAGGATGCAATTGGTGGAAGTCTTTTAAATTATAACTTACAATTACGATATTACATTACTCAACTTGTACTGCTTACACAATTAAATATTAACAATGGCTTGTAGGAAGTCGTTGGATGCGGAAGGCGGAGGACCGCATACTGTGGATGGCATTGGGAAAGGCCTATGTCCAACAGTGGGC
>JAODUI010000028.1:6777903-6799738 GCA_027563995.1 Papilio gigon
GACCGCATACTGTGGATGGCATTGGGAAAGGCCTATGTCCAACAGTGGGCAGACAAGGGCTGTTGATGATGATGATGAATGGCTTGTAAGACAATCGATGTTTAAGACAAGGGAGTGCACTCACCACTTTGAGTTTGGCCTGTATCTCTCGCAGCTTCCGCCTCGCCAGCACCTGTATGTGCGACGAGACCTGTTTCCTTGTGCGGGTTTTTCCTGTCCTTAGTTTAATATATCTCGCTATGAGCTCGTTCCTTCCTGCAACACGATTTATTGCACTTAATTAGATAATAAAACGAATGGGGAAAGCTTAAGGCGCTGTGACGAACAAATTAAATGAGCCAGCGAACGAAATGAACTTTGGCTTTATTCACATTTTACTTGATTGCATATTGTGTTAACAATGATATTTAGTATAAACTTAAACATTGAAACACAGCAACAAAAACATTACGAGATGCATTGTGAAAAGTAACTATAAGTTTACGTAGTTTTTGCTTTGATTATGAACCAAGAAACCCGTTATTCTGAATGAGATAATTATAAAATTTTATAGACTTGGTTCAAGTTGTCATGTATGTATTTTCAATTTTTATGCCTAATATAAACAACCCATTTTGTATAACAAAATTAATTAGCGCGTATATTGTGTACACAAGAATAATGTCATAATAGTAGGTGGCGAGAGCGTGGCATTAGTACGTTCGTGCGCGGTAATTGAGGCGCGTTTAGCGGTGACATCACAGCTCTATATTGGCTGGGCAGTACCAAATCATTGTTCACCTGCACTCGTCTCATCGCTCAACACGCGGACAACTATGATCTTTCCCTATTAAAGACTTGATTGAGTAATTAAAAGTTTGGTGTGTTTTTAATAATACTTGTAATACTTTTATATGTGTTAATTACTTTGGACAAGATAGCAAACACACAGAGACATAAAAGGGGAAGTACAGCATGACGTTACAGACCTTAATGATTATATAAGTTCTTGCATTGACTTGCTATTTGCTTTTTATTTATATTTTATTAACTTAAAACATAACAAATCGAAATCATCCGAAATGCTTCCAATGAAAAGTCCTAACGTTGATATTGTAACAGTAAAAAGTACACAAAAACCTAGGAACAGATTATAAACGGATGAGAAATAAAAAAAACAACCCTCGCCCCGTCAATTGACATAACCCGCGAGATAGTTGGCATAGTGAATTCATTGCGAGAGCGCCGAGGCCCCGGCCCGCGCGTTGCGCTCCGAGGCCCGCTATTTTGAAAATATTTTGAATAGCTATTTTCAATAATTGAAACTGCAACCGAATATTTTGAATAGCTATTCAATTATTGAAACTGCAGCCGGGTAGGAATGCGGGAGGCGACGGGAGAGGCTCCCATTTATTTTAATAGTTTCATCGAATTTAACGTGCGGCGCTTCCGATGAATCCATCATTTAACATAACTATTGGTCTGGATAAAACGTTTAAAGCCTACTACACACCTTCAGTTTTTATCACACAGTTTAAATTTAATAGTCGGAATATTCCTTTAAAGCATACGTGTGTAGACAACATTTGAATTGTTAGTTAAACTATAGAGTTTTCAGTTTTGCGTACATATGTACGTTTTTGACTGAACGGAGCGTTTATTCAGTTAAAACTGTAGGTATGTAGCCGGCTTAACTCATTTCGCATACGATCGAATCAATAAACATTACGAAATGAAATTATCCGAACAGTTCTGTGACTATTGAAAACGTGTTATTCCGACTATGCATTTAATTAAAACATATAAATTAGGTTTCGACTAATTACAGAATAATAACAATGTACAATAATTCATTTGTTTATTAATTTCCTTCAACGTGAATACCACAGTTTTACGTTATAGAAATGTATTCGAATATAAATAAAATTAACTGAGTTCGTTAGCGGTAGTTTTCGATCAATAAATCAATTTTGATTCGAAGTCAACTCATCAATGATGCAAATTCAAATAGATTATATCGAATCTACATCCCGCATATTACAATGGACGCATTCTCTCCCCTGCTATGCCGTCTCGATAATATATTAGCGTGTACACCGGCAAAATTATCTCCATTATAAGCTGGGCCACGACATAACTACGTGTATACGTTAGCTTTACTGAGAAATACGGCTTTGGTATTTGACGACGGACTTACGACGTAACGTTGGTCTTTATCTTTGTGAAATGTTAGTGGTTAGGAATCTGTTAGGTGAATTTAATACTGTGAAACATTTGGCGGGGGATATGAAAGGGAAATAGAGTTTTTTTTTGCATCGTACGTAAGTACAACTTTAGCTTGTGGCAGTAGTCAATTGACAGTCACTTCGCAAGTTTACATCTCTTTAAAAGACATGGATAAGTTTAATCAAAAACGTTTTATTATATAAATACTGATCAAAGGATTTTAATAAAAGCGGCTTCATTTCTCTTCACAAAGTGAACAAAATAAGTAGAAAGCATTAAAAGCATTCGGCAAAATGGAGTCCCGCGATCCAATTCTCTCGATAGTGTATTAATTCGTGGACAATGAAAGACTCGACTAGACCAAAGTAAATTGAAATCTCATTGAATTCGGGGAATGCGAAGCGACGGGAGACGGTTGCTGTGAATTTAATTAACCCCTTACCGGCTCGTTGGGGCGAACGCACATCACACATACACGTACATACACGCAACTGTTCGCAACGCCGATTGATCGGCCGCTGGCCGCCGGCTGAATTTTCATAATTGAACCGCCCCATAAAATCATCGAACACTTATATAACAATCTATAAATCATACTGAACTTTTAATACAGAACATAACGTTTCAGGAAACTTGGCGTTTTTATGTCATAGTTGATAATAACCAAGTCATCTATCACTGAGCAGCGATGTAACCAAAAATGCAATAAGCATTTTTCTTTAGTAGTATATCAATTTCTTACTTATACATCCTTTATTTCAATTGAAAGTCTAAATTAAGTAAAGATATTTTCAAACTCCTTACAAGGCGGCTAGATTGATATTTGTTTTTTTGTAGTTACCTTGTGAAAATCGTCAGATACAGTGAAGTGATATTGTCAAAAAGGGTAGCTATTGTTTTATAGTTATTTAATAAAATGCGTTTGATTACAAATGTTTTAGAATTAGTGAATTTTAGTGTAAACTGTATTTTGTCTATGTTTTCTATTTATTACTTGCAAGTAATTATTGCTATCTCTGTTTGAAGAAAATTTCGAAACAATCGTGTGAATTTTGAAAATGTAAAGTTTTTCATTAGGCGTTAAGAATTTAGGGCTCAATACAAAATTGTCTAAGATTAAAGTGAAAGGCAGTCGTGAAGTAAAGTTTTGTAGACTGTGTCGGGACATTCTTCGGATCGCTATGGAGTTATGGCACCGTTTCGGGAAGTTTTCACGGCGGGTGTTGGGTTAAAATTAGCGATCGCTGCCACCGTGACGTAATTAACTCGAAATTAATACGCTATGGATTTAACTGTCATCGACAATTTTAATTTTTCTTTATTTTTATTTTTCAATACAGATAGACAAAGTTGTCTATAGGAGAGAATACATGGCAAGGAAAATGGCTTGTATCCCTTAGCTATTAGGACAGAGATCATCATTTTAATTTCTCCATTTCTGTGTTATCTACATACATTTTAGCATATGAATTGTAAAACAGGTAAATAATTTGGTATGTGATTGACACACTTTAGATAATTTTATATGTATTAGTTGGTAGTTTATAAGTGGAAAAAAATCACGATCATACCACCTAATGGTGACTTGGTGAAGCTGTAAATTTTGTACGGAATTAGGTACAATAAGACAGTTCTATATAGAGCAGAGTGTGGCGACGTCGTCGGCCGCAGAATCGACGTGTAGAGTGCCTTCACCCGAATCGTCGCGTGCATCTGATATAAATAGCCGACGCAGAGGATGAGATCGCTGCGTTTCTATTCCGCGCCGAATAGAAAAACAAGAGATCATTATTTATTAGTTGGTTAGTTGGCTAATTTGGTCCGTTGGCAACGGCTACGCTCTCGAGCGCCGCGATCTCATTGTGCGTATACACGTTATGAATATTCACCGTTTTGTACGACAAATCATTTTCGTAATATAGACCAAGTGTTGATTTTTGATTGTATTTTTTTACTAATTGTTATAATACTTTCGAAGTACAAATGATTATGGATATAAGGATTATGAATGGCAACGAAATTGAACGGAAGGATATCTCGATATAATAGGACGTTAGTGTAATATTATACATTATAATATTTATGATTACAAACGACTCTTATAACATAATTTATACGATAGCCGGAGTCATATTGAAGAACGATCAGAAACACATTAACGTACCGCCGCCGACTCGGCCTCGCAATTGTTTTCCATTACAGCTTTGTGACAGATATTCTTATTAGACCTTTCATAAATATTATAAATCAATTGTACTGACGTTCTAGTGAACGACATATTGTAGACTAACAACACGATAGACCGACGACTGGTAGTCTGCAGCCGTCTAGTGGTCTGAGGGACCGATCAATTTTGGAATGCATTGCGGTATATCCATAAGGTTTCGCAGTTGATTGAAGTTACTTGGCACATTTACAGTTGCATTGGGCACATTACGAACATGTAAAACAAAAAACAATGAATTTCAATATCGGTAGATTCCAATAGTTGTTAAACAACATAATGACACAACACAAAGAGGTTCAAAAGTCAAATTTATTGATTGTTCTATACTATTAGATGTAATATCGTAGGTACAATGTAATCAGTGTTCGCTCGAAGACGTTCCAAATGGAGAAAGTACAAAGACATAGCATGAACCAATAAAAGAAACATTCGAAGAGGACGAGGCAGAAATTCACGCTGACCCAAACAGAAGATATGCAAGCGGAGCCTTAGAAGGGTTGAGCCGAGCCGCCGCGCCGTGAGGAGGTCCGCGCGGGAGACAATCGGGAGTTATGGCCGAAGGCGGGCGGGGCGCTAAACAACGGGAGTGAAACCCGCCCCTTCTTTATATTTTCTTACTGCGTTCGCTCGGCGGCGGGCCCCTTACACGCTCGCTCGCTCACTAATTGCGCATTCTTCGCATAGTTTAGCCTCCCGCCGCGCCCGCCGCGCCGCGCCCCCGCCCCCGGACCCGGACCACGTGAAGCGCCGGCGAAACTTTCATACTGCCAGGATATTGAGCGGTTTTGAATGTCTTAACTCACGAACGCCTGCAGCGACGCCGACGGTGCTCTGTAGGCTAACTGTTGCCAACTGTTCGCCGCCGCGCCGCGCCACTCCGCCACCGCTCTCGACTAAGTTGTCGCTCACGTGTGCTGCCGCCCACAACATAATTGTTGCCTAGTAATTTTGAACTTAATAATTGAAAGCCATCGATGGATTTCTATTGTAATAAGTTGACCCAATTGTACATTTTTGTTGGCATCTACAAAAATCTTTCCTTTCGATGAAATCGTTTATCATTTGTTTTCATGTGATTCAATCCACTTTTCTTTTGGAAAAATTGACTACTTCCATGTAAGACACATTATGATGACAATTCAAAGTGCTAAAGAGCAATAGAATGCAGTCATAGATTTTGCCGTTTCGCACAATCAAGTCACGGTAATAGCAGCGAGGGCAGTTTAGTAATTTCCCGGAGATTACCCGCGACGGGCAAGGGCGTGCCGAGGGCTAGGGAACAGACGGACGGACAAGGGTGACGCACTTGAGCTAGATTAAGGCCGGGCCGACACGTCCGCGAGTAATGTGCTCATATATTGTCCGGGCGAGGCGCGTGCCCGCAATTATATGGACGCTAGTGCCGACACCGCGGCTATACGTGGCCTCTTCAACTTTGACTGCAATGGTGGCCACTGACACACTCAACAAATATTCTGTACAAATGTAAAATACTCAGCGTTATGAATGAACTAATTTTCGAACGTTGTGGTGTGGATTGTATTTTTGTTATTTCATATTTGATTAAAAATAAATGAAAAAAAAAAAGAAAAGGCAACATGAAAATTATTTTTGTTTTATATTTCATTCAACAGCAAAACATTGAACATGGTTTAATTTCGAAAATGATACTCATAAACATCTCTAATTCACCTTAAATGTAATAAACAATTTGTACCCGGCCTCTCTCGGCGGAGGCTGTATTATTAAAACGTCGCATTTCTTTGCGTACATTAAATCACTTAAGGTGGACACGGCGTCTGATGTAGATTTGTTTAGCAATTCCATCCGGCGCGGGCTTAGCGGGCAGTCCCTTAATTAAAACCGGGCCGTGTAATGTTGGCCTGACGCGGGCTTAATGGCAGTCCGCAGGCTTAATGCCCCCCGACGACTTTAATTGTTGCACGTCAATTGTGCCGGGTTACGTACGCGTCTCCGAAACTCCGACGAAAAATCACCAAGTACCGATTACAGCTCTGACAGTCTGAATTGTTAGAACGACTGGACTATTGTCATATGGTCAATTGATAGGTGATGTTCAAGATATGATATAGGGGGGGGTAACAAGGAAGAAGACTCTTTAGAAGAAGGTAAATAACTTGAAAATAATAAGTTAAGATACAATATGAATACGCCATCATTATTTCGAGCAGTAAAGACGAAATCACAAATAGCTCAAGCGATAGTCGAACTCCAACATTCAACCGACTTCACTTGCTTCGCTAAATTAACCGTCGCTAACTTTGAGCTCCTTGAACCGAAATCATGGACTTCAACTATCAATTTATGTGACAATTTAATAACCATACACTATCCATCTTATTATCATCATCATAATCATCAACCGGTCTTTTCCTCATACATAGGGACCGTATGTACTACTCTCCCATACACCTCTGTCAGCCGTCATATCTAAAGTCACACACTTCTTACGCATATCCTCTTTCACACAATCCATCCACACCATCTTCGATCTTCCCCTACCTTTATAGCTGTTATGGATTATAAATAATATGTGTGAAATAAATATTTAGCAACAATTTTAAAACAAGAAACCATAGCAATATAATAATTTGGACCAATTGATCGTACCGCTGTTGTGGATCATTAAACGACATTGTCAACATAAAAAAGCGTGGTACACTGTAGTTGGCCGCTCTCCTAATGTCCCACTGAGAGGCTCGCAATATTTCACACGTTCACTATCGTTAGATGCCAGTATTGCGTTTGATAAATGCTTAGTCAATACACAAATGAATGTATTGCTTTAAGGTTTTCGAATTAAAAAAAAAAATCACATATTATATAGCTAAAGCGTATAATAGAATAGTTGAACCCTTGGATAATACCTTACAGATGACAGAATATCTTTTTTTTTATCATAATTTGTCATAGTTTTTTTTTTAAACTATAAGACAGCGGTGACTAGAAATAAACTTAAAAGTGCCAGTAATTTTGTAATACTAGTAACGATTGTGGATGGACATGAGTGGTTAAGCATGAGTCCGACTAGATGGCGTTATCGAGTCATTTTATTAAAAATGAAAGTGAACCGACTTTAGTAAATTACTTTGTTTACTTTTCAATACAAAAGGTGTGATTTTTGATAAATGTGTCCTTGAAATTTAAACGTTTACTGTTTTCTTTTTAAAACATAGAGCCGGCAAATTATGACTGCAAAGAAAAAAAAAACTAGAATGAATAATCGTTCGAGGTTTGTGAAGTAAAAAAGATTTCCGGGCGCTGTTGATTTCTTGAAGGGAAAAGGTTTCATTTAAGTGGCAATCGTCACGTCGCGTTAACGAGCTTCCTGAGTTAATAGAGCAACGTGAAAAAATGTTCGTCTGCCGACTGCCTTACGGCAGTATCAACTGCCGAGCTTTACTTGTAACCGTCCCGACTTAATGAATTCGACTTTGAATTAGGTCGAGGGTCAATTTTCTCAACCCATTCCATCTGTAACATCACAAGCTAGCTGGCTTGTGCGGAGATTAATGATTTAAACACATCTGTAAGACAAACAAATCAATTTTACCTATATTTATTTAGGTTATATGACTTTAACACTGCTTAGGACATTAGTTAAAACATGTCGTCTATACTATTACAGAATCTAGTCTTTACGACTGGTATATACCAACAATATAATTAGAAATGGAGACGAAACCGAAGCGGTACAAAGAGGAATACGTAAGTCATGACAATACTAAAGTAAAAACTACAAAAATATGGCTTAAGGTAATAATTAAGTTATTTAAGTTAGTCTTAGTTTCATAGTGTGCGCCATATTATCGGTACGTATGGAACAATATCAGTTATTTAATGTAAGATAATGTTTCTCTTCATAAGATCTCGACTTCATTTATAAGTTCGCAGTAATCGCAATAAGAGTGATAAACGACTAGGGAGTGTGCGACCACCTGGGAGTTATTTTCTCGTGTTCCTCGAGGTAGAGTTAGAAAGAAATCGAAGCGGTACATGTCCATTTCCCGGTATCGGACACACGGACCGATCGCCAGATAATAATTGTCGGAGCGCGTCTTTCCGTGGAATTGTATTGCAAACCGCTTTGTCGGCGTCGGCCGCCGTCAGCGCCTGCCGCCTTTTGTCCCGTGCCACAGCTATTGTTAATTTTGCAACGACCTTGATATCATATAAATACGTTATGCTGTGTAGGTAAATCCAATGAAACAATGTTCGAGATGATTCAGTTGTAAATTTAGCAACTGTTGACGTATTGGGTTTTATATTTAACTAACTTTTGCATTTGGCTTCGCCCACGTGCGTTATAAATATTCTTGCATTACTACTGTTATTTAGACGGAACGGAAGACTTTGATGGCTACAAATTGTAACACTCTTTGAGCTATCAAAAATATTTTAAATATCTTTTTAAAAGCGTGTGAGTTCAGATATGGCGGCTGACTGAGAGGTATGGAAGAGTAGTACATACTGTGCCGACCCTCCGAAGGGAAAAGGCGATGACGGCATACATTTTTACATTTTGAAATTATTTAGAATTAATCAAAGAACATCATGTGGACATAACTGTACTAGTTCCTTTGAAGTGTTAAAAATATTTTCTTGCGCGTAGCAATGGGTGATTTAAAAAAAAAAACTTCAGTAAATACTTTATACAGTAATTGCCTTCGACATACATATATAACATTTCAGAATGCCTAACGATTACTGTTAATGTATATAATAAGTTATAGAAGGTATTTCGGGGTCACAACGAAATGGCATTTTTAACGTTTTATTGACTTGTGTATTTGTTTCCAACGCGTATGTTGTTCTTAAAACAATATTAAAACAGTAAGAAATAATATTGTGTTAATTTTTTTACTGTCACGTTGTATACGACAAAACCTTGCTGTATCTATCTGAGGCGAACCTACAGAACGCATTTTAATCTCTCATATTAACTGTTAAGAATAATTGTTTTGCCTTTTGTTAAGTTGTTTGGAGAACATTTATTTTTAATATTGACCAGACTTTTTTCTTTTCTTTCTTCAATCATTCTTTTGTTAAAAATAATGATCCACTAATAGAAGACAGAGTCCTATATAACTGGCTGAAAATGAAACAATCATAGTCGTAGTATAAAGTCTTTTTCTTTTCGTCAGCTGTAGATGGAACATTCTAGCAAAACTCGTTTGAACTTAGTAATCTCCGCTAGCACGTCCGGACTCACCGTACATCTTGCCCTCGTCGGAGAGGATGATCTTGCGTCTGCCGCACGGCGGGTATATAGCCAGCGCCTCCTGGAAGCTCTGCTCGATGTCTGGACTCCAAACACCCTCCGCATCTGCAGCTGACAGGTCCTGGAAATGTTACTGATTTAAAACAGGCTGATGATGGTGACAGTAACAATCGGTATTGCCCGTGACGAAATATACAATTGTTTGGTATTTAAAAAAACTAAATGTGTATTCAAACATATTTCCTATGATATCGAGGGTAGACTTCATTTCTAAGCGAAACATAAAATGTTTAAGCAAGTAATTTGAATATCATCTTCGTGTTCTTCTCAAGCTATAGTATAATTTTGCTGCTTTGGCGAGAGTTAAAAAAAATCGATCGAGGTAAAATATCAGTTACCAGGAAATAACGCCAATTATCTAGAGTACGTATTCGTGAGTATTCCTGTAATCTATAATTTGTTATTACAAAAACATCTTTACCTCTAGTTTACAACGCAATATAAACATTTCTTAGAAGCGTTAGTTCAACAACAAACAGCCATATTAGATTCGATAAAGGTATTGTATATATAACAAGAGTAACACTCTCCCGAGTTATCAGTTAGCGAATGGGATTTGCCGCGATCGGTTCACCTTGACCTTCGTTCCTCTAAATATTTGCGCTACGAAAAAAAAATAGTATTGGCATTCAAATGTGAACGTGAATCGACATCTAGAGACTAGAGCGCTGTTCACACTAGTGCTACGTAAGTAAGTGATACAGTAAATTTTACCGCTTGTCACTTTGATTTTAACAAGCTCTTGTTAGAATCGATTTGAACAGATAACGAACGATATTGTTTACTATCATTTTAATATTGGCGCGTCGTTAAAACCGGAAATACCAATACGGATGAGTCCGTTGTCATTTGTTTGATATTTCAAAAAATATTTTATGACTGTCATATTATTTACTTGAATTTTATAATTAAACGAATTAAAAAAAACATTCTTAATATTATAGCGATTATTGGACTGAAGCATAGAATTGTAAAATTCAAGTTTGTTTGGCAGAATTATGCCTATCGTCGAAAGAATCGAAATCATTCCAACAATGTCAGCGTTAGGTATATCATTGAAAACTTTGTTTTCTGGGTGATGATATTTTCATCAGGTTAAAGAAAAATTAATAAGTGTCAACGAGACCTTAGTGTGACACTTCGCTCATTCTATTAGATGAACCAATGCGCGCCCGCGACTCCGCCCGCGTATGTAAACTGACCTTGGTGGTACCGGCGGATTCATTCATATCGGTTATAGAAACATTGGCTATGTATTAGTGATTTCACATTGAATGGATAATGGTCGGTGTTATCAAATGTCGGCTTTTATGATAATACTACGTTTCGATAATTTATATTAATGTCTGTGATAAAAAGTTAATTATCTTTAGAGAACTTTTTTCGTATTTTCGTTGGCATTTTATTTAGTACTGGAGAGTAAATAAAAAGCAATTATATATAGAGACGAAGAGACAGAAGTTATAGAGGGAATGAAAGATGGTTATTTTCCCGCATTAGTCGCGTAACACGGAACATTCTCTTAATATTAAAGCCATGTTTTCGATCATTATCGCCTCAACTCTAAACATCCTTGACAAAGATTGTTCCTACTTTATAACAATAGACTATCGTTGAAAGTATTGTTACCATATTATAATGCTTGTATCAGATGACGCCCATGGGTAGAATAACGTGAGATATTCCGTACTTAGTAATACACAAGCCGTGGATGAACTACGATAAATAACTGAACCGATAGTCCTGTCAAAGTATTGAGTAAGAACATGAAACAGACGCTCGCCGAAGTCGAAACGTCTCGATTTTCCCTGGAACCGAAACACAAGGCGCGGAGTGCGTCATTGTAATTAATAGACTTGATTCTATTCTCAAAGGAAAATAAAAATACACACCGAGTTCGAGTCGGGAGCCGACGCGGACGTCGTTCGAAAACATCGTGAATCACTCGCCGTTCCGCGAACACTCGAAATATTCGAGCGATATCTCGCCGAAATACGAATAATCGATACACCTGTTACTTGTATCGTACGCTTGTCAAAATAAATTAGCATTTACGGAGTAAAACGTGCTGTGCTCATTTATTATCTATGTAAAAAGGTTTATTATTGTCTTTCCACTTTGAAGATATTCATAAAATGAGGATAAAGAGGGAAAAGCGAAAGGTAGCAGAAAAAATTTCACATTCATAGTAGAGAATACCGCTTTCTTGTAGAGGTGAAATAGAAGAAAATTGTGGAAATATATCGACAAACTGTCGTTAAAGACTTACAAACCTAATCGTTTAGTACAGATTTATTTTACTACATATACATTAGGAATCTCTTTTAGTTATTAAAAATTAGGTGTTTATAGATATGGTTTACCTTTTCATCGTCACTGGCGTCGCCGACATCGAGGTGCTTGGCGTCCGGGCCGCCCGAGCCGTTGGTGTCGGGCGCGCCGGCCGCCGCGCTCCACGGGGACGCAATCGTGCCGGCTGCGAGCGCGCCGCTCGCTGAAACAACACGCATTCATCACGGTCCATATCAAACTTTGTACTACGTAACATTCACTAGCTTAAAGATTGATGGATCCTTAAACTATTCATTAATTCTATAAATATACTTACACTTTATTAGTACGTAAAGTTAAATCCGTCTTTCAAACGTTTAATGGAAGCAATCATAGCAAAAAGGATTTCAAATGCTAAAACACGGGCACGGTAATACGAGAAGATACTATAGAAGTAACTAATCCATGTTACAGCACATAAATGAATCGTTACATAATTTTGTTAACTACATATCTACTGATGTGGTTGTTTACGTTTAGATTGAGACAAGTTTTGTAGAAAGATGAATCCTATCTTTGTAGAAACATGTTCCGAAAGAAATACGATTAAATGTAAATAAATGTTTGCTTTGTGTTTGACGGATGAATAATTTTATTTGCATGTATTTGTTTTTAGATGTGAAGGTTCGTAAGCATGTCAATTTCATTGTCACCGCTTAGTACAAAACACTGACCCGATTTTGAATAGTGTGGTTTCATTCGATACTTATTTATTCCGGGTGTCAGAAATATAGTCACTGTGATTTTATAATTAATAAATAGTGTTAGTCAAGTAGATTCCATGTTGAAGAACTTCGGTAGTATTTTAAGTGTAAATCTATGACGTCATCCGTTGTTTGCTTATCCGTTCGGATGCTTATACACGTTGTGATCGTATTGTGGCTACTGGCACGTTGCATTACAACACAACGAGATTTATAAGCGAACACGACGTGTAAACTTACTACTGCCCAATATCATTGCTCGGAGTCTGTTGTTTAACTAGATATAGCTCTAAATATCTTAGCATCGAATCAATGTTTATTTTTAACAAAAAGGTGTTTAGAAGTTGTTGTACCTTGGGCATTGTTAAATCTCAGAGTTTCTTAGTAGGATATTATTTGTTTACATTTGTTATTTAAATGCACTAAATAAAGTATCACGTTATAATTGTCATTTCGGAATGATTTACGAGTGAAACAAAAACGCAAAAAACCGTGAACAGTAACTTCCAGAATGTGCGATCTAAAATTTCTTAATACCGAGTATCTTTGTTCCCACAAGATCCGAGAGCGGAGGTCGTAGGTATTCTCGAAATTTTCATATTTACCGTTAGAAATATGCAGGTACGAAACGTTAACAATATAAATATAATATCAAAACGGAGAATTTCGTTATGAAGATCGGATCGGGAGCCGGGAGGATAAAATATGCGCCGCCCGCTTGCGAAGCGATGTCCCCCACACTTTATAAATCCTGCGTCGCCTCGTCGCCTCGCCTCGCCTCGCCTTGCCTCGTCTCGCTTCGCCCACCTTGAGCAAACTAACTTTTACAAAACAACCCAAGTATTTCATCTATTTTTATCTGTTATTAAACAGCAACTCACTTAACATTCATACTTTCAATTGGAATCGTTTAGACGAAGTTGTTTTTGTGTAAGAGAGATTTGCGGGGGCGTTTGTTTTATCGCAAAGTCCGTTTGATATTAAGTAACACAAGTTATAAGAATTTGAAGTGGTCCTTTGTAAACAGATTTCTTTAATTATTTAGAACTTCGGCTTAAGCGAATAATTTTAATTCTAATCATTATTTTATTGCAGTAAGTGCTTATGAGAAAGAAAACAGGTTTTATTTTGTTTCCTTTTCAATATCCTAAGAAGGGTAACTGAAAAGTGACCCTGAACATAAAAATCAATGTTTCATACATGACGTTATTAACTATATCAAATACCTTAATCTAGATTTCTTTTAATAATCAGTTGTTTCCTAAATAGAGAATCTCGAAATAAAATGTTTAGTAATAAAGCTTGAAGTTAACAGTTCGCAACCAAAGACCAGGTAATTGGTTGCATCGATTTTCCAACTAGTCCAGCGTGTGACGACAAAGTTAAAAGTGAACGTTGCAATTATAACCGACGCGGCGCGGTGTCCCCGCAGTGTTGTGTCGTGTCGAAAGTCCGGCCGAACGTCGCCGCCGCCCCACATCCACCCGACAAATTTGCACTACTATTATTTACTAGCATTACATTGTACGACGTTTTACTACTGGCGTGAATAATAACCGGATTCCTACATACCATTTACAGACATATAAATGGATGTTAAATGATATAGAACAAAGAGTCGATGGTACCAGCCTCATCTTGTGTGTGTTGCAAAAACTCAATATGTTGGAGCGAGACAAAGAAATATGATTGAACAAACATTGCTAGCTCGGAAAACTGATGACCGTAGGTTTTAATGGAGGAGCCTAGTCACTAAGTCAGCAACGCATCGCTGTGCAGTTCATTCATAATGCAATTACAAGACATGCTCGCTTTATGTAATCGTGAAGCTCATTGTATTGCTTATTTCACATCGTATTTTTGCTGATGTTTCAATGACATCATTTCTTTTAACACCGGCGAACTTGATAAATAATAAATTAGTAAATTTGTTGCCAATTAATTCAAATTTGATAGTTTTTCTTATCGTAAGTGAAATCTCAATAGTGGTAGTAAGGCTTAAGCCATAATGTAAATGAGCAAGGAACGGAAATGCAGATCATCTGTACAGTTAGACACGGCCAGGCCATAGCCAGCGTCGGCTAGAAACAGGTTAGCATTCGCTGGAAGTAGCGGAATTCTTTTAACCTACATAGCCTCAATTAGCCTATTATAACCGTAATTGGATGTATTAAACATATTCTTTACTTCTTACTCGTTGCCCTTTATGGTAGTTTTCCAAAAGGATTCTTATAATGTTAACATTGTCTATTACTGAATAATTACTATTGGAATGCCAGCTGAATAACTTCGTTAAAAAAATCTCAGATTATCTAAGTCATTAAATTCGCAAGTCATGTGAATTGACACAACGATAACTTATCTCTAACCCATGTCTAGTGAGCTCACGAAACTTTGACATTGCGTTAGTGCATCACAAAGTGCTAAGCAATATCTTATTGTTATAATAATAAAAGCACTTAATTGCTAAAATAAAAAGCTTACTCACAGGCCGCCATTAATTAATAAAGGAAAATCTTCGCATACAGTAGACACGGCCGTTTTGTCACCGCGGACCCAGCGGGCGAGGGTCCCACTTATTGCGGACACTTGTCATATCAACACAATGCGAGCGCGCCGAGAGGGGTGCTTTATTATTTTAATTATTGCAGTCGCGATGCGCCCTCTGTGGGCGAGTGCGGCGGAGCCGGCGCTTTGATGCGGCCTCGAATTAGCAGCTGGATTGTTGTAATTGAACGCCCTCCACTCCGTACTTATTAATCAGCGCTAATGCTCATTGCCGTTTCGGTGTCTAGTTCATTTATTAGACCAATGCTTATTGCCAATTAGTTTCACTTCATTGTCTCCTCTATTTTGTAAATGAACTCGTTACGTTCATTTCAGATTTATGCTATGTTCAGCAATATCAGTGGACGATAAACTAATGTTTAAGGTCTTTGTAATCTCCAATGTTAATAGTTTTAAATATTATAAAATTTAGGTAAAAAGTTATAACTTTACGAATCATTTCCTGTAGAAAAAAAGTTGTTTGTAGAAGATCATAAATAATGTGTTGTTGCGAACAAGTGTAAACGAGGCTCGTTAATCATCGCACTGTCAGATCGGTGATCGGATGCGGCTCCCCGGCCCCGGGCGCAGCGGCTGCGACGCTCGACTTAATCTTTCAATTCACGGACTTCGCCGGCAATCATTAAAAACATCAATATTCATTTTAAGTCCTTCCCTTTATTCCACGTCATTGGCGATACACAAAAATTATACGAAATGACTTCTTAGTTCATATTGTTAATATTAAGTGCTTTAAAATCAAACAGACGAGATATAAGGTAAGACCAGATTGTGTTTGTTGTGATTTTGTATCCCTAATGCAACGTATGTCATCCATGGGAACCTACATGAGCAGTAATTAAGGACGTCCTGTCATCGTCTCGTGGATTAGTCGATATTGCGGGCCACAAGTCGCAACTAGTGCACTTCCTTCCTCAATCCAATAACACGGCGCCTGAGAAATTCTGTGTCCGAGTTTAACACGGTCATTAGGTATTACTAAGTATTAGTATTGTTCAACTCATTACAGATAATATTACACTGCAGATTAAAAAAGTTCCTATGTCTACTATCGACTACAAGGGACGGGAAGCGAACGGACGAGGTTAAGGATTTCAAACAATACCATACCGTTTATTCTACCTATATCATAACTTTTGAAACACATCAAATAATAAATATTTTACTATAGGCTCCAAATCATTATAAACTGTACATTTCGATGTCTTACAGAGTGAGGTACTGCCCACTTATGAACAAACAAATCTATAATTGACCTACTTTTTATTAAAAAGGTCTTCCAAGTTAAATGGACCACGTTAACATCAACCAAGAAAATGTCTTTTCATACTTTAAGGTGATTTTTTTATTTTTTATGCCAAATTTTAATAAAAACGCCGCCTCATCTGAGACTCGAGAGCATTTCTAATAAATTACTAACGTTATAGTTAGAGATTTGGAGTAAAGCAGTTATTACTATCAATTTGGATTTATTTCGAGTCTATATCTATTTAGTTCTAGTGTTTAGTTACCTGTATCGATCATACAACGAACTGAAGAACTAATCGCTGTAATTACAAACTCGAAAAGCTTCGTGCTTCGAACAAAAATCTTATACTTGATAGACATATATTCATAAGACGTCATTATATATCCTTGTAAATGTAAAGTCAAGTAACGATTGAGTGAGCAATATACGTCTAATAGAGTAGTTAGATGCAATGAAAGGATGACGACGTAAACAACATTTTTTTTATATATTCCGTTATGATTTTAAACATCCGTAAATACATAGATAGCATCAGTTCGGTATCAGTTATAATTCTAAATATCCGAAATGAATATTTATGATTTAGTCAGTATCGGTATTAGTTTACACACGTTTAGTAAATAAGATAATTAACGCTATCCACGTAGCTGCGAGCCACAAGCGCAGTGCTAATGCAAGTGTTTACTACGAAAACGTCGACAAAAAGTGAGCGCTTGTCCTCTATTGGAGCCGCTTGTCCGCGCACGCGATTCCTGTTACAGGAATGCATTTAATACCAACGACGGAATAATGCCGGTAATTTAGCAGCATGTGTATAGCCCCCTTTATTTCTCTTTATCGCATGTCATTAAGGACCTATAAAATTTGTCGGCGTTGTTTTTTTCGCTACCCGCTGTGTTTGAACGACGAAATGTATGTCGCTTGTTTTGTGTTTGATGTGAATTGTGTAAGAACTTGAGCGATGTGATAAAGTTGTAAGAACGAATATTTATTTAGTGAAATAATCGACCACATTGTAAATAAACTTTTATAATATGAATCATTTCATTTTCCGAAAGCTCTTAAAATCTTTCTATATTATATTAATGAGTTGCTGTTCGTTAGTCTCGCTAAAACTCGAGAACGGCTGAACGGATTTATCTTATCTAGGTCTTGGAATGTTCGTGGAGGTCTAGGGAAGATTCAAAAGGTGAGAAAAATTAGAAAAACTCCCGTGAAAGCCTTAGAAATAGCTCTTTTTCATTTCAAGCGTTTTTTCAGAGTAGGAAATTCTTTTTTTATTGCCTTTAAGGCGAAACAGAGTTTGCGGGGTCAGCTAGTATTGGATATTGTTCAAATCATCACTTTAGTTAATACGTTCAAAACGTTGTAAACTGTAAGTAAGATGCCGACAATTATTTATATCGGAACACATTTAAAACATAGTATTCTCTACGCAATGTAACATGATGTTACTCGTCGCGTTAGCTGTAACAAATATCCTGCATGCTCGTTGGCTTTAGACCAAAAAACCTCAGCATATTGTCGAAAGTTCGTTGTAGCGAGTTCAAAATTCAAATAAAGTGCAGGAGCGGGTGGAAATAGAGAAATGATTTCCGTATGGGTTGTTTCGCCGGGCCGGGGAGGCAGGGGTGAGTGGGGCCACCTGTGAACACGAGGGTTCGGCGCCAAAGTATGTTAATTAATTTTCGGTTGACCGTCCACTGTTATACGGACGCTCGAATCTCTCGCGCGTGGTTACCCGGCATTTTGTTATGGCGTATGACCTTTCTGTTAGCATTTCTAATTATATCACCGTGCCGTTTTTTCATTCGCTTTTTTATTTTCAACTTTTGTGTTTCATTCCCGCTGTACTCCGTTTTATGATTTACATATTTTATTATCTCCTTGCGATGTGTTAGCTGTATTCGTACTATGAAACAGTCCAAGTTATTTTGCTGGCTGTATAGGTCCATTAACTGAGACATTCCCTCACTTGAAGCTTGACTTACCGACCTGTATTAAGCCGGAGCACTCAATCGTGTGACCTAATTGATACGATATTAAATCGATAAGAAATAAATTCGAACGTGACTCGATTTTCAGAGGCAGTCGATTAATTATTCATCGAAATGGGCTCGCCGTTGAGGCGGTGTCGGATATGGGGCGCGTGGGCACCGACTACTCGTACACCTGGAATACCTGATACGTCGGAGATTGATTCGCGACGTTAGCTCGGATGCGCGTGCTACAAAGATGTTTATCACGCGGCGCAAATGTTTACAAACTGGCCGCGACGCGCGGAGACAGGCCACGTGGGGACAGGGTTGCCGTCGCCATACAAGATATCAATTATTCCAACGACAGATTGCTAACTTTTTGTAACGTGGTATATTTTATTCATACTTATTACATTTTTTTTTACATTAAATATATTTTTATACTAAAAATCTAAAGTAAGCTAATGTACCTGTATGTATTTATTTCAATTCTTATGATAACGTAATTATAATATGTTTATCATTACATATCTAGAACTTATATCTTTCATATACAGTAGCACAAGCCATGTGCATTACATTAGCGCGATAACAATACGTAAGGCGCGCTTGTGCCACAGATAATATTAGACTCCTGGCGCGAAACATGATTAATCGTTATTTAACAACACCTATAAATTGAAGTCGTAAAACAAAGGAATGGCAACACTGAGTGCGTTGGAGAATGGACTTGAACTTTTAATTAGCGGTTTTAAAGTGTAAAGGGCGCTAATGAGCCATTTGAGAAACACGATCTCGATCAGTCCTATGTTTTTTGTTTCGGTTGCCGCCATTTTTTTCTCGTAGCGATGCAAAACGGCCGCGTGGACGAAGATAATCATGGGAGCGCACCTCTGACTCACACGTACGCTAGTGCCAAGTAAGCCTTACGACGAGAATAAAGCTGTATCAATTCGCAACGTCATGCTAATAACGACTTTATATCGAAGTATTAAGAGCGAGATAGAAACACGTCCAACTAAACATAGACTCAAATGAATCATCGGCCAGTTCGCCAGCTGCGAATTAAGGTTCGTATTGCAATATTCTCGGCGAATAGCGCGGCTCCTCTTACATTATGAAACGTAATAAAAACAATAATACCACGCGTGGCGGCGGACGTACCGACTCCGCTTTTGTTTACTATGCTACACCGATTGAACATTCATATCGGATTATGTACCTACTTTCACTAATAATCGTATTAAAATAAACGTACTTAATATATCTGTTGACGCGAACGTTCGAGAGTATTACAGTTCGCGTTTTAGCGGTAGTTCATCGACATTAAACAATTTGCTCAAGTATCGACGTAGGGTAAACTTGCGAGATTGTCTTTAATGTTTACCCACTTGTGTTGAGATGTCGAGCATTGAAAGGAGTCGCGGGAAGTGACGTGTACGGGGCGAGGTGCCGCCAGCGCGAGGTAAACAATGCATGGAAATATCTACACGTACGTCTTGTACAAGGCAAATAATAACGCTGACGTACACCACACCAGATTAACACTCCTGTACAACACTTTATTACCTAAATTTTATTTAGTACCACAAAATTTGGACGTAGATTTATCTTTTAGATTTGAATTAGATTGTAATTTTGATTACATTAAAATAGGTAAATGTAAATATTAGGAAAGATATAGACAAGAAGAGAACACTAAACGGGTAATTTATAAGATTGTATTCCATAGCAACATTATACGTGAACTTAATAAAATCAGTCAAGCAAAATGATACAATAAACCTTTCATCTGTCCATTGCGTGGTGGAGGGAACTGCGGAGTCGCTGAATGGCCCAAAGTTGTGTTGATCTCACGGGTCAGATGTCAAGTGGCACTAACAACTCAACTACTGGCTTCAAGTACTGAGAAGTTGATTTACGAGATACTTTGGATTCATAGAGAGCATATTATGGGTTCGAATTCTTTTATAATACATAGAATTGTTGCTAATGCTTACAATTACAAAGTTAAATGTCCAATATAAGTCAATTCAAAAGCCATAATTAACAAATTGATTGATTGCAGGTTGATTTTGTTTTTGCTTATCGATTTTTTTTGATCCTTTATCGTTTATGGACATTTGTTTTCGGCAAACAGTCGTATCTTTTAACTAAGTTATATACATATTTTAATAGTAAGGTATAAACTTTGATTTTACGTTTTTTTTTTAATTCTACTTGAAACATTAAATTTAAATAAATTATTCGATTAAAGCTTTAGATAAGATGTCAACGACTATTCAATTAAACATAATCTATTTGGTACATAAATAAAAAAAATCTAGACACAACAAGACGAAACAGGTTATAACAAAAACGTATGAACACCTGTTCAACACGCCCCAACCACATATGGACACTGCAAAATGTTGCAAGTTTTTATTGTTACTAATAAAATATAACAAAGTTATAATTACCTATATCATGTAGTTTTTACTGTTCACTATTGTTATTTTATACTGCCATAGCTTATTTTAGTAGCTCATAAAACGTGTTTATTTTCTGGTAATTGTACGTTTTAGTCAAATTGAGTTATTTACTTAGGTTAATTTTTTACTAAACTAATTTAGTATTGGGTCACAAAGGCCTGGCATGACTGATAATTTTGTCTATATTATCTACTTCGTGATCTGGTGAAAGTTGCGGGAGTATCCTGGATGAGGGCGGTCGAGGAGCGATCGTCTTGACGACCTTACGAGGCGTATGCCCACCAGTGGGCGTCGTGTGCCTGATATGACGATGATGAATTTAGTAATCCTTGATCTAAAAGAAGAAAGGTTCGGAAGTCGTGGATTCGGCGGAGGAAGATACCCATTAGAGATTATCCTTTTTTATATTACGGTTATAACATCGAAACATTTGTAGACAAACCTTAGCAACAGAGATACTTATGAAATTAAAGTAATGAATCAAGGCGGAGCGCGCGAGCCGTGTTGTATGTAAATATCGTGTGTAACCCGACTGAATATAAAGTGATATGTCATAGCACATAATGTACGGCAAGCGATGGCTACCGGTAATCGTCGGGTATACCATGCAGCGCTTATTAATACGTTTATTCATCGATCCGCGTGTACTTAGCCATGTAAAATGGAGCAGGCAGCATTGGTACCCTAGTTATTCTTTTGTTTCATTTATAATTTGTATAACAACATATTATCATGTATCCTGACGTCAACGATTGTTTAGTGGAAGCTGTAAAAAAGGGTTTAGTAGCATTTAAGAATG
>JAODUI010000028.1:6801292-6812059 GCA_027563995.1 Papilio gigon
CTTTACGTCGTTTCCTACCCGCTTCAGAAGCTGACGACCGATACGAAGCCATGGACCTCAAAGACGAGTCCGACTCCGCACCACTTAATATTCCCGGCGCTTCTGGCGCCCGAGAAGCAACCCTACTTCTTGTATTTATGACGCTCTCTTGCGACTCCTCTCCGTGGCCATCAGGGCCCTCAAATTTTTGTATGTTACTTTTTTTATTTTCCATTTACGTCCCACGAGTATGGCAGGAAAGTGTCGTCCACTCGGGCAGAGCCCCCTTGCCCGAGTAAGCCTACTTACACCCAGGGGTCGGCCGGTACCTGGGGTGGGACAGTATCGGTTGACTACCCCTCAACCATGCATCCCCTCACGCTGTCCCCCGCTTAGGATTGGGGTGTCTTTTTATAGAGGGTAACTCCTCGTGACCCGGCCAATTAAGGCAAGGTCCCCGTTCCGCGTCGAAGTCATTCGCGAGAAGCGACACTCCGACTGGGTCTACGGGTCTCACGTACGTTTAACGCTACGTGACCGACGGTGGTATCAAGGCAACAACCGAGACACCAGCCCGATGACAGGGTTAGTGAACACCGGGCCCGCCCTTGCTTCACCAGTATGTCCTACGATAACCGTAGGAACACCTAGAGAAGCGCCCTCCCCCTTTTTGTCAGACTATTAGTCACTTACCAGCATAGCCAGTTCGTGTCCAGGGTGCACCACGTGGAGGTTGCCTGACAAGCACCCCAGCATTGGTACCCTAGTTATTCTTTTGTTTCATTTATAATTTGTATAACAACATATTATCATGTACAAAATCTTAATTGTATAACTTTAATTCATATCGAAATTAATAGAGAATCGATCGATTTATACACGTCCATACTTAGAGTTTGATACTAGACCTTAAACTTACCCATCTTTTAATGACGACTCGACTACTTTCGTTGCAGTACGACGTCGTAAACATCCGCGAGAGGTACTAAACGCTTTTTAAAATACATTTCTATAGTAATAAATAAAATAATTGAAAAGGGACTTTTTAGGTTTTGTCTTAGGAAGTCCATAGGAACATTACCTTAGTCTTTACTTCCATAAAAGAGTGAGCTTTAATCAACTTAAAACGGAGGAGGTTTTCAATTCAGAATGTCGCCCCATAGTGCTCAAATTTTGATTTTTTTTTAATGGAAAGGTAGTGTTTGTTACGAAACGTGCAAGCGGCAAGCTGTGTGGCGCAAACGAGCGTCAGTGCGAGACGGAGATAAGCGGCGCGCGCGCACCGTGCAATCAATTGATCGTTTACCATACAAACTGTAATTAGCACTTAATGTAATCATCTTCATAGGAAGGTTTACAAGTGCTTTATACAATAATTATTACAGTTTCCTTATGTGTACATAGTACCTACTTATAAATAAATATTCGCAAATTAGAGTTACATGTCATCTGCTAACTATGTTCCACTGAGGGGTTCGAAGCTGTCCTTACATTTTATAGTAAATACATCGAATTAACCTTCAAATATAAATTACACAAGTGATTAACATTGAAGACGAAACTAGACTGTTATGAAATCATAGTATATAACGAATTTATACATCAAAACTACAATTACTACAATAGTATAAGTGAATTTTTAGTGTTTAAAAACAAAATATTTATATATATACATTGATAACTTATCCACTAAGCGTAGTTGCTAATTTTAGTATTTAATTATAAAAGCAGTAAATTCTTTTTTCAAACGGTTTGCTCTGTCTTCAATAGTCAATTATAACTTTCATACGACATGGCCCCGGACGTGGCCTTGAACGATTATTGCAAGAAAAAAAACTATTTGTATCAAAAATAATTATTTTTAAATAAAACCTTTGGTACTTCCTTTATTCTCAGCTGTTTAGTATCTTTTAATATAGAAACGATTAAATATTTAACAATTAAAAATTACGTTAAAATAATTTGGTTTTTAAAAATTCGTACGATCTTCTGAGTTCAACGAACTGACATCAACATTTTCGTAGCAATAATTTATTTGACTTAATATGCATTTTTAAAATGAAATTATAGACACGGTGGCTTCATTCTCTATACACAGGAATAAATTTTTAATATCTGACAAGCCGTCAGATATAGCTTACTTTATTATTTTTTTTTTGAATAATGTTGCCGTACGACTATTTACCTCCTATTTAAAATAAGACTTGAAGTATTTCCATTGCAGGAAGGTATGACGCAATCCATTCCGCCCGCAACTGCCACACTACACTGAACATTTAGGTCCAGTTCATCCCAGCTGCATGTAGATCACCTCATGATTAATATATAATATGCTATATAATAATCTTGTATATATGTGTTTATGTATTTCTTGCGTTACAATGCTGATCTTTATCGACAACTTTTACGGTTAAGAACATGTAGGCTTAGTGAGAGTTTAAACCTAAAGTAGATTTTTTTTTCAAATATATAATTTCATTACACAAATAGGCGATGTCAGGAGTAAAAAAAGTCATAACTTATTTTTCTTCTACTTGACCAAAGGATACTTTGGCGTGGCAAACTTCGGTATTCATTTGCACTGTTAGGAAGAAATGTAGACGAGTTTTCAAGGAGAGTACTCAACTATAATGTATTTTTGAAAATTAATTTTCTTTTTATAACGACGTTTGTTTACGTTTAATGGATGCGTGTGTAGAGGTGAACAGGATAGAAAATTCTACACTTCAGCAATAGCTAAATACTAAAATGTTCATTACGCGTCGATATTTTCAAAGCCACATCAATAACCAATAACGAGTTATAATTTAATATTCATTGTGAACGTGTACGGAGGAATTCTAAAAACTCGACCCATTGAACGCTGACAGCTTTGTATTCCCGGCGTGTCCAGACTTCGATACGTGACCTGAACTCTTTCCTATTGTGCTACAATATCACACGACTACGTCAAACACAATGAATCCACGACCGGCTCGGCCGCTGTGCGTGAGCCCGCAGCGCCCGGCGGAATATTGAGTAACAGTAATATATTTACGGCTCCGGGGTAACGCGTCTTAGACTTACAACGAATATAATGTACCTAATTGAAGTTTAACAATATAGTAATAAACGTAAATCTGTGCGTCACATCGCTCTAACTCGGTAATCGCTTTCGTAATTTGGTCGGCGTTTGGTTTTTTTTTTCGATACTTTGTTATCGCGTCACGTAGCGTTCGGCAGGGAACCGATACTGGATACTTGAGAATTAAGTTAATTTTCAACTTAGAACTTAGAAACAGCTAGTTTATTTTGGCTTTTGCCAATGACTAGCGTGTTAACAATTTGGATGACCTTAAAAGTTGTAATATGTTTAGAAAATACATAGTAACGGCCGGATGGAGCGCTTTTAGATAAAGCCTTAGATGATGTAAATATATGTATAATAAAAGGACTTCGAATCTTATCCAAAATTGCATGTACCCCTTTAGATAAAGTGCGTTATTATGCAGGGAAATGAAACATAGAGCAGTAAGGCGCAGGTCGCGTTCATTTGTATAGGTATAGAGTGAAAATGATGAGCTAGTTTCATTAGAGCGCAGAGTGCACGTAATGAAGGGAATCCGGGTGCTTTGGCTGTATCAAGGTGCGTTGATAATCGAATTAATTTGCAGTGCGGCGCGGTCGATGTTGCCGACAGACGGTTTAACTTAGTTTATGAGTATGCCGGGTACACTAGGCGCAACAAGTTCCCCCGACCGTCTTGAGTGCTTTGAAATCGGTTAAGCCGCATGGAGGCGCTCGAGTGCCGCACTGTATAGTTTGAAACGTTTCCTTCGGCTCCAACAATGGATGGCTTTAATTGTTAAACAAGAACTTCGTATAGTTTACAAGTTTGGGTTCTCATAATGTTGTTAAATATGTAAACTATCTTGTAATAGACATGATTGTGACGCACATGAGAACTTACATGGAAAAGTTCAAAAATTAGATACGAAAAAAATAGGTAACAACAACTTTAAAATACTTAAGTCTTAAGTCACATAAATAGATCTTCTGACATAAGATCCATAATTCAATATAAGTTCAACAACGTCTATATTAGCATCGGTCCGAACAAGCAATTGATCACACGGATGCGTGTCATAAAGGGCCATAAAGTGATAGTTGTAGAGCAATTAGCACTGTCGACGTTGTCACTCAATTGCCGACAATTCGCGCCAGTTCAACGACCCCTACTACAATAAAGAAGGCTCGTATTATAATTGTTTTAATATTTCCGCCATAACTTCGTCATTCGCTTATTTCCTTTTGTAGATTGAACGCGATACGCGGCAGTAAACTAAAACTTAACTACAGCTAATACGGGTAAATCACAGCTTACATAGCCTTATATCGCGACTGACTTGATCGCCTAGATTTCACAATAACTTAGATATGCAATGTAAAATGTACTTTATTTTCTTCGACATTGATTTTTAATCCGTCTGGCAATAGAATATAGTTACTAGTCAAGACGGATCAGCCAGTAATACAAACAGCGAGTTATGAATGCTGTAAAGGCTACCGACCAACATTTATAACGTTATTGTATTGTCATTATGTTTACGCAGCGTTTAATAGCCGGTACAACAAGTAGTCGTAACTGTTCTTATTAACATTAACATTAGGATCGGCAAGACGGTGACACATCAAGAGCTGTTAAGATTCCCACAGTAATTACCTGGTTATAAATCAGCGTAATAATATTTCTCGTTGGTATCACGTATAATTGGATCGCAATGCGAGTTGGCTCTATGCGGAAGAACGGGAGCGACATCTCTCGTTACATTCTGTGTCTAATTCCGAGAACGCCATGGGAATACGAAGTGTTACTGAGCTCGAATCGAATGTTTTACTTTTTAATGAGACACTGACATCTCCAAATGGTTGATATTTAGAGTCGACTCCGCTGTTATGAGTGTCTAAGCATTGTTAAGCTTAGACAAGTAAATATTTCTAGTGTTCGTAGTCCTTGGAACAAAGGCGGGTGCAAGTGCAAACTAAACGAAAAAAATTATTAATATGTCCTGAAACTATAAAAATTAAGATGAAAATCTATCTCTATCTTCTCACGACCAAGGATACTGTCTTGTTTAGTTGATAAGAAAAAGTAAATAGAAATAAAATTAGACAAATAATAGTTAAGAAGAATAAACACACAGAAGACACAAAAGAGCACTATTGGTCTTAACGCGGTCGAGTTAAACAATAACAAAGCGAGGGAAACCGCTCGGAGGAGGAGAAAAAAGTTACAAAATATTTCCATTGAAATTAACCGAGCGCGAGAGGTTAAGTGAAAAAGTCGGAACAAAGGCGGGCCGGGTCGGCGCGCTATTTAGTATGCATTTGGAAAGGAGCGGAGGCGAGAGTAATAAGTTTGAGGCGGCGATTTGCATAGATTGTGGCGCACGGCGGCGTGCGGCGCTCGGCGGGCCGCGCCGGCGGACGTTCGGTGATTTACTCCGCGTGGGCGAGCGCCGATTGCACTTGCTAACATAGGACTACTGCCGACGTTACCCGCGACTGCTGACCCCGCACCCGGCTGCGATTACGAAACATTAAACCCCCAAGACTACCTCTCATCTAGTAACTAAACGTTAAAACTACAAAACTGTCGTGTTTATATGACAGGAAAAAAGGATCTAGGCGAATTTATGAGATGAGATACAAACCCTTAAATAAATCCAGTTAAAATCAAGTCGAAGAGTTTTGAATGGAGTGACCCTTCAGTGAAACTATAGTCACTACAGATATTTCGAAAAATTATTCGATTTTTCGCCTCACAGCAAATTGTATTAGACAATATTATTTCTAGGAACAATTAGTGAATTTTACGTTGTAATTACAATTATAAAGTATAAGAATTTAAGAGTCAAAGGTTTCTATAGTTCATGTAAACAGTGAACTCCGCTCTTTAATCATATTCGTTCCATTAATCATTTAACAGTTATTTACTCTAAGTCTTATGCATACGCAAATAACGTCTGAGTACGTAATAGTGTTGTAATAAGTAGTCGATTAGATGCAGACAAAAACAATAATGCAGTGTCCGAGCTCAAGGGCCTTGGAACTCCTACATCGTGTTCTCAATCGAAATATAATTACCAGTGCACATTTCACGCTGCGCCCTCTCGTGTCAAGGTTTGCTATTAAAACTTTTAATGAAAATTAACATGTGTTAGAACTATAATAGCTTTATGCTTTAAACATTTCTATTATTTTAACGGATTTAATTAAAGTGTGTTTTACTCATTTTCATTTATAAGAATGCAGCAACATGGCGGTGTTATGAGATATAGATGTTAATAAAACGAAGAAATAGGATAAGGAGAGTCACGATCGTGTTCGGTGTGTGGTCGGAGAATTTCATGGTTACAAATTTATTTATGTGACGAATTATCAGAATAATAGATATAAGTGTATACTTATAGAGTAGAGTCTGTGGTATCACAGACAGTGGATTTTTTAGATTTTTTTTTACAATGAATAAACTACCGCTTGACCGCTATCCCACCTGTAGTAGAATGATGACAAAGTCGAAAGACGGTACGCACTAGGAAGCTAGTTTATTAAAGTAAATGTCACTCTACTCTTCAAGGCCCCGAAGTCATGCTTGGACGGAAAAACTGACGTAAGGTATATGTTAGTTAACTTCATAAGAGTCAAGTTTACAAGATGCGTCAAAGAAAAATTCCTTGTTTGTATGTACCGTGTTACCTGTACTTTGTTACACGTGACTAGTAAAACAAAAACAAAGATGGGTCGTCGCAGCTTACATTAAAATGCCTCGACCCAAGCAGAGCTTTGTCGAGGTACAGACCCATTCACGAAGCCACGCTCCACAATGAGACTAGGGGGCCTGCTGTTTAAATTGCACTCATTTACCGGCGCGCGCGAAATGTTGCCTTTGCAACGATTAGCTGGATTCCAGTGTCGTTGCTATAAAACATATATAATAAAAAAAAATGTACACAAGTACGCAACGGACGCATGTATGCGGCAAATACCGGCCGCGTTCGTTCATGTCGCTTCTCCATATAAAGCTATGCTTCATGCAATACCCGGTGATAGATAATCATCATGATTTTATAATGTTTGTCAACAACAGAGACTCTGTTGCTGTAGACCTAGATTGGAATCAAACTATCGGAGTTCTATTCCGAAAAAAAAATATCAGCAAGATTTCGATAAAGGCTCGTAATTTTCACGTTAAGGTCATTGCAGTAAAATTCGTGTTGTTAACTCTATTTAAACCTAAATAAACTTTATAAATGGAAATATATTTTCATTACACATGTTAGAAATATTTTATTTATCAGCTATTTACAAAGTTAAGTCAGAGTAATGTCGACTCGAGATTTACTGTAGGATTTAATTCTTAGGCAATGGTGATTTCTAAATTATGTCTAAACGCAATTTGAAACTAAATCCAATTCGATACAAAGGTGTTACACAAATGGTTGAGAATTAAAACAGGCAGTTGAAATAGCTTTCATTTGAAGTTTTTTTTTTACAAAAAATATAAATCTGAAATACGACTCCTATTACGATAGAATGACAATTTAGTAATCTCAACGAAAACGGTCCTATTAGAGGTGGCTACTAATAATTCTAGCATCCACTACGGAGGCACGATCTCGCGTAAACCATTTGGAACGTACAATGCGGGTTATAATGAGGTGCGTTCGTAAGCTATTGTCACTATAAATACATTTGCATCACTAAACTGCGTTCCGTTACAAGTATAGACTGTTTCTATTATACTATTACTATGAAAACATTTTAAAAATATACATTTCTAATCGAGATCTAAAGAAATATCAATCAAGTATAGATTCTTCGAAACACGTTTTGTTTTATATTCACATTTCGGTATAAATGGCAGCTAAGACTTTTTTTTATAAGACATAGCGAGAAACTAGCGGCCGGATCACAAGGTGATCATCGACGCTCTTGGACATCCCGCAATATTAAAGGAACTAGAGATAATTACATTACTATAAGGTTTTTAATTTATAATAAATAAAATCAGAAAAAGATTTTTTTTATTTAAGAATTAGAGTAATAGTAATTATTGCTATTAATCTATTAATGTTTTATTATTAATATCATCAAAATAACGTGACGTAGGAGACAAACCCAAAACGTGCACTAAGCAGAAGTGAACGTGTATCGCCCCTGACCTACCACGACTCCTCAGTACATAAATCTTTAAACGCAACTGAGTAATGTCATAGCGTACTTAAACAACTAGAACCGTACTAAACGATCAATCCGTAAGTTAATTGTATTAATGGGCTTAAAATAAACTATTGTTATTCACAACAACATCAAACACCAGTCGTTTAACTGATATAGCTCTGAACACAGATATCCGATGTTAATTAGTCATTACTTCGATTGTTATTTCTTACTAAACTACTCTTAAAATTTACCTAAAAGACTTCGTCGCTACCTTTCTCGACTGGTCGTAGTCACCAGAGACTCGTCTCACAAGTCACCGCCACTCTCTCGTAATCAGTGTTGTTTGCATATTTTTGTTAGGAGACGTCCACGGTCGTTCTGACCTGGTCAGTCTACTTCATTGACTATTTCCCATAAAACGATAATCAATGACAATCTTAAGAAAAACTTTATTGTTTTCGGCATTAGTTGACCGTCAACCAGTAGTGAATTTAATAAATCGTATTGGCTATTACATAAACTTTAGCGTGATTAAAAAAGAAAAAGTTGAATTGTTTTTTAAAGAGTGTATCGTTGCCACACGTCTCATTAGTCCAAAAAATGCAAACGCTATGCTTTCTGTTACGTATTATGGGAATTCCATTACATTTGCCTAAAATATTCTGTTAACAGTACGCTTAGATCATGGTAAATATTACCGATGAGTGTGGGAAATCCTATTCACATCATTATGTGCACGACGACAAACTTAACTTGGAATTAAATTATTTTTAAAAACAGAATACGAAATGGATCCAGGTGGATGCAATGGATTGATCTTCGTATGGTTAGATTTGATAAAGTTTTCGAAATACAGTAACATAGTGCAGAAATAAAGCTGACTTTTTTTTAATATTGTTAAACGGTTACTAGACTAAGGGTCTCCCTAATGCCAGTTAATTACTCTGCGATAGTTAGAGAGGACTGTCAATTGGTCTTTATTAGAAATAAAGTTAACAATGTTTTCATTACTTTTATATATCTGAAATGGTCAATGCAAAACCAAATGTTCCATGTCACGTGTGTATAGGTGTTACGACTTATGACGTGTGTTGTTGACGTCAAAGCGTCGGCGAGCGCCGCGGCGTCTGTTTGTGCACGTTCCGCTACGGTCGAGATGGTACGGAGTGCACAAACATATACTCCGACCAGATTGACAATCGTATAAACATATTAAATACAGACATATTTACTTAAAGTAAATAACACATATAATCCTGCTACTTCCAATAGATTCTCATATTTTTTTTCGCAGATCCCATTCAAAATTTCAATGCTATCCATGAACCCTACTAGAAAATTATCTTGCTTTTTTTTACGGACCCTTACCTTTCTTTCCCGCCATCGCACACCTTGTCTTTTGCGAACTTTCTAGAGTCCGTGAAATCTTGAGTTTGGGAATCGCGAAATTAAAACAACGTTAGACTCTGCGAATAAAAAAGATATTAAGAAAACGTACTAGTCATTTAAACTAACTAACTAACAAAAATGTACTAGTTTTATTAAAATTCCAAGTTTTGTAACAATACAAATGAGCGTCAATAAATGTATACTGTAATTTCTAATATAAATAACGTAACAACACAAGTTCAAGATGCGCAAGTCAAGTGCCCAGTATTGTGACATAATACATCAACATTAAACGAAGCCAAGCAAGGTGATCTGCTTGTATTTATTAATTGTATACATTTCAAGCAATATCATATCTAATTACACAAAGAAACGTCATCTATTAACAATGAATTAAATAAAACATTATAAATATTCGGCAACAAATATATCAAAATCGAAATTAACAATCCGTGAAGAAAATATGTTGGCAACAAGTTGCTTGAAGCGTGTTATCGTTTATTTCAACTTCCGGAACTATTCCCACTTATTATATCCCTTTTATACTGTTTGTAAAATAAAGATAAAAATATGCTTGACGATGGAAACTCACAGTTTTTTTTCTGCATGTCAGAAAACAATAGCTCGTTGTAATATTGGTAGAGACATCGGTCTGTCATCGAGTTGTACATTTGCGTGTGACTGCAAAGGCTGGGTTCGGTCACGGGCAGTATGCCAGCGCCGCCGGTGTTTCCGCGCCCCGTCGCTGTGCTGCCATCTCGATCGTCCGTCACTCGCCACCACGCTAATAATAATCGCGGTTCCGTGGTAAACCACTCAACTAAGAATTGAGTAATCATGAGCGTAATGATCATTTATTTCGTGCATTTATGTATGGACATAAAAAGCGAACATATAACAATTAAATGTTTAGATAATTGTGTCAAAGTTAATGAAATAATTTAATTATAAAATGCAGGCTCTAGGAAGTAGGGCGGACCAATCATGCGTACACCATAAGACACTCTCGGCCCGAGATATCGCTAGAACGCGACGGATTTTTAAACTAGGAATATATTTCTATCGCAGTTTATAGATCTTAAGGAAATGAGAAGAAATAAAATATTACGCGTACTGATTTTATCACTGGTTATCCAATAATAAAAATTTGGAGCTTGCAATGTTAAAAGAAAAGAAAATCAAATTAAGTAACTA
>JAODUI010000028.1:6812198-6840128 GCA_027563995.1 Papilio gigon
TTTTATCACTGGTTATCCAATAATAAAAATTTGGAGCTTGCAATGTTAAAAGAAAAGAAAATCAAATTAAGTAACTACTAACTTGTGATTACCGATTTTAGCCTTGATAATGCAGTGTTCTGATTATCCAATTAAACCTTGTTATTGACCACAACTTCACTAATACGCGGCAATCTGTAATTCGATCCAACCAATTCTTTGCGTCATTGTTTATCAATTCTTAAAAGTATAGCTAGCGTAATTAAAACTTAGCCTGCTACATGTAGGTCTCTTATTACCGATAAGCGTGCTAACATATTTTATATCAAGTTCTTATATCCTTCCTATATTCAAGTAGATACGTGTTGTAAATAACTACACAATGCATTTTAATAATTTGATTGATGTTTATTATTATTACATTATTAACCAATCCAACGTTGCTACCAAGTTAACTCAAACCGTACCCGTAGCACGGGTCTTTTTCATTTAAAAACGATACACAAACAAGTTTTTAAAAAACGGGTTCCATTTACGTTCTATGAGTTGTAGAAGATGGAAAAAAAAATAAAAGATCACGATTGGGGCGTTAATAAAAACTATCGTAATGAATCCGTTTAAGACAACACTTTAGCGTATGCGTCGAGAATAGGGGACATGACGTAAGTACAAAGGGTGCAGGCGTCCGAGTTGTCAAACGAGAAGTTTTTATCAGGCGGCTGTCGGCGTTGAATAGAAATGAGCCTTGAATAATGCATGTGCAGCCCCCCGCGCACCCCGCGGGCCCCCTGACCCCCAACGAAACTGATTTGCCGCCGATGTCGGTACAATACTGATGGCGACAGGTTCCGTACGTTACCGTTGTTGTTAAGTGATTACAAGCAAAAAAGGCAAAATGCAGGTTGAAGCAATTGAACTGAATGGCATCTAGGTGAAAAAAGTATTAAATAGAAGTTTTTAATTACCGCAACATTGCGTTTGTTTATTACATTATAACCCTAACATTAGTACCGATTCTTAGATCACGACTTTTTTGTTACCGATGATGACGTAAATGCTTCCTTTGTCATATTCTTTTTAATTACATTACCCTTGTAAACCCTTAATGTATATTCTTTTTCAAATAGCTATTGGAACTTTTTCGTGCTTAGAGTCGTTATAGAGGGTCGCTCATGCGCGACGTGCGCGTACCGTACTCAAGGGTGGCCACAGAGGGGGATATATTTATGCAATCCCACATCACACACTGTCGTCCTTCTCCCAAATAACACACTATCGAAATCTCCTTCCCGATATAAATAAAATTATTGAGCAAACTTTGGCCAGTTGTAAAAATAACGAGTACTTAATTAATCCGTTTTCATGTTGTTAATATGAAATATCGCGAATATAATAAATTCGACCTGAATATTATTTAAAATCAGTTTATACGAAGCGACGCGAAATGCAATTAAAATAAATAAGTAGTGTGATCGAACGGTAAACGCTCTCCTTAAAAGTTATTAATTAAGGTTTGATTTTTTTATGTCAGCGTTGCCATATACAGAACGGTGAAGGGTGCGGGCACACTGCGAACGGTTTACATCGTCTCTACGATGCATGCACACTATGCAAAATTTATTAACAAACACTAACATGAAACTGTTTAGCTTAATCAAATCTTTATTTTTTAGTATATATACACCAACATTGGGTTTTGAATAAAGACGTGCAAGAACACGCCTGGTATAATGTCGATGTACCTAACAAATCGAAAAATATGGAATGTAACTGGTAATAATAATAAATAATTTGCTTATTGGAAAATAAAAAAAAAACCTATGAGCATTCCAAAGGCCCCTGAATACACATATGTATGTAAGCACATATTGACGATTGCCGCAATAAAAATACAAGCGAAAAGTAATTACTAGAATTACCATCGAATTAGGCAAAATTATATAAATTAATGATATCAAATCACAACCGAACGTTCATACATCGGCGTCTTTGATCTTTTAAACGGAATTAAATTAATTAATTATTATTCGATATTGGGAAACCAGTTACTGGCTTTGATAGTGCCCTACATCTTTCACCGTTTTTTTTAAAAAAAAGTAATTTTAAAAAGTATACTAAGAACTAAGCAGGTTGTAAAAGTCGAGACATTATTCGAGTCTTTTTGGATGTTTTTATTTTATATTTACTATTTAACGAAATCTTCTGGTCAATAAACTGTGACACAATTAAAGACACCACTTAATTTTACATACTTTTTTATATTAGCTATTTGAATATTGAATATGGATAGCTATAAAGGCAGAGGAATACCGAGGTAGGTGTGGACAACGAGACGCCTGGTCTAATTATCGGTTTACCAATTTCGAAGAGGCCATAGCTCTGCGTTCTAATCCCTGCGCGAGTTGACTTTTTGGTCCCGGTGCGTTCCTCCGGAGATCCCGGGGCCCTCGCAATCGCACTCCGAAGGCAGGGTATCTTTTGAAGATTTCCCTCCCCGTAAACAAAAAAAAAAGGTGTGGATGGATTGTGTGAAAGAGGATATGCGTAAGAAGTGTGCGAGTTCATATATGACGGCTGACAGAGATGGTTGGAAGGGAAAAGGGCAGGTTATTATATGTACATATTGCTTTCCAATGTATAATGAGATCGTTTAACGAAAGTTTCATGGAAAATTACTATACGTAATTATATTTCAAAATTGGATCATATTTATGTTTATATAAATATTTTTTTTACTACATTTAAAAAAAAATTAGGGTACACTGCCCAATTAAAGTTCAATAACATAAGCAATTAAAGAAACGGACCAGACATAATTATCCATTAAATATTGCTAACCTTTAATTGCATTTCCTTGGATTTCTTAAAATGGCTTTTGAAAGTTGACTAATACCCTAAAGATGATACTAGAATTTTTGTATTAAATGGTCCTTTCCTTTAAAGGTAGGCTGTTATTGATTGATAAGGTTAATAATTAATTGCCCGATATTTATGTTACGTAGTGCTTACCTTTAATTCTTATTTATATTAAATATATATCAAGCACGTGCCACCAATATATATAGGAATTAAAAGTTAAAATAATTTAAGTGATTTGACAACTTTACTTCAATATTAATAAAAATTGATGCAGTTAAAATAATTAGTTTGTTGTATATAATAAAAAAATATATTTTTTTTGTCTTACTTATAAAGGATATCCGTCTGCAAGTCCGTGTTTGTGCCGGACTCCGAAACGTGTGGACTTACTGACGGGACTTTATTGGAAGGTAGCTGATGTATGCAGGAGTAGCATAGGCTTCTTTTTTAAATTCAACGAAGTTGAGAACAACATCTAATAAATAATATATTTTATTACAATCCAACGACAAATTTATAAATTCTTTCAATGGTCCTGTGAAAATTAAGAAATAAAGAACAGTGTACAATAAAGATTTTAGCAATAAGTTAGACTGTATTCGTTACGTAACATTTTGATTTTCATCATCAGCCTTTGTCTGCCCACTGCTGGACGTAGGCCTTTCCCGATACTACAGTGCGGTCCTCCTCCCGCATCCAACGAGTTCCTATTGGAAAGGAACTAAACATATTTATAATTGCTGTCATTAAAACCTTCACGTGTTGAAGATTACAAGTCCGTAATAATTTATATTTAGCGACGGTAATCAAATAGGGTGTATGGCGGTACGTTTGCGGCTTCGCAATTTCTATTTTAATTTGCCTACGAGTCGCTAATACTTTACCAAGTACACGATTAAGGTCGCGCCACACGTACCTACAGCCGGGGAATCATTCTACTATTCCACTGTTAGCGTGTCCTGATTGTATTGAAGATTCGTTACACTCCAATATAATAATTAGTAACTTGCTATAATAAACTAACAGTAACTACCAATTCAATTAATAGTACATTATTTATATTTCTATTAATGTAATGAATAAATCTGTGTAAACATTTAAATGCGATGTGCTGGCTAAAAATTCGATTACAATATTCTAACGAAATGTTAGAAATATCTTTTAACTTCTATTGTTTTTTTAATAAAATAGAACAAAGCTAGATTATTAATAATTTAATTATCACAATGATATTACATTAAACACCTTACATCTAATTCTGATAACCTGTTGCAGATGTCTATGGGCGTCGACGACAACGTTTGTGATCTTGACGCTCGTTTGCCCACTTCTCTTATAAAAAGACAAAAAATATAGCAACGTTTTTCGGATTACTCGGATTTTACACAAGGTAACAGGTTGTAAGCGCATCAACTATATAAGTAGTATCATGTCAACGATATCATATAATCTCCATATTTTCTATATCGTATATAAATAAAGATAATTCTTTTTACAACCTTGACATAACCCATAACGGAATCATTGTTTCGATAGTTCTATGCAATATATATACATTTCAGTAATATTCCGTAAATGTGAAGATAAAACATATACACTGTTCGGCGTATTTCAGTCCGTGTATGTCCGTACTAGAGATTGAATACTGAAAGCGGATGCATCGTGCGCTTGGGATGCACATAACGGAACTGTGACCCGATGCAGACAGGACAGTCAGCGCGCGCATCTAATACCTTTCAATGCCTTTAGCACGTTCAGGGAAACACTTTTAAATTTAGTAAAAGTTAATACTAACATAATGCAGTATGTACACTTCTAAATCGTTAAACGTATATTTAATTCATCATTTTAAAATTTCCAATTTTAAAAACAAAAGAAACACGGAAATAAGTTTAAATCCGACGCAAGTGGAGTTTCAACTCTACTGCTTACCATTGTCAAGATGTCGCTACTTGACGTAATGGACATTACTATCAAATATTTCATAATACTGGAAATAAGAAACAAAACAACATATGGAAATGTAAAAAAAATAACATTATGTCGATAATGCTTAGTTTTATCGAAAAACATGACAATTTGTTGGTAACCGTTAGTTGAAATTGAAGTTGCTATCTTGTAGACAAAATAAAATTAATGAAACACTATAAGATTAACAATTATACTTTTAAAACATCAACGCTGACTAGCAATTATTGGTTTTATCATTTCAACGTTACCTTCACGTGTAAAATGTTATTGAATATACACCGGTCATAGTGTTTCGATTTACTTGAAAACAGTAGAATGTGTTTGAAAACTTTAACGGAGAAATGTTTTGATCTTATTAGCTATTAATAACTTCATAATATCGTCGTAGCCTTGTACAATAAATATGACACAAAGTTTTGAACGAAAAGTCGCCAAGATAATTCTAGATCGTTCCTCCAGAAAAAGTTGTCCAATTAAAATAAACAAGTAAGAGATAAATTAAATGTTATGAATAAGGTCTCGTCAGAAGAGAAGGGATCCATTGGATGGCAATGAGAAAGCTCAGTGTTGTGCCGTCAGGTACAATGTGTTGCGACATCGCGGTAGGCGTTCAGCCCTGCATGTCGATCTTTAAAGGGTAACTAAATACCAAACAGACCTAGCAATACCTTAGCACGCAGCTCTCGACAATTGATAACATCTCGTAACATGTTAACTTACGATTTAATATTGAAAAGATCATTTTATTTTGTCCTTTAAACATTTAAAATTTTAAAAAATAATAACTATATTATTTAATGCAATGACAAGGTAATAACAAAATAAATTAAGAAAGGAAATAAAATATAAGAAGAATAATAATATTACCTCTACCGACAAAAAATAACCGTATTTTACAGTTCTCGAACATAAATAGTAGACACAATAACAATATTTGTAAAACAATTGAACACACACGGCGCCTTATTTTTGCGAGTCGAGAGCCCTGTATTATCGTAGGCGATGTTTAAGACCATAGATAATGTAAAGGACATTCGTAGAAGAGATAAAGCAAATAGTTGGAGTAACCTGTAACAGTGGAAGTATAAGAGTGTCTGTTATAAAATAAAGGACCCGCTGTTAGCCGTCTTCGTCGGAGAAAGATAAACAAAGCCGCGACACAACAATGAAGGCTTAACGAACGGTCGCTGCGGTTCTACCGTCTACATCGCCTTTGTACAATTTGACAAAGTATTGACTTCTAAAAGAAACTACAAAAGATTAAAGTAACGTTATTAGCTGACAGTTTTTTATTATTAAAACTGTAGACGTGTAATGACGAACGTATTATGTGTAAGCTTGTTTAGGGATCAAAGCAAAAGAAAAAGTTATCTAGTTGGCGTCAGAGAGCACAATAAGTCCGGCCCACGCGGCGGTGAATCACGCCGGCGTCGACCGTTGCCGCAACGTTGCGAGCTCGGCGCGAGCGCGGCAAAAACATTACCTACTTTTGAATAAGTTCCCTTTCTCTTTCTACACCTTCGACTCAGAGGTGCACGTTCGGGGCCATTCATTACAACAATAACGACAATCACATTCAAACAAGCACACAATAAACATTAATACAAATCAAATCAAACTACAATTCACTCTGTTTGCGTATCATCAAAAATTTTTACCATCATGTAAATAAAAATAAAAAAAAACGTTTTTAAATAACTGGAGGATGCAAATAATGTTCCGTTTTTAAAACGAAAACAACGCCAAACGGCACATAAACGTTTAAAGAGCCGTAAATACGAGATGACAAATAAAATGTCCTTTCACCTGCAAACACGAGTCCGCTTTTTGCTCCGAATGAAAACGGACTCTTAAATTTGCGCGGAAGTTGCAGTTTCGATTGCTGTTGTTTATTTACTTGCCGATCTCGTTTCGGTTGTTTAGAGTACTTTGGAAGTATAAAACGGATTAAATTGAAGTAAGCGGCAACTCGGAAATTTTGGTAAAATTATTTTGTTATTGAATTTAATAAAATTATAAAGCAAATAAGCCAATTTAGTGAATTTTACACCTTAATGAAAAGGAAAATTACCAAAGCGACTAGTTGTAGTAAATGCCTGTCCTTATAAGGCGTCGAAAACACGAAGTACCTTCACCGGTGTTGTAATCATATGTTTTAATGTAATTCGCTTATTAATTTGGACGTAAATGTATTGTCACACAGCGAGCAATGATTGCGGGCAAAGCGTGACAGCCGCGCTCGCGCGAGTGACCATGAAGTGCGTAGTTGCCGCTGGTGACTCATGACGTGACAGCCTATAGGACCGATCTCGGGTCAGAGCGAGACGGCGATATATAAACCGGTTCGAGATTTCGAGTTTCAATCCGATATGCTCCTGTCTGTAGCGAGTCAACTTCGCTCGAGTAGCTCTCAACTCAAGAAGTAGATCATTGCTTTATTTTGTTTTCTCTCCGTACTTTTTTATCGGAACGTGTGTACATCTGTTTTGGTCGGAGGCATTGTTTTGAATTAGCTAAATTATTATGTTTTATCTTATCGTCTGTATAATAAAGGTTACCTACTGAACATTTCTTTATCTTGAAACGGTCTGAGTGGAGGTGATGTCACCGCTTCTTTAGCTCTACTATCTCTGGGCTGATAAGGCGTCAGTTAGGAATGTTCTATGCGAGATTTGAGGACATGCGTTAGACGAATTTTACTCGAATGATGTTATTTCGAATAGAAACGGTCAATGCTCGCCAAACTTGATCATGCGGCTTCGTTTCACTTTGTAGTTACTGTAGGACGAGACGATATCTTCCATGTTAAGTTGAATTAAACTATGAAGAGGATTTCTGATGAAATTATGTCTTCCTTGATCAGTTCCTTCAAGTCTTCGTAGCGAGCGTTAACTGTTGAATAATGGGAGTAAATAATAAACAAAAACAAATGACAAATATGAATTCTGTTTTTAATTTCATAAGTACAGATAAAATCGACATGACAATTAATTAGGCAATGATATGGTAATGGGCCCACCCACTACCTTATAACATCAGTAAAAAACGATTAACGGTTGCCATATGTAAACAGAAACAGACATATATTGTGCTCTCCGCTGACATAGGTAGACGAAGGTTTGAAAAAGGATGCGTACGAAAAAGGATCTTTAAAAATTACGTATATATTTTACGAAGGTAAAAACAAAATCGAAACAAATATAGTTTAGATAATGTTTAGAGATTCGTTACGAAGAAAGGGTGAACGATCAAACTTGAAGTGAGTGCAAAGATTTGCGCGGTAAATTCGCGTGCCGCGATCACCGAGCCGCGCCGCCGCGCCGCCGCTGAAGAAAGTCTGCAGATTACAGGAATTTTCCGAGTGGCTGCAAACGATCGCGTCTCGCTCGATCATTAAATAATATTTTTTTTTTATAACCGACCACGGCCAGTGCGAGGTGAAAACGCGTCCATCTGTTTGTTAAACTAATTGCTCGCAGGCTCACAACTGTTTTATAATTTTCTAATCGGTTTGATTTTACGACACACGTTATTCCGACTCAGATCTCCGCACGTTATTAAAAACGCAACATAGACTGGACAACGAAATGGACTGTTGATAGTTTACCAAAGTGAAATTAAAAAGAAGGTAAGGATCATTTTATGGACTTTCAAACATGATTAGGGTCGTACATCCGACGACCGTCGTTGCTAAAATTGTACATATATACCTAACTTATATCGGAATAATTTATTCGTCAATTTTATTTAGTTACTTAATAAATTATAGTAATATAGAGATATGTAGGGCATAACCTAATTATAAAATCAAACAATAAAAATGGTCTGTAGCTTGAAATGCATGATGCAAATATGATATCTAAAAGTGTTTCATTGATTTGAACATTGATAACCGAATGCAGATGAATAGAGAAATTACCGACACGGTCCATCGACGGCAGCGCGGCGCGTCGTGGCGGCAGGAAAAACATGTAAATCTGTATAGTGAAGCGTTTCAATGGATTTATTACTTGTCTCGCGCCACTGCGCTCTTGATCCTCTCTGCTTTTTATTTTATTTTAATTTAGAATGTTATTTAAGCAAAAAGTTATTAGAAGTATGGACATGTTATGCGAAGAGATGATAAAAATGAAGACCGAAGCTGTGGCTGGTTTGTATGAAAAGGATATGCGTAAGAAGTGTGTGAGTTCAGACATGACTGCGGACAGAGATGTATGGAAGCGTAGTACTCTGCCGACCTTCCATAGGGAAAAGGGCAGGTTACATATTTCAATTTAGAACGTAATCATGTACAGTTGCGAGATTTAATTCTATTTTATAATCAGTCTAGACTCAAATTATGATAGCGTAGCGACATGCCGATAAGCCGCGGTGAGGTAAACGGTGTCACGGGTCTACAACATCTTGGGTCAGAATAGGAAGAATGGATAAGAGAAATGACTATTTATCGTACGACCTACTTTAGAGTTTAGACACTGCGTGTTTCTAACCCCTTCGAATACAAATTATCACGCAAAATACGCGTCATTAAAATTGCGGAAATCATAGCCCGCCTCTACTAACTAAACATGGATTATAAAAATGTTTTTCACTAGTTCGTCTTTAAATTTTGTTATCTATCTCAATGTTGCAATATCAGCTTCCTTTAAAAATAATAAGCGTGAAATGAAATACGATAAGCTTTGATACTTTATTGCCTCGGACCGAACTTAACATTGTAATATATATCGTCAAAGAAGGCGAAATGAACTAATCATTAACTGAATTAGAATTCGTTCTTACCAACAAAGTAGTTACTATTTAGGAACGACGGTGATAGATACAGGGTGGTGTCACTTTAAATATAAAAGTAAATTAAAGTATATTAAAAGTCATTTCCTTCTCGTATTTTTACCGACGTAGTAAATGTAAAGATAGCAGACGACTACGCCCATTATTCTAGCAAATATTTAGCAACTTATTTCAATAGTCATACTGAATTATATTCTAGTAGCTATATTTTGTTTCTAGATCATTAAACTAAGCTGTCCAGCTATATAAATAAACTATCGATAAGCACTAGATGTAAATTGGAGGCTAGATATTGTGAGACGGTTGTTTGTTGGCGTGGCGTATCGGCGGGCTACTGTTGCGTGTTGCGACAGCCGAGGGAACCGGTTCAACCGCCTCCCACCGAAACGGCGCCAATCCCGACCCGAGCTATCGGTACCCGTTAACGCCACATCTTATTGCTTTCTCCACTTATCGCCTCTTAATTTGTGTTTAATTTCTTATCAGATAACGACTCGAACTGTTAACTCGCTCGAACGTCACTGATAAACTTTATTACATAAGGGGCGAGGAGAGAGGAAAATTTACTTGTTACGATATTTAATTGATGTCAACCATTGCTGGAACTTTCGACTGTCGAAGGTCTCTTGTGTAAAAAAACCTTCAATAGTTATTAAATATATTAAAATTGGCTTCTCTTGAAACTTACATTTAAATAATAAATAATGTCCAATTATGCCAAATACAGAGTGTTCAATTTCTTGGATTTATGGACTATGCAACTAAACATGTAGATAACGATGTAAACAAAAAAGTTGAATAACATCTTATACTACAATCGTCTCGTCTTACTAATCGGAAACAGAATAGATTTTGCACATATATTAACGTGTTTATAATAAGTTGAATACTAATAAATATGTTAGCGCGGGTGGCAGTGATGTGAAGGAAAACGCTCGTAAGTCGATGCCGACTGACTGTACCATTACTCTTACAAATGTTCTACAGAAAATATTAAAAGATCAATAAGATTAGATTTATGTATTATGTCTACAATTCATATAAAATACATACATTTATTATTTATTTTGCAATCATAGCGATTAGAGCATCGAGATATAATTTCGGATAGAATTAGATGTAACGTGACATATGACCAAGTATTTATGAGTCAGCTATTATTTTAAACTTAGTCAGATTAAATCAAATTTATTAAACCAGTAGTTTTTTCGTAACAGGTAACTGATGGTTCTTCACATTTAAAGGTTCTCAAAAAATGTCGCACAGTAAAAGCTCTTTATTATTTAAAAGTCGCATAATATGTCTTCTTGATTAACAGAGATTAAAAATCTCTGTTTCTCTGTTTGCTTACTGACTTGTGAAATTACATGATAAGGTGCATGTTTACCATGCTATCACAATACTATTCTAGCTATTTTGAAGGTATGAGCGTTTCCGAACTTTGTCCACTTTTTGAAGTGGTGAATTAACTGTAGGTGTGATGTTGAGGACCCTATATAAACGCATTTGACGACAAATCCACATAAATCAATTCATGTTTATCGCCGCCGCGCCCGTGCCAAGTCCTAACTTCCTTACAATATGTAGTTCTTGTCACGAGTCCAAAATGAAATTGAATATTTCTTTTTTTTTATTTCTATCAATTTAATGTAGATGAACAGTGTTTCGAGAGAGTAGCGCCAAAAAGTGTTTGAATCCGTTCAAGTGTATCAATTTATGATTCGTTTTTATCTTCACTGTTATTAAGATTGATGCTGCATCTCGCACTAGTCATTATTGTGAATTTGCCTCATGCAAAACAATGATGACTTGCACGTGTTTAACTGATCTATGTAAATTATAACATCGTGATTTTTTTTCTTCAAAGTAAACAATTTAAATACACATTTACTCTTAACAAATGACACTCGACTGAAGTGGATTTACATAAATAGTCGATATGCAATGCTTCCCAGCACACATTGTCAATGGCCATACCGTACTTTTCAAATTGAGTAAATTATCGCAAACTCATAACGTGATTGTTAACATGTAGCATTCACAAATTTTCAATAATTTATTCTTAATTGATTTTCAGGCAACAATGAATGGAATATAATTATTCTAGTATTGGCAGCGACCAATTTTATTAAGCGCGCCTGATTTAGATTTCGTTTTGGTGCCAACTGTAGAACGATCGGCGTCAAATTATCTAACGATTGGAGAAGATTGACAGCGGTACGTATTAAGCCGCGTCCCATGCAAATCGGAGTTAAAAACTTGGCTCGTCGAGGGGTAACTTCCCGTGCACCCAAATTAGCCGGCCACTGAGAGTTATTGCGTGTTGAAAATTCGCGTGGTGGCCACTTCGAATTCGGTGATTTCCGTCGGGTATTTATCGCCGGAGGTTGTACACCTGCAGCCGATGCGTTTCATTCATGAGCCGGCCACCGCGAGAAAGATCCGCGCCGGATAATAACAGTTGGCTTTTCTCGGAAACTACGGCGCGGAGGCTTCGCAGGGTGAGCGTCCGTCTCGCTCACACCGGGGTGAGTGAGTGAGAGCGAATGGGCGGGGCGAGCGGCAGGTCGGCGGCGGCCCGCTGGACTCGACGCGTCCTCCGCACTTCCCGGCTCTTCATTACGGCCGCTCGGCGCTCGGCACAGGAGGTCGCGGCTAACTCGGTGGCATCACTCCTCGACAACGTTGAATGAACAACAATTCTGAGCGGAAAACCGCAAACCTTTAATTGTTATATACTGCGCGCGGAATAACGATAATTGACTTACTTGACTTGAGTTTCATGCACGTCTTTGATAAACGCAAACGATTGTTTACAATATAATTTTAATGCATCAAACATTTGAATTTGCAGGAGTTCCTAAATGTCGTTTCTAGATTGATAAGGAATAGATTTGTACTGCTGTATTTTAGTTCTAGGAACCATGGGCGTGCGATAAGCTAAGGGTAGGTTATAAGAACGATTTTCAAACGGTTGATTACATTATGCGCGACGAGGCTCGTAATTTAAATTTTACAGTTGGTGATAAGGAGTGACGTGATGTTAGCAACGCGTGTAAAGGCTTGCAGCTTGTGGCTGAATCACGTGTGTGCGTATCCATTCCCCGCTCGGGTCAGGCCTCGTGCTTGACAACAAAGCGCACAGGCCGAGTGCTACGTTGCATATGTTAATTTTTATTAGACAATTATACTTACAATAATATGTTATATTGTTTAGCTAAATAGATACATATACTGTTAAACACATAACTTATGTGTAATTAAGAACACATGGATGTTGAAACTGAAAATAGTTTAAACTACAAATTAATCGATTCGAAATTTTAAAGCGTCAATAACTTAATGGTTAAAGATACGGACTACCGATCTAGCAGTCGTGGGTCCGAATCCCACCATTTGACTATCGTCTTTAACCGTATCCTAAGATTTTCCAAGCTTACCTGGAATGGTTACAAGAAATATTTGTAAATTAACAAAAATCTACTAATATTTGACAACAAAAAAAAAATAGTATATTGCCGATGTCACTATCATTGGTAATTGGAAATCGCGATGATACTATACTACTTATAAAACGGCTTAACTCACGTGTAAATCGAAGGGCCGCGAACGAGCTATACTACCAATCCCACACACCCTGAAGTAGAACCCCTGATGGGCTCGAAGCTAGTCGGTACCGACACCGATTTACACGTGAGTTAAGCCGTTTTATAAGTAGTACAGTGAAATGTCTCACGAAAGTTTTAATAGTTTAGATGTTAGTTACGTTCGTTTATCAAGTTGAGTTTTTACATCATATATAATGTTCACCTAATTTTGTACTCATAATTGTTTTATGCATACGTAAGCAGTTCCTTAGTATAATTCTTATACTAAATATAATCAATGGACCTATTTAATGACTGTACACTGTACAATTTGTTACAGTGTAGTATGTTAATTATAAAAAAAAATTAAGTGGGAAATTTGTTGCATTCAAGATGGACCGATGATTTGGTTAAGTTTGCGGGAGCATCCTGGATGAGGGCTAAGGACCGATCGTTGTGGCGATCTTTGGAGGAGGCCTGCAGCAGTGGGCGACTTGAGGCTGATATGATGATGATAAAGTAGAAAAACATTTTTTTTTTAAATTCATATTTTTAGACACTAGATGCTTTTTTGATTTTTTTTTTAAAGGGATTTAATCTATTCTGGTGAACTTACCTCGTCGACTAACACATGGCTGACGCCGCGCAGGCCGCTCTCCAGCTTGCGCAACAGCACGCCAACAGTACAGAACATTATGGAGCCGTACGGCCGTGGTAACACTGATTCAAAACGAACTGAATATCTGAAAAAAAACATGTTTTTTTTAAATACTAGATAAAGTACTAAAAAAATTAAACTAGTTGCAGACTAGTTTATGTAGAAAAATGTTCAGCTAAAGCTGTATCGATACAGCGGGTTATGTCAGCTAGATGCCGTTCAAGTATTACGTAAGGACTATAGGGGGCGGGAGGTCTTTGCTTTGCTTTGCTTATTGATGACGTGGGGGGTGGGGGATGGTGATTACGTCAGCAGTGGTTTTTTTTTATTTTACATATATTGGCAACGAATTATAACTGCTACGCATTAATCATTAAATTATTAGAATACATTAGTAACAAAAAAAATCATATACCAATATTTACATCAGCATGGAAGGGGGGGTCGGTGCTTTATTACTTTTGCTGACAAGGAGGAGGTGAATAATTGTAATAAATCTGCTTACGTAATACTTGAAGCTCCTTTTCCGTGTTGATATAAAAGTTATAACATCCGGTGCGAATGCTCACCCCACGCTGTTGCCCAGGTCCTCGCGGCGCTCGTGCGCGACGCGCTCCGCCACGCTGACGGCGGAGATGCGGCGCGGCTGCGTCACGCACACGTTGGCCCACGCGCCCTGCCCGCTCGCCACGTAGTCGTCCACGATGAACTGACACACCTACGGACAACGATAACATTGATAACGGAGCGTAACCTATTAGTGGTGAGGTTCACGAGGCTGACATTAAAAAAAAAAAAAAAAAACCTGTTAGTGGTGACAAGGCCATAGTCAACCACAGCCCAGTGTATTGACTTCACACATATCTTTGAATTACTTCGCATGTGTGCATCACGATGTTTTCCTTCACAGTAACATCGGATAATGTACATATGAAATACGAAATTCGAAAAAACACATTTCGAGGATAGAACCCTGGACATATTGAGGTTCTACTCTGAGTGTTAATAATTATAGAGAAAGAGTTATCAAGCAGTTAAGTGTACAGTAATACCCGACCTGCGTAGTCTTCCCGCAGCCGGTGTTACCCCTGATGATGACCACCGGGTTGTCATTGATGGCCTCCATTAGTAGATTCTTCATACTAAAGACAGGTAGTTGTTCCCTTTCTTTAAGACTTTCCTGTAATTAATACTTTAAATGAAACTCCAATAGTCCAACGGTTAAATACGGATTACCGAACTAGCGGTCGCAGGTTCATGACAATGACGAAATGTCTATTTTTCATAGAACATTCTTTGATTATCATCATCAGCCCTTGTCTGACCACTGCTGGATATAGGTCTTGCCGATGCCTTCGTTAACCGGAAGTTGCGGTTTACGATCTTATATCTAAAAGAAGTAAAGCTCAACCCACCTGATACAGCTGGCTGTTCTGGCACATAGACCTGTGATGCCTCTCCAGGTCACAGCTGATGTCGTCCAAGCTGGACGTCGCCAGCGGACCCTCGTCTGATGACAAATTAAATCATTTTATACTCAGTTTCTGAATGTCATATAGAAGGAAAGTTTTAATCCTATAAATACGTAAAGTTAAAATGGATGGATATTGGATGGATGTAAATTTGATATAGAAGTAAAACGTAGTCTGAGAGAAAACATAGACGACTGAGTTTTTTTTTTAATTTATCATCGATGGAGTCGCGACAGCTAGATTCAATTAATTTATGTTTAAATTCATTTAAACTTTTTAGTTATTAATTTTTGAAAAAAAAAAAAACAAAAATTCTATTAATAAGAAGAAATATTTAAATTTCTCACCAATATTACACGCAGTCCACACATTCCAGTTCTGTTGGGGCGGGGACCAGGAGACCACGCCCCCGGGCGCGGGGCGCGCCTCCCTCATCGCTTTAGCCCTGTCCAACTGCAGCAGTGTGATCCCTGAGCTCTCACCTTCATGTGTAGTTTCATTATTCACAGCCTCAACATCTACTGGCTCTATACCCAAATCTGTAAATTACGCTATATTGCTACAGTATGCGGTCTTCTGCGTCCAACGACTTCCGTCATTCGCACCGTGCCGTCGACCCACACTTCTGGAAGGCATTAGGAAAGGTCTATGTCCTAATCCTACAATCTTCTTTTTTGTTCTTCTGACGTCACAGTACTCCATACATCTCTATCAGCTCATATCTGAACTCACTCCTCACGCATCCTCTTTCATACAATACAAATGATTCTACATATAAACATTATTAAATGATCAGTGTTTTAGGGAGAGGAACGGATACTGTATAAGGCATAAAGGAAGGCATGTCCAGCATTGGGCAAAGGCTGACGATGATGATGAAATGATTAAATATGGTTCGACAGAATTTCGAAATCCTTTGCCTCTCCTCATGATGTACCCACGGCTTGGAATTAACTATAAAATTTCTCTTGCATTGTCTAATAAAATTAGTAAATTATATTTTACAATATTGTCCATTTTAATTTAACAGTAACAGTTTTTTTTTACTTTACTAATCTTCTCATAATACTCACCCTGCAACGTCTCCTCAATCGCCAGCTCCAGCTCGGGACTGATAGCAACCGGGTAAGGCTTCATTATACCTTCACCTGATCTGAATTAGTACATAGATTGTCAAATAATTTATACACGTTACAAAATTTACTTAAATAAAAAAGTGACAGTTTTTAAGCGGGAATTTTGGGATTTAGAGCAGTAGTTATCAAACCGCGGCCCGCCATAGAAGATTGAGCGGTTCACGAGCTTTTCGAAAAAAAAAAAAACGTTTGTTAAAAATATTTTTAGTCGCCTTAAAATAAAAAAAGTAATTCTTAAAAACATATCACGGCTGAAACTGTTATAACAGCTCATAAAAAATAAATTGATAGGTGGTGTCAAGTACTTAGTGCAGGAATGTGCGGCCCGCAGTGATAACTCACATTGTATTATGTGGCCCTTGGTTAAAAAAAGTGTGAGGACCACTGATTTAAACGCTTTGACAGGGATTAGGGCAGCCCGTACATACTTAATTTATTTTAAATAGTTTGATGTGAAGGGACATGCTGTGGACGGCAATGGGGAAGGCCTATGTCCGTGGGGTAAGGTCTGGTACATACCTATCCTTCTTCAGAGTGCCACTGAACGGATCAATGACACCGAGATGATACAATTGTCGTACAATAGACAGGGCACAAGATTTACTGGCTGTCTGTTTGTTCGAAGCCGTCTCCCGGCCGGTCACATTGCGACCCAGATCTCGGACGTATATCGTCATTTCACAACAGAAACTCCTGAAATATTGATAATTATAAAATGAGTCTTATCTAGTATGTCTAGGGTTCATTTGTCGAAGGTGCGGCTGGATCTCCGTGATGATCGTCGACGCCCTGACATCCGCAACACTAGAAGCAAACGCCTGGATAACTCATACTATCTCTTCATTTTCAAAATGTTAAAAATTACACAGATGTAGTGAGAAATTATTTTCCTTCGTGAAAACTGGGATCTCTATCGGTATACGATGACACCCGAACTGTCAATGGATGATCGTATTAAATGAGTGACATTTTCATATCCATTAATATGGAACTTTATTAAACTATTAAAAACTTTCGTGAGACATTTCACTACACTACTTATAAAACGGCTTAACTCACGTGTAAATCAGTGCCAGTACCGACTAGTATAGTGGAACTTTATTGTTTAGTGTCAAATGTCAAAATGAATAATGTCATTCTATAAAATGGGCACTGGAGCTATTTGAGAGAGCGCGATAAATATGAACTTTTCACAAAAGATTACGAAGGAAAATCTTTCCTCGTGATACCTGCACTTATGTGCAGGTGCTACTCAGAGACATGTTTCTGAGTGGCTCGGAGTCTACCTAAGTTTACGGTCACTGATTTAGCCTAGGATAGCTGTATAGTTTAGTTGACATCACAAATTTTCCTTCAAGGTAAAGCAGTTAAATAACTACATATATCTTTAAAATACCCGAAATGGTGCTAAGAAAAGCTAATGTAAAACACATAAGCATTACAAACTAAATGTAAAATGGCTAACATTAGCTCGCAGTGAGGGACGGGCCACGACCGTGATGTAATACCAATCCCAGTCACCCTAAAGATGGGCACAAAACTAATCGGTACCGACACCGGGATATGTGAGTATTAGCTTCGTTTATTTAGTTTATATTATGTTATGAAATTTTAAATAACAGAAGCAATACAATAGAAGCGACAATAGCCTAATGGTTATGGGTACAGATTACCGATCTAGCGGTCATTGGTCCTAATCCCACCATTCGACTATTGTCGTGAACCATTACAAACACAAGCTCTTTCAAGCTTACCTGAAATAGTGTCAAGAAATATTAGTAAATTAACAAAAATCTACTAATGTTTTAATAAAAAAAAAATTTAAAAAATCACATTAGCAAGCAAGCCATAATAGATTTACTTACTGTCAAGTTTGTGCAAAGAATGTTCTGGATCTGAGGCCAATTGTGTCAGTTTACAGAGATCATATCGGAATCTGTACCTAAAACAAATTCAAAATACGTTTGATTTTGTTTTAGCATTTATTTAAATATTATTTAAAAAAAAAATTTTTTTTTCAACGGTAACATTTTATCAAAATAACTGTTGATCTCTCCAAACTGACATTTCAACATTCAGAAGCTTATTTTGTCCAATATGCAAAATTCGCTTCTATCTTTGGCCAATTTTAATATATTTCAACCAATATATCAGTGGAACATTGATAACAACAAAATTTGTTTACTTTTAAACATTGCCAGCCCTAATTTAATTCAATACAAGACATGACACAACAGTACGTCAATAAATACTTTTTTGTTTATTTTTTTTATAAGAAAGAAAGCAAACGATTGGCAGCTTTTTATCATTTTAAATAAAGAATAAATTATATTTCAAGACAATGAGGGAAGGAGTATTAATATCATTTTATATTTAAATCAAGGCTGACACTGGCAAAATAAACAATTCATAATTTGTATCGGTACATATTGACCACAAATCCAGTATTTCTGTAATTGTCAGCCATTGATTTTTCAATAATTATGAATAATCAGTGGCTTTCTAAAACAACACAATAATCAGTCGCAAGCTAAGACCTCTTTCCCACTAACCAACTAGCAGCACAACACTGGCCATGTGACAAAGCTATTTGTTTAAAAAAAATAAAATTGTCACATTGATTGTTTTGTGCAGCTCGTTGCACTAGTGACAAAGGGTCTATATACATTTGGACAACATTTAAAAAAAATACAATGCTACTTACCAATTGTATATTGAATTGAGTAAAAATGATAAACATTTAGAAAATTTTATTTTTTTTTGCTTCTTCAGTTTTTTTTTAAATTACAATCAGTTACAACTTTGACATGATGGTCAATTTTATTTTATCATAAATAAACAACACCGGAATATTTCAGAAAGAATTTTACTAAGACATTGTTTATAATGTAACAGTGTAATCAATAGTATATATGTTTAATTAAGTTGTTCTTAATACATAAACAAACTAATTCCATTTTTGCTCATAATTTATAAAGTCAATATAGTATCCCATCATCACGCAAAATACGCAACAGTCAAGTGTTTTTTTTTTTATGTGAGAAAGAGAGTGAACTGGCGGTTGGTTCACCAAAGTGTTTGTCAACGCCCAAGGCCATGCTCAACACTAAAACAGTGTTGCCGGCTTTTGAGAAGGACCTTAAGTCATACTGGTTTTGGAAATACCCCCAGGATAGACAGTTGCACAACGCGACTGTGCCTGGCAGTGGAGTTCGGAAAACGAGCCACCACACTACATATAGACCCAATAAGTAAATCAAACATGGTATGAAGTACATAAAATATCCACTAACCTTGTATGATCAGGACCTACAGCTTTATAAACATAATCTGCATTAATCTTATTCATCTGCATAAACTGATGCAGTTTCGATTTAGCGTTCTCCATCGTCCAGTTGCCATGGAGACTGGCGTTCACATCTAAATCCTCAGCTTCCTCAACATTTTTCTGTTGTTGAAGCCGGTCCATATATGTAAATGTGTTACTTGGCCCGCCTATCGCATGATACGCTGGACCCATGCTCTGAGGTCCCATGCCTTCCTGTAAAATGTTATAAGTACTATTTATAACAGAGCGTACATTATCTTAACATCCACACTTAAAAGTAAAGTGACCAATTAACAAATCTGAGTATTTTTTATAAATAAATTCATTAATAGACTTGTTACACAATTTTTTTTGAAACTATGAATAAAAAAAATGAAAAATAGTTTCTTTCATCCAAAAAATACAGCAAACAGTGATAACATTAAAAAATAATCCGTAGTCGGTTTACTGTCAAACAAAATCATCCAGGATCCTCGCACTAGGCACAGCCTGTATCACGAGAACCGAGCTCAGCAACTTAAATAAAGCAACAACTACACTAAGAATTATTAACCGATTCAGCTAAGCTTGAAATAGTATTTGGATATGATTCACAGTAATCTAATTGTGGGATTCTAAACCAGAACTGTTTGATTGATAGTCAGTACCAATACCTATTAGTCTATTGGTGCTTCGATGATACTGACTATGATGGAGTCATTGTCACCATTAAATAAAGAAACACTTTCTATGCAATAAATAAGACGGTAAATATGTTGATAAATTGGTTATAGTAAATTATAATTTACAAATTAACTTTTGAATTTCTTACCTGAAACACTGGTCGCTGGTTTTGTGTCTGATCTGCTTCTATGTTGCCAATAATACCGCTGTTACTTTTGGTAGTACTGGTACCTTCTGCAGTATCGCTTTTGACAGCAACATCTTCGGGAACATCAGCTGAGGTTAACTCTGTAGATCTTACTAAGTAATTGATGAAATCTCTGGAGGCATTCTTCTGAGCTTCTTTCTTAGTGACGGAATTGCCGGCTCCGACATAAGTGTAGCCATCAACACGAACCTCACACAGAAATCGTTGACGGTGTTTCGGTCCTAAAAGTAAAAAAAAAATACATAATTAATCTTAATTTAATTTAAAACAGTAACATTTAATATCATAGCATTGAGATGGCCTGGTTAGCTTTGGTCTAGATTGTATGAATTAACAAATTAGAGTCTTTTCAAAAACTAAACAATGACCTTCAAAATTATTTTCGAGGTGATTATTAGATTTATATATTTTTACTGGCAGTATTTTAAATTTATTTAAAATTTAATAGCATTAACTATTCACACATTTAATTAACAATTATTAATAAATAATACTCACCGGTAGCACGAATGTCGAAAGTTGGCGTTAGATTTTTTTTCGCGCACCAAGAAAAAAGAAAAGATTTTACATCCATTTTTGCAGATAGCACACCACTCTCCACACAATTTTTGTAATACTAATAAACTATCATTAAATTAAATACGTTTAATAAATGTAAAAATCCTAAGCCGGTTCGCATATGTTATGTTAAAATATTTGCATATTATTTATTCATCACATTCACACTTCATTCACAATTTATAGATAAGAGATAAGAATTCTTTGACAATTCAAAGTTTATTGCCATAGTTATAGAAGATTGAATTAAAAAATAGTTGTTTCTCTTTTCTTAAACGATTTCATAAGAAGAGAATCTATAGTTTTGTTAATTGTTTAAATATTAAACCCAATACATCTAATTTTGAACCTGGTCCGTTTTTTTTTTCTAGCAAAATGTCTAGTAACCAGGCCGTTGAGTCTTGAGAAAAACATTGGATGTCAATTTGACATTTTTAGAGCTGTACTGGTATTGGAATTATGAAGTTTACGGTTATTTTGAATATCGTTACAAAGCCGTACTGTTATTTTTCGCTGAAGACTCCGTGTCTTCACAAACTACTGAATCGTCCGACACGTTTTTCTATCTATTAGGCTTTTATTAATTGAATTATAATTATCTTTTAAAAATACAGTGTACCGCTTTTCTAAAAAAAAAGTTACAATGTTCAATCAATAAGTTAACAAGACTACTACTGTAGGTACTTCACTTATATTGCTATTGCGTTTGACTTTTGACATTTAAGTTTGTCATTGAAAATAAATAGAAGAAATCGATTGCGCTTTTTACACTTGTAATAGATGTTTTATGTGATGAACAGGAAAGTTGGATAATATAACATCGTGAAGGATTTTATTTCACGTAAAATGTCTCACGGAAAGGTCGTGTTGATGGCTTGCGGCAGCTTCAGTCCGCCGACTTATATGCATATGCGTATGTTTGGTGAGTATTTTATTTATATATTTAGTTATGTTTTTCCAATTTATCACTATAAACTGTAACTCACTTTTATATAATCTACTTAACTGTAAAAAAAATTATTTGAATTAGATCGGCGAGTTGCTATCAAATGATAATAAATAAAATTTTAATATGTTCATTTATACATACATTTAGTTTAATTCCAATAAGAACAGTTAAAGAAAAGGTTTCGTGTTTTCTTAATTACTTTAATCTTGTTATGATTTATTCATTAAATAATTGTGTTTGATAACATTGTGATAGAAATGTTTACTTGTGATAAAGTATTGACTATACAAAGTCAGTTGATTGTGTAATACCAGTTATGATAACTCATTTAAATTAATTCTAATTAATGTTTTATTTTTTTCTTAAATTTGGTATGAACCCCTAAAGGATATTTTAATAGAGATTGATAGTTAAGCATAGTATTTGTATTAATAATTGGATTCTCAAAAACAAATTGATTATATTATATTTGTCAGTGGGAGGACCGCACAGTGGAAGGCCTATGTCTAGTGGGCGGACAAAATCTGATGATGATCTAATTTAAAGATTTCAAAGTGCCAATACCCTAATGGTTAAGGGTATGGACTACCGATCTAGTGGCTGTGTGTTTAAATTCCGCCATTCGACTATTGTTGTGGACCATATCCTAACACAAGCTTACCAGGAATGGTCACTAGTAATATTAGTAAAGTAACAGAAGTCTGTGTATCAAGAAAATTGTATTTGCTTCAAATTAGAGTGTTGAGTATTGTTACCTTGTTTTTCTCAAAGCAAATAGAGTGTTTAATAGTATTATTGTACAACAGGTGTTACAATAGTGGAGTCTCTATTATAGACCATGTGAATAGTTTAAGTCTAAGTCCAATAGAGGGAGATACTTTTGTCTATTGTCATTTGTTCTAACAGTCCGATAAATATGAATCAGTCTTTTGTATAAATAACTACTAGTACATATAATAATAATAAAGACTAATGTCCATGGAGTAGCATTTTTTTTTGATTTTCTAGTCTAGACAACAGTGAGAAATCAAAGCTTACTGTTCTCTGTTATCATCATCATCATCATTATTAGCCTAATGTAGTCCACTGGACAGCCTCGCCCATCAATTGCCAGGATGACCAGTCCTGTGCCGCCCGCATTCAATGCACTCCCGCAACCATGACCAAGTTCTTTGTTATAACAAAATGTTCTGGCCTAGTTGCAGAACCTTTAAATCAACAGAATTCTAGTAGATTGGATAATGTTATAAGATTATTAACATTGATGGAGTAGTGTTCATTTATTTTTTTTGTTTACAGAGATAGCTAGAGATTATATGCAGAGTTTGAACCTCGGTACGATAGTAGGGGGGGTAATGTCGCCTGTACATGACGCATATGGCAAGAAAGACCTTGTGGCAGCACACCATAGGTATGACTAAGTTAATTGCATCGGAATATTTATGTTTTGTGTGACTCATATATAATTTTGTCAATAAAATTTTATAAAATTAGGTTAGTTATATTATGTTATTATTTAGAAGTATGTTTTGTTTAACTAGAAGTAAGATGGTTTTACATATAAATAAACTACATATTGTTAATTATAATCTAAAGGTATATTTTAGAATTGAACATTTTGTTGAAATGAATTGAAATTGAACTCCTTTCTGTGAAAAAAAACCTGGAAGATCGTTAATGAATGTTTTAAATCCTCTTTACATGCTAATTAAAGATTATGACGATACTGGTTCTAAATGAATATAATTTTTTTTTTATAAAAGTAGGGCAAATTAAAGTGCATTTAATTTGTTTCGTCATGAACAACGTATAGTTGTAAGTTGCGCGAGTTCTATAATTGTAAAGTGGTTCGGGTCAAGGTCTCTGATAACTTTGAATGTATGAAATGTTATTGAATTTTAAAAATCGTTTTACCGCTTCGTTGTTTCTTTTAGTTTTGTATTTAATGTATTTTATAGCCAAGTACATTACATTTAACCTATTCTAGATATTAAACAGACATTATATTAATTGATATATTGACTTTATTAGTTAAGTTAATCTATTAGTCCAGTGATCATTTATCAACCTATCCTTCTATCCATTATCAACTTATCCATTCACGAATCTATCCATTTATCTACATATCCATCTATGTACATATCTATATTTCGTAGGATATCCATGCTGCAGCTAGCTGTGCGCACGTCGGGTTGGATCAAGGTATCAGAGTGGGAAACACAGCAGTCCGGCTGGACCAGGACCAAGCTCTCCCTGCAGTATCATCAGGTTAACATAAATGCGATATATTTCTAATGTTTAGGGCTTAAGTTAACTGTATGTTAGACCTACTAAGGAAGGTTCGCAATATGCCTGTTTTTTAAGGTTTTATCTTTAAAACACTACTCTTTTTGCCCTAATTTTTTTTTTAACAGTTATTGATTTAATGTGATAAGCTCACGTTGAAACTTGCTTAATATATCAGCAGCAGGATGCATTTTAATAGAATTGACTTGACTTTATTTAGAGTATGAAATAGTAAAGAAAAATAAAATTAAAAAAAAAAGAAACTCTGTAATGTAAAAAAAACAAAATTTTGCATCGCTGTCTGTATATGTCAAAAAGAGAAGATATGAAATGTCATTTGTTTTTTGTTGTTTTTTCAAATTTTAAGGGTTTATTTGTTGTCAGGACGCAATCAACAGTCACCTAATGGGTCAGGAAGTGTCGGATCCTCCCCCCTGGCTCCCCGATGACATCCTCAATGTGAACAGTATAGATGAACCGGATAATCTAATGGAGAAACTGAACGGTAACTCTGATGATAGGATCACCATTAAACTGTTATGCGGTGCTGATCTTCTGGAGTCATTTGCTACGCCAGGATTATGGTCTGATGAGGATGTGAGTAGCATTTACTTTGGTTTGGGGGGGAATATGTTGATTCTATTGTGACCAGAACTACTGAACTAATTTATATATAATATGTTAGTTTCGTTCACTATCGAGGGTAATGTTTTTTGAGTGGAGAAAGTTGAATATATTGTGACCTGTAACTAAAATAACTGAACTTATTTTAAGCTATGTATCATTTGACCGATATACTTCTAAGTGTCATTAATTCAGTTAGTGTTTTTGCTGATTTGTGAAGGTAATGTTTTCTTTTTAGGCAGGGGGGGGAGTATGTTGATTCTATTGAGTCCTCTAATCGAAACGAATGAACTAATATTAAGTTAGGTGTCAATCAATCCGTGTTCTTCTGCTAAGTCATTGGTTCTAATTTTTTTTTTAATTAGTGATAATTTATGTTTTCTTTATTAGAGTGAATTATTTTTTGGGTCAAGTTTTCTTAATTTATAATTAATGATAAATATTTTTTTTATATTTGATGTGTTGTGCTTGCATTGGTGTTGGCACTGTCGTGCCCACATATAAATATTAATCGTTTACTATTCCAGTTAGAAACGATAGTAGGTAAGCACGGTCTGGTGGTTGTGACGCGCGCCGGCAGCGACCCCGGACGGTTCATATACGAATCCGACATGCTATACAAACATCGGGTAAGATTTTACACGTGTTTACTGCGAGTTGACATTGTCAATATATTCATATAAGACTTCTTTTTATGTTTTTTAAATTATTTACAATAATATAACTAACAGTATAAATTCTATATTACTTATAAAACGGCTTAACTCACGTGTAACTCGGTGTCAGTACCGACTAGTTTCGAGCCCATCGGGGGCTCATCTTCAGAGTGAGTGGGATTGATACTAAAGTCTGAGTTAAGCCGTTTTATAATTAGTAGAGTTAATAATTGTCTATAAAACATGTCTTTATAATCCTCTAAAATATTACAATATGTTTTTAATTATTTTCCAATGCGAATTAATCAAATTCACATCGTTACATGAGTGAGAAGACAAGAGTGACAGATATGAATGCACTCAATACAAAATTATAGAATGTAACATTTAGTAAACATGCATAAATATGCGGGATATAAAGTAATTGCTTTTATCGAATTGAAACGCTAATAGCTTAATAGTTAAGAGTATGGATTCCCGATCACATGGTGGAAAATTCGAATTCCGCCATTCATGTATGGAGCTTTTAAAGTGGTACAAGAACCCATAGAAAATTGACGTAAAACTTAATTACCTAATACATTAACAGCCACTGCTGCCAAAATCTAGCATGGCACAATTTTTTTACATAGTTCTAGACACATTTTTTTTTATAATTATGCTGATAATAGCTATGAAGAAGAAAGAAAAGGCCCATGTTCGCTTTGGCCGCTAATTCTGACGATGACGAAAATGGTGACTATATTATCTGTTTTTGTTATTGCAGAAGAACGTAATATTAGTAACGAACTACATCGCGAACGAGGTCAGCTCGACAGTGATCAGGCGGCTGATGCGGCGCGGCGAGAGCGCCAAGTACCTCACGGACGACGCCGTGCTCGCGTACATCCGGCAGAACAGGCTCTACGGCGCCACGCCCTACATCACGTGAGTTCATACCGCTCACTGAATTCCTAACACTTTGGTCTCCTTGTATTTGTAAATATCGTGGCTGAATGAAATTGACTTTTGTCTTCTAAGAATGTTTAAAATATTTTGGCTGAACAATGTTGACTTCTGTCTCTTGATGATATTTTAAAAATAATGTGGCTGAATGAAGTTGACTTTTGTCTCTTGAGGCGGGAAAAAGTAATGTGTCAACTGTCAAATTGGCGATTTAAGGTTATGTTTTTGGAGACAGTTGTATTGAAAGAATGTAAAGCTCTCGTTTTGTTTGTTGATGATTTCTAGATTTTATTTTGTAAAAAATTAGAACTTTTTTTAGTACTTCAATAGTAATTAACTGTAATTTTTATATTTAATTATATCTTTTACGTTCATGCTTACCACGGAATCAGTGAGTATAATTTACTAAACGATTTAATCGCTACGTACGACAAAAAGTCGCCGCAAGACGTCATAATGACGTCACCGGAGGAGACAAGCTTCAAGAACATTCTGATATCCATCCGGGACAAACCATCCATCATAGACGAAACAATCACAGTGAAACGGCCCAGGAAAAATTTCCTAGCACCAAGTCAAACTGATTCAATCAGTCCGATCGACTCTATGAAACCCAAAATGGCGTACGTGGACAAAGTCCCGGCGAACTACGTCCCGGGGAAAGCTGTCAAAATTGTCAGTGACGAAAATGAACACGCGATTGAAAATGAAAAGGTAAGTTTCACAGAATCGACTTATTCGTCGCTCGACAGCTACCTGGCGAAGGACGATTTAGACCTTTACAAGCGAAGAGTGAGCGAAGGTAACGTACAGAATTCAAACGTCAAGAAACGTTGCTCAACGTCGACTATACGGAAATTAAAGTCGGACGAAATGCGTAAAAGTAAATCGGAAGTCAGTAAATTATGTGACAAGGTCAAAAGTATTAAACTAAAAGATAAAGATGACAGGAATTATAAGACGAGGAGTTGTAATGACATTGTCAGGTTGATACTGACTAAACACGGCATACATGTCATTAGTGACACTGAGGCTATCGTTTGAATCATTCATTCATTCGCTCAGCACATTTAAACCATTTCTAAAATACTTTCATTGATAAAGAAAATTTCATTAGTACACGTGTAGTGAGAAATAATTTTCCTTCGGCCAAACTCGGCTCTATCGGAACACGACGACAGCTGAACTGTCAATGAATGATCGTATTAAATGAGTGACATTTTCATATCCATTAATATGGAACTTTATTGTTTAGTGTCA
>JAODUI010000028.1:6840228-6855349 GCA_027563995.1 Papilio gigon
AAACATTGAGCTTCCTGAAGCAAGTATAATATCCTCATACATGCAAATAGAAGAATGGAAAAGGTGTCATTATATTAGGTAAATTGTAATTTAATATTCCTTGGCTAAGGAGTTGATTAAGTCGACGGAGTCAGTGTTTCCGTTCAAGTACGACTTGGCCTTCAAGAGTAGAGTGAATAGGCACTTACTAGACTAACGCGTATCATCTTTTGACCACACCATCACTTGGAATCGGGTAGGATCGTGGTGATTCGTTATTTTATTTTGTCATAAAAAAACGGTACAAAAGATATGTTAGTTAAAAGCCAGGAAATAAATCTTATTAATTATTAACTGTATCTTCTTTATAAATATTATGTTTATTGTATGAAATGGTATTGTTAACATGTCAATATAAACCTTTATGTCTTCCTGCGTTCGCTTCTAGCGTGTCTACAGATTAATTCTTATTCACTATGTCGTATAGAAAACATTAGTAACAACTATGCCTATATTAATCTGAAGATTTGCAAGTCTCCTCAGGTCCCACTCCCGGAGATAGAAGGTTCGCTATTGACGGAGGACGAAGGACACCATCATCAATGTGAACATATTTTTATTAACAATCAAATTATATGAAGATTTTTTGAACCGTAAAATTCAAATGTCAAAACAGAAACATATTGCTAACCTCCTCCATCTCTTATAGCCCGTTCAACTTAGACTGAACAATCGATCTGTTAAGTGAAATCGTCTATGTGTTGGAAAAAATTCAACAAAGTTAAACAGTACAGTACTCAATTTAACTTTGTATCCCTTTTTTAGGAACTTGCGCGAATTGATGAACATGAAAGTTGACACTGATAACATTAATGTCGAGATTATTTTTATTCAAAATCTTTTATTATAGAAGTTTGACCTTTAACAAAAACCCAAACTCAAATTAATTACGGTCAAATTTCGAACAATAGACGGCGACTAGTTTAGATAAAACGTGTACAGATCTTGTAAATCCTTGGTAGAGCTAAATGTTTCCAGTAAAGAAAGAATATAAGGCCTCAAGCAAAACAAAACAAATGTGACGTTAGTAAACTATAGATGAATCATTACGCTTGTTTGACTTACATGCGGCTAAATGCGAAGAAGTCATTGATTAGGCGATAATTATTTAGATACCCACATTACTTTTACTTCAGAGACCAACTGGCTATTTAAAATGATAAAGAATTCTTAATATAGATTACATATATCTGTTAAATCTAGAAAAGTCACGGTAATGAAGTGATTACCCGGAATTCTATATCCGAAGGCTACCGCTAACAGCGGATGGAAGGTATACGATAGTGCTGATCATTGGAAAATTGATAGGATTATCATGATACTGTTCTAAGAAGTAATCACTCTTCATTGGACACTAACATGATTATTATTATCTTGACTTCGTAACTTGGAAACATATGTTATAAAGTCCTTATCTTGTTTTTTATATAAGAGAAGGGGCAAACAAGCGGCATGATGACAAACGTGATCGCCGACGCCCCTGGATATCCGTAACACTAGAGGAGCAGATGCGATGCTGGTCTTTGAGAAAGAGATACGCTCGCTTACAAAAATATTACATGCAAATGTGTGAAACAAATCTGTTTTTACACAAACTATTGTACAATTGCATTTATATTATAACTATGGTTACTTCCTTTTTATCACGAATTCAAGTCTGGTAGGAATCGGATGATATCGATCAAACTGATACTCAAGTCTCTATTAAAACAGTTTAAACCTTAAAAGAAACTCCCATTTTCTTTTACAATAGCAATTTATCATACACACAAATAAGTTTAAATCAACACTATCCAAAATTTACATGTAAAATATGTGGAAAACAATATTATAGTCCGTGTTCCGCGTATTATAAAACATAACATATTATGCAAACGAAATTGGAAGCATCAAAATCCGCCAATGAAGCGTGAAACGAACTCCGAGTATATGCCGTAGCCGGGTGTCGATGTTCATTAATGGGAAGGAATATCCAATGCAATTAAATAATAATATGATGATCAACTAACACATCTGTCTATCGCTTTTCGCGCTTTAAATTTAGACACTGTGTCCAAATTTTCGTCTTTATCATCATGTTTAAATCCAGATTACCCAGATTATTTTTAAATGTTTTATTTATAACACATAATAAATAGGTTTGTAATAAAGAAGCTTGTCGTAAGCAGTTTGAATCACAAAACATGTCAGTATATTTAGTAAGCAGACGAAATGAATTCTCAATTCCTGACTTGCATCCGCTTGTCCATGGTCGAGATATTCTGACATTGACCCTGAATACACATTTCATAGACTATTCTGTTTTCGACTGTTTTCATAATACAACCTCATTGGAAACAACGACCATAGAATTTCCATATTTATTCAAATAACTGGATGCTACTACAGATTTCGAACTGTATTTTAAAAAAATGAACGCCTAAATTTTGTACCTTGTTTGGTCGGTAGACAGACATATCTAATACCTTTGAATATAGATATGTTTATGACCACAATAAGTCAATCCAGTTATCGTAAAAAAACGTACCAAATAAGGAAGCTTAGTACGCGTGGGATGAAGACGGAAAATCCTTAACTGGCAACAGTCTACAAACTTATACTATTCAAATCGAGAAGACAAACGTCAATAATGTATTAGATTTTATACCTTGTAAGTTTTGAATGATAAATCACTTTTGTCCACGTTAATTTAATTTCCGTACAATAATTTTTTACATGATTTTAAACATTTGAATATTATTCGCATAATTTTACATGTTTTTTTCCGAGCAATGCGTGTAAACAGGATTAGTTCCACTCGTATGTAAATTCAATATGATACAGTATGTTGTGCTGGGAATCTGCGCCGATACTTTTAAAATCTGAAGTCACGCGATCTCAACAGACAGACGTTTCCGACACTCATCAGACCCGACATCAAATATATCGTTTTATGCTAATTTACCACGCAGAACAGGAATAAAGTGCAGTAGGACATGGTAGTACTGTTTTGACAGTAAGTGTTAGTTCGAATAATAGCATTATTGGACTATCCTGGAATCCCTCACTGTACTGTCATCGTCTAACATCGAAGTTGACATGGTAATATCAACACTGAAATTTTAGTAACGCCTGGTCTGAGTCACTATATTTAACCCTCCTATATCAAAATATCATACGATGATAAGCGCCTATTTACATTAAATACGACTATATCTGATTAACAATTTATTTTGTCAATGTTACAATAATTATTATTTCAAGGATACGTTAATTGATAAATGGACTAACAGAACTTTCACGTCTGTGGCAGTAAGTATGCAGAAGTTTGGTGACATAGTCATATTAGTCAAATCTTATACATACAATATTAATTGTCATTTAACAAAGTATCTCATACATTTAGGTTGTGATCAATTTCTATATTCATAGTACCTTTTTTTGTATCTAAGGGGAAATCGTCAGAAGATACCCTGCCTTCTAGACTATGACGGACTCTTACTAAAACCCCGTCGGAGGCCATTCTGAGGTGCGTCTGCAAATGTCCCGGTATATCTAGGTGGACGCACCCTTTTTTTTATATTAAAGGGGGCAAACGAGCCTCGGATCGCCTAAAATTATTTGATCCGACGCCCATGGACATCAGCAACACCAGGGGAATCGCAGATACGTTGCCGGCCTTTAAGGAAGGCATACGCTCTCTTCTTGAAGGACCCTAAGTCGTAACTGTCTGGAAATACCGCCCTGATCCTCTACACGACCCTGAGCTAATGCTCTCTAGCGCAAAAAGTCGGCAACACGAGACCACACCATGTTGCCGTCTTCATATTCAAAGTACATAGTGATTTAATAAAACAAATCTAATCTATGTGTTTATAATGAAGTAATAATAATAATGTGAGTTTCTAAAACTATTTTCTTCGTAGAACAGCATGTGACGATGCTATCGTGATATAATCCCGCGCCTCGCAGAAATGATAAGCTGATAACGAAGAATAATTAAGATAGATAACACGAGATTACATGTAACCTGTTGTTACGGTGAAGTCTTTTGTAACTTATTACATTCAGATATTTTGAAAGCTTTCCAATCGATTTCGACGTAACGAAACTTTTTATAAATTCCAATGGAGATCACTGAGTTACAAATACTTACGCAAATTTAATTGCAAATATAATTAAAAATATTAAAAACACCTAATCCTTTCCGAAACAATACTATCTCTATCTATCTATATAAAACTAAAAAGGCACGGATTTAGTTGTTATACAATAAAATTGGACTTAATAAATATCATATTTAGCTTTTTAAACACGTCTTTGTTCGCTTTTGCGTAACCGTAGTAATAATAATCTATTTTTTTAAGGAAAAATTAATTCCACTGGTCTTCAGAGATGTACCAATGTCTCTTGACACATCACACATTAAAACAGTGTATAAAGAACACCGTAGTGTGCGGGCGGGCGTGTTTAATTCGTGTCCGAGGGGCTCGACGGTGTAGATGCCAACTAGCGAGGAGAGCGGGGTGCCGCGTGTTGTATAGTATGTGTCTTACCGATGTTAGCGTAGTACCCGGCGGGGTGCATCGTGCGAACTGATCACCGCTGGAAACTTTCCATTTGACACTTACCTAAAATATAAACAGAACACGTGTTAGGTTAAGAAGAGATAAACAAACTTAATCGATCGTAGAACATTGGCTAGAGTCGATTTATGTAGAATAAAAATCTGTTCCCGTTCATCGGCATGAAATTGTCGTACACAGCATTTTACAAGTCGAATGGAGAGATAATGTTTATTCTAAAACCTCGCGTAAGTTGGACAGTAAGAGTCTTGTTTCGACAAAAGTAATTATTGAAATCAGTGCCATAGTTGATGGAATCCCACATAACAAAGTTAAAAAAGTTTGCGCTTTATAATACATAAAAAGCAGATATAAATTCAGAATGCCGAATGGCTGTCCGTAACAAACGAAATCCAACACCAAGTTAGTACGTTTTTATTGCGCAGGAAATAATGTAATATAATAATTTTATTGCACTATTATTCGAATATTTAAAATCGAAACGAGGATTTCATTAAAAATAATTTTAAAGTCCAAGTTACATTTGTTTAATAAAGATCTCGATATAAGATAAAGTCATAAAACGTAACTCGACTTCATATCATGCAAGTGGACGTGTAAAAGATCTTTCGAGACGCGCACGCGAAACAGAAATTAGCACCAAACGTATGTTCATTTTTTTTTTCGTCGATCTTTAGAAAAAAGTTTTTTTCCTGTCGCATGACTAACTATAAACTGGTGCCAACATTGACCGACTCAAAAAGCTTATATATAAGATGATTCATTCGAAATTATAAAAAACTTTTTAACAATACTGAATCAGAAGGCATAACCTATTTCTTGTACAAATCGTTATCATGTTTCATGATTTTGGCGCCAATATTCGAAAAGATTTTTTTTTAATACATAAGCCTAATCTCATATAAGCTAGAAATCTTTCACGAAGACAGCTTAAATTAACTATGACGATAAAATTCAAAACCAGACAACCGGTCACTTTCAGAAGTGTCCTTACATTGCTTTCCAAAATTTCCCATTCATTTTAATTATAACACAATTTTCGTGCATGTCAAAACAGCTTTAAGCAATATTTAAAGGTTTCGTAATTCACATTTAACTTCTTTTATTGACAACCTAATTACAGATTGCCTTTACCTTCGACAGCTGAAAAATATCGAACAAATAGCTGGAAAATAAAGATCACAACATTTCAATAAGACTGCAAAATATAAATAAATATCTATAGTATAAACTTTGAAGATTCAGAAGCTCAGTGAATAAATGCTATGAATGAGGTTATGCATTAATACACTATCGATAAATAAAATACACGAAAAGCATTTGGATATTCCTATGACATTCGATTTGGGCGGACTGCATTACTGGTTGCTGGATGGTATTGCATACGTCCATTGTGCATGGAATATTCGGCATAGGGTCTGAATGCGAGCGGAGGCGAGGCGAGGCAGTCGAGGCGAGGCATGTCCCGGCCGAGGCATGCGGACACACGTGGCTCGCACGGCAGCCTGCACGGAATCTGACCGAATGCCCATCGGGGCCCGATTGTTAGCTAAATAGCGATGGCTTATTTATGAGATTCTCCCGCTTGCGGCGACGATTCCGACGGCGAGAATAAGCTCGTGGTATTTTCAACTGTACGCAAATTGACTTGTTAATACATATACATTTGATATTTAAATTTTGTTGTAGTTCCCTCATCAATATATTCGTCGTAACCGGACTATACTAGGTTTACATGCAGTTAGAGAACCAAGCATTTACTTATATCTTTTCGTGTACACGCCTAAAGACACTAGTTATCTTAATATAGTATAATGGTAACACTAAAAAGAATTATTCCTAAACGTACACAAAACATCGTGAACTAAAATTATATGTTACGAACGTTAAGATAAACTTTTGCAACAAACATTGTTTGAAACTGTTACCGTCATGTCTAAATCCCCCGAACACAACAGACGAGAGAGAGATAATCCTCATAAACAAGCGATTACCAGCTTCACGTTGAATTGCAACTGTTGCGTTGATTTGAAAACGTCTTAACACATAAAACCATTGAGTACACTAGATGCCGTGCCTTACAATACATTGTCTAAGTTAGTGCTGAGATGAATGCGACGTAATGCGAGGACATATGTATGTTACACAAATGTTAACTTTCTAATATACGAATTAGTCTTATGTTCTTTTTCAATTACGTTGTCGAGAGCATAAGTAAATATCACGATGTCCGTTTTATTTCACATGCATATATGTTGTCTTTTAGATTTGTTAACCCGGTTTTTTACAAATAATTTTTACAAAATTAATTCAATTAATACATCGAGATAATATCTGACTTAAGTACATACTAGCTAGCAAAGAGCCTATATAAATGGGTCGGTCTAATGTAGATATTTGAACTGAAAGGGTGTAAATCGTAAATCATATAGTAAATTCGTGCCCAAGTATTTTAGGCATGTTGCGAACATTGTCTTAGACGCAACGGTGTCTAGGATAACAAGTATTAACATAATATACGTAATTAAATAGTTTATAATGGCTCAGACGTCCTCTCGCCTATGCGGCAGGCTATTAGGGCGGCATTAGGCGTCCACTTAAGTCAGCTCAAAGCGTAGGTATGCATTCAACACCAAAAAGCGAACATAACTCGGCTTACGGTCATGCCATACCGATGTGGTAATTTTTATAAAAGGTATTCACGAGAAATGTTAATGAAGGTTTCAGCTGTTTGTATATTTATATGCCCTCGTATTTACGAGTGGAAACGCCCGTCCGTCCGTCGGCCGCGGGACCGGTGTCACTCAAACAGCGATCGGGGAGTGAGATATCTTGCATCGGAGGTTCGAATCTGATTGCCGCTTTGGGCGACCTTACCGCTTTACTTAACAGTATGCTTTTAACAGCGCCTTATCGTCGACCCGATCGGGAGCGGCCATCGAGAAACAATGGGACATTAATAAAAACGTAACTTTTACTAGAGCAAGCCGTGGCGCGTTCCGTCTCTATGGATTTAGAAATCCGATTGTCGGCCAATAAAACTTATTGTTTATTCGCTAATAGATACTAAAGGCATTGTGCCCGACTATTTTATTAAACATTTATATAGTAACCTGAAATCGATTTTTAATGTAATTACGTGGAAATTATTTATCTATATTGAAATAACTTGACATTTTAAACAATATACGCTCGATAAAAGGTGTTGAAAAATTTCTCTTGTTTTAGACAACAATTACTTTCGACACCCAACCCAATTTTCAACTTGATTTCCCGCATAATATATTTCCTAGACTAAAACATGACACAATTAAATCTTGACACGTTTTAAAGTTGTCAAGTAACATGGACACAAGTTAGTTTTTATAACAACAATAAATAAAACATAATCGATGAAACGGTATGTGGCAACATTTATTATAGTTATTGTTTAGATTCCGACACACAATGCCTATTAATGCGTTTCCTGTTTTAATGCGAGGAATTAAATAAATAGAAACAAAAAGAATATTTCTCTTGCAGCTACATGTTATAGGATAGTAAATATATTGTAGATAAATAAATAAGGACAGTTACACACGTGCGACTTCAATCAGCGATGGTCCCCAACCAGGAAATTGCTGGAGTGGCCTCCACTCCAGCAATTTCGTGCCCCACCTGGCGTCGCTGGCCCGACAGATGTGACCACTGCCACTTCAGCCTACAGATTTTGAGAACTATGTCGTCTACTTTACGTTTGTAATACTAGTTATATTTATATTATTCCAGACACGTATAGATTGGTGTTGGAGTGGCGCGGCTGGAGGACGCCAGCGCAGCTGTCCTACTCCGCGTATCTCTTGCATCTTATAGTTATAGAATTTCTCACCGGCACGAGGACCACTTTGATCTACGTATCAGAATTTCAAATGGTAAGTCTAGTTTTTACTTTTTTATAAGAGAAGGGGCAACAATAAACGAGCGCTTCATCTTACCATGCCATAGACACCTATCTCTTCTAGCCGGTGTCTCAGGAGGTCAGCCAATACCATAACATCTACAGAAAAGACGTGGGGGTATTTAGAATGGAGAGTCCGTTAGAAATGCCATGTTACTTTCATTTTTCTGGTAACAATTTTCTTCTTTCTTATTTATCTATTCCTATGTATTCTTTCCTTCGTCAGATCCGTTCCTTCGGATCTGGCCATCGGAATGACTTTCCATCCTAATCTAGATATATATACTAGTTTTAAAATTTCTACATTAGTAATATGATAGATGACTTGATGTTTCCTAAAAGACTAAACCGATCCGGATGAAAACTGACACAGAGACGGACTTTCTGAAATAGGTATAGACTGCGTACAAAGTTATTTTTTCCTTTAGCGTTATGAAAAAGAAAAGGGTTATTTTATTGTAATTTCGGAAACTATTTTTCTTTTACTATAAATGTACTTAATTGTTTTATTATTTCAGATTGTTGTAATCATCGGCACGTCCGCGGTCACTTTCCTGATCGCTGTCCCCTTCTGGTTGCTGGTGGAAGCGCCGGTCTCGCAATTCATAAAAGTCGTCTTTTCAACTGGTGATAAATAGATAAGACGTTTCTAAATAAAGGAGGGGTTTAAAGTAAATTATTTATGTTAATATAGGCTTTTTATGTAAAATGAACTTTTAAGTAAATCTTAATTAATTCATTATGTTATTAGGCGTTTTACAATATAGACTCAAGAGCAATAAATCCAAGTCACTTAAAAAGACTTATAATTCAAGAATGAATAAATCTAGAACTAAAAATGTTAATTGTATAAATTAAACAGTGTTTAATAGACAATATAATATCTCTTAAATTGAGGTATTAACATTCCTTAGCTACTGCAAGATTACGTCATAAGAGATCAAATTTTAAGAAGGGAGACTTGAGAAGATGGAACTACGAATTTACTGCACTTGAGTTTGTTTTTTTCTAATCTGGTTTTAACTGGGTCTGTAAACTGCGTTCATAGTAATCATATCGTGCAAATAAGTCATGTCTCCTAGTTTTGTTTTAAGGCAAGATGCAACGAGGGGAGGTTTCTGCGCAGCGCAAAGATGACCATGAGCCGCCATATTTGAAAAGATGGTTACATGTCCTAGAAAATAAACTACATTATTTATTGGGTATTATTATAAGAGTTATGTTTTAAAGTAAATTGCTTGTTAATATTAATTAACAAGCAATTTACTTAATTATTATAATAATTATTCATTAGAATGGAAGTTAATAATTTATTTCAATTAAAAATGTGTTATTGGTTGATTGAGTTTACATTTTTTATATTTGTTATTTCTGTTTACCCCCGAGGACACGATGAATCAATACAAATATGTATAAATTGTAAAAATCAAACTATAAATCGTTTGGTAGATAATTAATTATGTCTACATTTATAAAAAAAAAACATAATTATGTACACAACTTCCTCGCCATAATGTACGCTAAATAGAAATTAAAATGCAAATGTTTTCGAACGATTCCATTTTATGAATACATAATTACACAGTAAAACATACTTCTAACCAATCGTTCCGTATTTCGTAACTTTTATGAAAATCAATCTTTATGTGTTTATCTCGAAACCATCTTAAACCATTATAAAGACCCATATAGTTATCTGTGGGCATAAACTAAAATACAATAAAGTGCGACAGGTTTATCTATGCCGATAACAGAGGCGCTGCTGTCGCGGTTACTTCTAGACAATGTAAAAAATCTACAGTGGTTTAGAAAGATGATATAAAAGAAAAATGACTAGACTCTACAATACAAGGATATTATAAAATGTATTTTAAATGAGAGGGGGCGCTGGTGAGCTGTCGTATTAGTTTGAGTTATGCCCAACGGATAGTGTCTATCACCAGGCATATTTTTCGAACAATCATTATTAGCTTACTAAATGTTCCCACTAATGTACTCGGAGCCTAACTAACTAGAGAGGCGCAGCGACCCGAAGCGTATCTTGGCCTCCGACAACAAAAGCCTCCCCCTTCCCTCGCCATCGCGACCCAGTCGGATACTCGAAGCCTACTCTGTTCTTATTTATTTTTCTCTATTTTCGTTGATTTGGCCATGATCTGATGATTAATAAATAATATTGGTCATAAACATGCGGATGACGGCGCGACATCGCAGACGACCACCGACCACTTAACTTACGACTATCCAAAAGGATATGAAAGAACTAAATCTAGACGAAGAAGTGTCCAAAAAATCATGCTTTCTGGAGAATCAGGACAAGGAAGATCGACCCCCAAGTAATTGGGAAAAGGCATCGCTAGTAATGCTTTATTTTCTTACCATAATTTGATGATATTAATATTAGTTACGGTATGATTAATTTTGTTAAATCAATTTCTCCAAGTTTCCATTTTTGTTCGACGTTTTGCATAAATAATTCTTAAAACTGCGTGCTGGCCTCGCTTGTTCTTCAAGGTAAGGTTCAAAATTATTATTCGTTACTGACTCATGTGACTAGTTTGTTAGACCAGGGATGAGTAAGTATGCAGATACATTTCATAATCGTTCTTCGCTGCGGTATCTATTTTTGTGTATTTCCGTACCTGCGGTACGAGGTGTTATCGACCCGCTCCGTGACTAGACATTAGTACCACACGCGGTCCATTAGACCCCACCTCCTATAACAAAGTTATGCTCTTCGCACCACATAGAAGTACACGTTTTTCCTTGCCGCACCACAGGGAAGTTGTATTAAGAATGATTTAGACCACGTTTCTCAGCGAACGTGTTAAGAACACCGTTGTCACCGCTTATAGTTGCCAGTTTAAATATGAATTTGTATAATTACCAACTCGCGTATTTTCATTTAATCTAAATTTATTTTTGCGGTTTTTGTCCGTTAAGGACATGCCAAACCCATAGTACCCTTGATGTTGTATATCCTCTGATTAGGACACTAGCTGGCATAATCGTACCGCCGCATTGGAGATCGGGTCCGATAAAATAGCTAAAACTAGGCCTACGTCAACCGTTGAGCTACAACTCCTCTAATAACAGCTCGCGCGCCCGCCTATATATACGTATTTGAGGCTAAAATAACACCATTAAAACTTTTACCTTTTATAAAAAGAAATAAACCCTTCAGAACATTGAGATCGAAGGAATACTCAAACGATCTCTTAGTGTATCACTTTTTTTTTCAATATAAACAGACTTTTTAATTCCTTAATATTTCTTTAACCACGCCAACTAACACGTCACGACAATAGTCGACGGGCGGGGATGATCGACCAGGTGATCGGAAATCCTTACCCTTAACCATTAGGCTGTTAGCGGTTTACTGGCGATTAGAATGGTTACTCAAGCAATCTCTTAGTTTATCTTAGTATTCATTTACACTCTGAGTGCGGGAGTGTCGCTTGCGTATATTATAATCAGTGACCATACAGCGATATGAGTAATGTATGGTTACCATTAAAATCATACAAAACAAGATTGCCAACATATTTACATAAGATCCTAATGGATGGATATGTATGATGATAAAGTATACTGAAATGTCCGCAAGATGTCTCTGCACAGCTCCCTTGACGAAGACACATCGAAACTATATCCGTGTTTGAATTGTTACTAAATATTAACGGATGCTTGTTAAGACAATAAAATTTAAAGGAATTCCGTACAACAAAACAGGTTATTGGTGAAATGTAGCTTGTCGGTGTTCCCAAAGGATAAATACTAGTCCTTTCCCTTGTCACAAAAATGGAAGATGGATAGACAAGATGTTAAAGGAAATACTCCTAATATATGTACTTTAAATTCAACGCATATGCCACACCCCTCAATAGGTGGAACACTTGACGACCTATGATCTTTTGCAGTCTTCTCAGTGTGCTGCGGGCGTCGGTGTTTCACAAAGAATTAGTTTGAGTCGCATTGTGTCGCAGTATGTATAATTGAGCTCTTACTTTACAAAGTCACGTAGAAGGCAGGTTTTTCTAGTATAACTTGAAATGTATAACTTAAGATAAAGTTGTCTTCCCGGATAAGATACTGATAACACAGTTGTAGCCCGCGACTTTGACTACTTTGAACTGAAACAAAAACCACATACGTTATTCCCTACATGATAACAATTATCCATACATCCATCCATACAATTTTATAATATCAGTTAAATTATATTCATACATCATGTTGGTCGGCAACGCATCTCTGATTCCTTCGTTCTTGGTAAAGTCTATGGGTTTCGGATTAATTAATTAGGCTATCCGGTACTCATTTACCTCCTTGTATAAAATAAAAATCATGTAGTAAATTTTATTTAATTAACCACATGTTAATCTATATCTCATTTAAATAAAAAAAAACTAGACTATAGATCTAATGTTTAACAATATTTGTTTAATAATATGCAAAAAAATGTTTTTTTTTTATCAATTTCAATGTCATAAGATTCGTATCTATATTCACCTCGGATTTGTATAGTTTTGAATATTTTAATAAACTGCACCACTATATCATTTTAATGGTCAACAATAATATGTTGGAGGTCCTCGGCCGTGTACTAAGTTAGGGGTGACAAGGCCTTAGTCGACCACGCTGGCCAAGTGCATTGACTCCACACATATCTCCTTATTTCTTACAGATATGTGCAGCATCACGGTGTTTTCATTTTGTTAAGAATGAGTGATGAATATTTTTATTTTTCTTTAGTAAAGGTCAAGTTGACTCTCTTATTAATTGAGGCTACGGTTAGGGACCAGCGTGAGACCGGCTCCCTCCAGGTGGACCGACGACTTAGTGCAGATGGCGGGAAGTCGTTGGATGCGGAAGGAGGACCGCATACTATGGAAGGTATTGGGGTAGGCCTATGTCCAGCAGTGGGTAGACAATGGCCGATTATGATGATAATATGAAACTAGCAAGGCTTTAGAAAAGGTCCTGTTTCCCTTAGTATATAGTAAATTTTGATTGATTGACTAAAATTGATTTCTTCTTCTGTTTGTGACGTATATATAATAAAATAATAAACAAGCAGAGATTGTAATTAGTTAATGTCATTGAAACGTACAGGAAAAAACAAATACAACAAAATTAAAAAACTTGTTTTCTATTTAAATGTAACAAAGAGTTTTAATGTCGAGTTTTAAATTAAAAAAAAAGTATAAAGGTATATTAACGCAACCGTACTCGTGAGTCGGTGACCGCGGTGTGAATGTACAATAATTAACTCACATTATCTGAATAAACCATTAAGAAAAAAACATAATTTATTCAATTAAGATATTTCTAAACTTTATACTGGCCACCTTTCGGTCGTATGGATGAATTAAAAAAAAACAGTATTCCATTTTTGAAATGTAATGGTTATTTTTTTTTATTTACAAATAATTCTGCTTACAGACTATATCGTTATGGCATTTGTAACATGTATTAACTTTTATAAAAATAACAGAATTTTATGTCCTTGCGAATTAAGACTGTGCGTTGACAACTAGCTGGTACCCGCGACTTCGTCCGTGTGGATTAAAAAAAACTTTGTAATCTCGTACGTTCTTCCAAAAAGTACTCCATCCATGTGTCAAATTTCATCGAGGTCTGTTAAGCCGTTTTGGAGTTATTTTCTAACAAACATCCATCTGTGTTAACTCTCGTATTGATGTTGGTAAGACCAGTCAGTCGGTTTCTTAGTTTATATATATAATTAGATTGACTGTTATTTTATGTTAAATAATGAATAATTATAATTTTTATCGTGTTAAATAAAGTTATGGCTGATAACAGAACCGGTACTGCCGTTTAACATCTGTGGCGACTGGTTCGAACTGTCTTCCCTTTACATTCTTACGATCGATTGGATAATATCGATTACTTACTGTCGGCGACCTTAGCGCCGCCCACGGCGGCTGTTGGCAACTCGAGAGAATTTAATCTGCAGTTGCAAACACGCATATAAAACAAATCACTGAAAAGAATCTATGCTTGCGTTGCAAACGATAATATAGTTACAGCTAAATAAAAAGACAAATCTCTACATATAGTTAACCGTTTCAATACATTTAAATGCATATATTTACTATGATAATGAATAATGAATTGATTTCATTTAGCGAATGATGATTTCGATTAATTACAATTATGGCTATAGACAGGATAATGTTATAGTTTTTTTTTTAATTTAAAGAATAAATTTAAATCAATATTTGTATAGAAAAAGCATAGCTTGCAGAGAAGTTCCACCGCGTAACCAAATAAGATCCTGTAGTCTCCTTCTACCTCTCCACTAACACAAGCTTTATGGTATGGTATTAAAGTTCAAATTGACTATTCAGTATTATTACAAACTGATTGTATGGGTGTATAGAAAAGTTTTGGTTTCAAAATCTTTCAGGACATTTTTTAAAATTCTCTTCTTCTTCTTCTTTCTCCTGCCCTGGTCCCACAATTATATCAGAGGAAGATTGAAAGTAGCGCCGGTGACGGATAAGTTGAGAAGTAATAGATTAGCGTGGTATGGACATATTATGCGAAGGGATGA
>JAODUI010000028.1:6855449-6874972 GCA_027563995.1 Papilio gigon
CTCTTGCAGCTACATGTTATAGGATAGTAAATATATTGTAGATAAATAAATAAGGACAGTTACACACGTGCGACTTCGATCAGCGACATCGCTAATGACATTGCTTCAACCTTGACTTACATAGAATTCAAAAATACAAAGAATCTAAAATTATTTCTAATTTATAAAAGACTGAACATAGTTTAGGATTGAAAATGTTTAACGAATAAAAGACCTTTACAAACTTTTTGCTCGTCATTTAACAAGATTAGAAATCGACATTTAAATCAAAAGACAAAGTAAATTATAGTCTCGTGATAAATGAACTGGTATTAAAACAGTTCAAATCACTATTATTTCATCGTGAGTGTATTCAAGTAATTAAGTGAAATAAAAACCACACGTTAATTTTAGATGTTCATAAACATACAAATTTATTTTAATTACGATCAATTTTTTCTTATGATAATACAAAAACAAACTAAAGTGATTTGAAATGCGGCACCAATTAAACAAGAATAATGGATCGTTGTGCCGGGCGGCGGGCGGCGGGCGGCGGGCGGCTGGAGTGTTGGGGGCTTCGGACGCGTCACTAGATGAAAAAGCACGAACCGAAGTCCGATGAGAGGTATGCGAGGAATGGAAGGGAGCATCCGGCGGCGGCGATTGTTGCCAGTTATCACTGAATGTTTTCCCCGGGTGTATTTTGTGCCGCCACAAAAAAACAACATAAAGGGCGGGCGCGGTGCGTTTGAGACACCGCCCCTGTGGGAAAATCGTCGCCAGAAAACTGCGACGCGAATAAATTATAAGGTCACATGGAACGCGGCGCATGCCTATGTTTGTAACGAGAAGCGCGGTTACGAGATAACGTTAGCAAAAATGCGATTCGTGTTAGCCGCACATTATATTCCTCTTGTTAAATCGAATAATGTGATAAAATTGAATACTAAATCAATTGCTTTCAACAGAAGTGTCTTACTAAAACTGTAACATTGTGATGATGACTGTACATGTCTAAATTGATTAATAATATTCCTAAGTAAACAGTAAACTATGTTATTACTTTCCTATAAGTTTCCTATAGTTATCAGAAGGGCTTGGAACAGTTAGTTTATTCTGATGTTAACAGTTTTATTTATTTAAATGACAGGCGACGTGTAAATGTTACACGAACGCACGCCGATGGGCAATCATTAGCGAAAACCTACCGGCCCGGAATAGAACTATATTCACGCAGGTAGCACAGTAAGGCAGGACAGGGCAGTGCTGATATTGTATGAACGCAGAGACACAACAGAGCCTATAGACTTATATTGGATTCAAATAGACAAGACATTTGGATATGTAATGTGGTTATCACGTTTTCATTTCTATACGTTTTGATGACTTATTGGCTACTGCATTAATCGAATATAAATTTGACAACAGGTCGTGTACTCTTTAAACAGTAATGTGCGTTCAAATAATAGCAATACTGCACTGTGTACTATTATACCTTAGTGGTCTGCCCTCGTGTGAAATTGCATGACAGAGAAGCGATTGCGAAGAGGTGATGGATGACGCGAGCGGGTTATTACCGCCCGCTTCTTTACAGAAAAATTGAGAATACATTTTAATATGAATCTTATTGCAACTGTATAAAGTTCACAATTGTGCTGTTTTAATACATACATGCTTAGTCTGACTGTATACATCTCGAAGCGGAATTACACGGTAATGGAAAAATGCGTGTTGTCTTTGTGTTATGGTCGACGTAGGACAATAACTTGCACAAGATAACTACAATTTAGAACAAACATTATATAAACATGCAAGTTACAGTAATTACGGAATGAAAACAAAATTGTCAAGTCTGTCTCAACAGTGTCCCTGTTTGACGTAACAGAAGCGATCATTCTGAAAGTTCAAATTGGACCGCTCATAGTAAATAACGATTTCGATCAAGTAGGGGGGATGAGGTTAAAAAGTCGGCAGCTAAATTATCTCGGTAATAAAAGAGTACGACGACACTAGACGCGAGCGGCTTGGAGCCGCGCATTGAAAACTCGCAGAAAATGCATCGGCGATAAGAAAAAATTGAGTCCGAGTCCGCATATAAGAACACACGACGACGGTGACATTCCATGGGGGATGCCTCGCGCGTCGAGACCTAAAGTAACCATTTACCGATTGCAGATAGGTACGCCAGGGCCGCGCGATCTCGCCGGCTCGCCGCGGACTGTACACGTTATGTTTAACCTAAATAAGTAAGAAATACTTCTTTGCTGGCGATTTAACGAGGCCTATACGACCATTAACTACATACAGGTTACTTGAGTGCAAAGAGTTGTTAATGTATCGACTTTTTTAAATCAACATTCAGTCGCATCTCGTGACATATGTGTAAGTAAATACTCACATGAAACTACAAAGGTTTTTTTTTTTAATTCAGATTGTATTGACTGTTCCGAGTTATTGTATAAACATCTTTACTGAAGACGTCATTAAAGTAACAAAGTTTACGGGTAACGGTCGTCGTGGAATAACAAAAAATCGGTCCTGTGGTAGCATCAATGTTTCCTGTCCTTTTCTAACTAAAGATGTTTAGAGGAAATTGGAAAGAGATGGTATTGGACTTTAATATGCCGCATCTAATATAAATCGCTGTTAATTCATAGTGTGCCACCGCGCCTAGCAACAGGCGTCGGCCGCGGCGCTACATCAATCTTTTAGTCTCGGCAATCTCTTGAACCATTCCACAATGTTCGGTACGCGTAAATTATATGCAAAGGAAATGAATCATAAGTCCTAATTCATCAAAACAACCATATATGGAGTAGTATAATCACCTAGAATAGTATATAGATGTGTGGTCATAAATGTAATCCTTATAAAACAGTAATAATAAACTTGCTTGCGCGTAAAAAGGATTTATATCTTAAATTATTGTACTGGCATACGATTTCTTTGAAGAATAGAGATAAAAACAGTCTAGGATGAATTAAGTTGAAATTTTTTTAATGCTGTAGAGTTTATTTTTTCTTTTACATAAAGATGAAGCGACATGAAAATTCTAAAACTCACAATATTTTCACTTCCGATATCATTTTCACTACAAGTATTAACAGTATGCAAATTACTGTAATAATAAGTCAATTAACTAACAATTAAAAAAAAAAACGAAAATAACAAAATTCCGACGCACATTTACTTAAAAAAACAAAAGATTAGCTGTAAAAGCTATTCGATAAAGCGTAGCTTACACAAGTAATACGCGTGATGTGTTGCTTCCGATTGAAAACTGGTTTTGAGATACCGCTCGCAGCGGGAAGGGCTTTAGGGTTTGCAAATAGCGGATGTTTTAATACACGTAAATAGAACCAAATAACTTCACATATACATTTAATTATGAGGAAGGCAGAGAACCATATACTGTGGAAAGAACTGAAGGACATTACCAGCGGTGGGCAGAAAAAGGCTAAGGATGATGATTTTACATTTGACTTGGAGATTTTTCCTTTGTGATGGTGATCATAATGTTTTGTGTGGATGACCCGAAGTGGATTTTGGTCTCGCATAATAAAAGTCTTCACTTGTTTCCCGCACCATCGCCTCCATAGAGTTGGAGTACCCTTAGAACTTTTCCAGACATAGTTAAATGAACTTTGTTTTTGATAGTTACATCAGAAATTATCTAAATGTCTACATGATTGTATAAACAGCTTATTAACTATTGTCTAGTCCTGTGTTTATTATAAAGACCGTACAAACGGTACATCATTAATATATCGCAACAGAACAAAGGTCAAATCGATGTAAATGCCAGAGTATTTGCGAAATAGATTTAGACTATAAGACCTCTTCCTAGTATATACATTACAGACTAGATTAATAATCTATGCGTATACAAAATTCTAGTTTGAAAGTAAAACACCAGTAATAGATAAATTGAAAAGCAAAAGGTTATCACGATATGGGCATGTACAAGAAGGTAATGAGATTGAATGCTGCTAAAAAGGTAGAGAAAGACTGAATGTGTGGCCGGTTTGTGTGAAAGAGGTTATACGTAAGAAGGCTCAGATATGACAGCTGACAGATGTATGAAAGAGTACATAGTGTGCCGACCCCTCGTAGCGAAAAGGGCAGGTTGGTGATGATATCAAATTATTTAAGTTGGTCCTAAGACCGCTAAGGTGGGTTAGTTCAAATTAACCTGCTGCCCTCTAGACAGATTTGGTGAAGTTTCACGCGGAGACTGTCTAGAAGATTTATAAGTAACTTTTTTAATTCAATTGTTTTAAAGGAACATATCTAGTACAGTTTATGTAATTGATGAGAAAAGAACCAACCGTAATATTATAATACAACGGACGGTTGTGAATATGATTCATTGACAAGGGAAATGGTTGACCGAGCTCAGTTGTGAATGGCGGTCTACGTCGGCTTGTTTATGTTACAAAAGAAAAACTCCGTCGCTCGCTCGTAGATTCTCAATAATTATAACAACTAATTTACTAACGAAACACTACGGCTTTGTCTGGGACGTGTCGACGTGAGCGTCGAAATAGTTGGTTGGAAAGATCGTCATTAAATTAAATACGACGAAGTGTTTTGGAACATGAAATTAGTTGAAGGGCCGATCCGACCTGGTTTAGTTGCTACCGTGCTAGGCACGTGTTGGTGCCATGATAAATATTTCTGGCCTTTTATAGTCTATTGGTCTCTTTCTGAACTAATATAGAAAGTAAGTATTCAGTGCTTGAGTCTACCAATTGTAGTTTTTCTACAAAAAAACCTAATGAGGCTCGTGTTGAGTGAACTCTTTGTATGAACACTTCAAACAGCATGATGTTAACAAAGGGCAGTCCGGCGCACCGCTGCTCGCTCGGGCGCACGGTAGCAATTGCGAAATAAAACGTACAAATAACAAGTTTAATTAAATCGCCAAGAATGGACGGAGAGCGGAGCGGAGGCAACAATTCCGATTGTATAGCGATAGTTTAACAAGTGAAGTCAAAGCGGCCCCATACTGCGCTACCTGCCGGCCGACTGACTCGGCTGCAGTCTGTATTGCAGCCGACTCAATCGGCCGAATTATTGACAAACTCATGGGCGGCTCGATGTTACACGTCCGCTAGTGTTGTGCCAACGTGTTGGTAATTACTTGTCGTTAGTTCGCCTACCTTGTCAACTTTGAACACAGACTTTACAGACGTCAATATTAATTACATAGTACATTTAGGTACAACACTTTACATGTAATTAAACTATTAAACCGAGTCGCACGTGAGTTAAGCCGTTTTATAAGTAGTATACTTTACATGTACATGAAATTATCCAAATGGTATATTTTAATTGAGATTATTTGAGTACTATCGAGTCAGTATCATTAATATTAACGGTCGTAAATATCAAAACAAATCATATATCTGCCGTTGCAATAAACAAGGCATTTCAATTTTAAACAAACATATATATGGTTTAAATTTAGAATATGTCTCATGCGATTTACTTTCGCGTAACCCACGCAAAACGTAACATAATAATTTTACGCATTGTTTACGCGGATAAGCTTTAATAAGTATAACAAGTAGCGTTCATAAGTTACGTCGATTTAGCACAACCATAATCCTCATTTGTCATTTCTTTGGAGAGCGAAATTAAGATAAATAAGAGGCAAGGAGTGGGTCCTTTCGCTCAAATCCCCTCCGCGCGGCGAAAGGTCATACGGGCAACGTTGAAGAAAGTAAATTCGCACTTACAGCTCTAGTGTTAGGATTCATTTTAGTGGAGACATAGCGAGGGCTTCCCGTGAGAGTAGTCCACAAATAGGAGTACGAGAATAGAGCGAGGCTACTGGACAGCCGTCTCAATGATATCTCCAGTCGGCGCGGCTAAATTTTTTAACGTTCGCCCTGTCCACGACACACCACACATAAATGGTTTAATCTATTTAAAAAAATCAATATAAAATATCAAATATTCGTGTAGATAGAAATAATAAATACGCGATTATTACTCAGCTTTTAATTGAAAACGGAATATTTCTATGTTCAATCGTTTGGCTCATATTAAAAAAATAATCGATTGAATGCAACGACCAGTTTAAATTATTCCAGTCCAGTGTTTGAAACCGGTGCTGGAGTACAATTGTAAGTTTGGAGATTACACATCACTTCCACACTAAAATTAGGGCGTGTTCGCGCGGACGAAGTCGCGGGCGATATTTACTTTAATCTACAATCATCATCATCATGACCTCACCGTAGCTCCCCACTGAAGGTCACAGAGCCTAGCCTAGAGGGTGTCTAGGCCTTAGTAAACCACGGTCCAGTGCCGGTTGATTCGCATAGCTTTTAATTTTAAAATTATAATCATTGTTTAATTTATATTAATAAATCCCCATTATTAAGACAGTATTATATCGTGTAAGGAAATACCAAAACACGTAGTCTATTGTGGGCGAAAAGGTTTTGATTCGTGGTCGGAGAGTTTGTTCGGGGATTAATGGGATTGAAAGAGCACAGGTTGGGAGCAGGTAGCCGCGGCCGCGGTGGCCCGGGTATAACCTTAACATTTATAAAACACGCCAGTTAACATACGTATTAAATCCATAGCTAATACAATTTCAGACGGTTAATAAACTATCTTAAATTAGTCGTGTATTTTTTCTAGATTTATAACTGCATAAAGGAATAGTTTATATTGAAAATGAATCAATTTTAAAGCTGATCTTTAGAGGTCTAATTATTAATTAAATGTACAATTTAGAACAAAGAATTATTTGTATACCACAAAATTATTCCTCTGGTTTCTATCTTTATAATAACTTTTATTATTAACAATCTAATAATAATTACTGGATGCCCGTCTATTATATTATTTAAATAAATAAATTATTATAATCATTAAATATAATGTTACATAATTAAAATGTAATCCCGAAGACTTAAAATATAATTAATACATTCCTACGGCTTCTTCTGTCGGAACTAATTATTAATATTCCACTAAGACAATGCAGATTAGATTGAAAAATTATAATTACTTAAACAATAAATTCGAGAGTCTTTTGTTAATTTTATTAACCGGTTAAAAATATAATTTTGAGAATATTTTCAACGGTGTAGTTTTACAGCTTGTTGCCGTGTGAGATGGTCACAGGCTAATGGTGTTGCAAATGATGGTAGAGTGCGTGTTGCAACAATTGTTCATTTGACGGAATAATAGCACTAAGCACTAGCCGCACTAGTTTCTAATATTTGCAAACCTGATCGTAAGTTTCATGTTTTTTTTTAAATTTCTACATTGACTATTGTCTACCAGGAAGTTTGTCAAATAATCCTTTTATCATTTTTTATAGTACTTATTTAAATTGTAGTAGAGTTTTTTTAAGTGGACAAACGAGCGGCGGGATCACAAAGATGATCATGGACGATATATATCATATAGACATCTGCAAATCTAGTGAAACCACAGACGCGTGGACGGCAAATGAAATTTGGATTTACCAAACATATTTTGACCTTTTTTGATATAAACATTAATAATTTCTCACTAAATTTAATATTATTGTACACAAGGTATAAACAATTGCCTTTTCAATCATAATCTAATTTCGATTAATAAAAGAATAACGGATAACTATAACTATCATTATTAAATCATACTATTGTACTACATACCCCTTTTAAAGGAAATAGTGCATACATCATCAACCTGCTCTTTTCCCGAGGGAGGGTCGGCACAGTATGTACTACTCTTCCATACATCTGTCAGCTCGTATCTGAACTCACACACTACCTACGCATATCCTCCTTCACGCAATCCATCCACACCTTCTTCGATCTTTCTCTACCTTTATAACCATCTACATTCAATCTCATCACCTTCTTATTTATGTGCTTATCTCTTCGTATAACATGTCCAGATTACGCTAACATTTTGCTTCTCTATTTTTCTATCACTGACGCTCCTTTCAAACTTCCCCTAATATACTTATTTTTTATTTTATCTTTTCTCGTCACACCGAAATTGCGAAATAGCGCGAACATATTAACCGTAAATTTGTACTTCGTGGAGTTAATAAAGCTATTTTGTAATGAAAAGTAAATAAAAATAAATAATTATTTGATTATAGTTTATGGTCGAATATCGATCAATACTAGTATAGATGAATAATTCTAAATTGTCAATTATTTAGTAGGGTTTTAGTTAACGTCTGATAGGTGTCGCGGCGGCGGCGTCGCAATAAAAACATCAACTTGTATACACTAAAATAACTCTTGGCAGGCGATAGAGCCCGCCGATACACGCAGTCTTCCGAGAGTTGATGACTCGCTTGCCTTAATACTCGACTAGAAATGATACACAATTTTCCTTCAAGAACATTAAATGAGCGGAACATAAATAAAATACATTCGTAAAATTTAAAATATTAATATTGTTAAATGAGGTTAAAGAAAAAATAACTCGTCAAGACGAAATAATATTGCATTGTCATGTCATTTATACATGTGTACAGAATTTTAACTCAATCGGAAACTGGGAAGTGGATCAAATTTAACTTGCAAGATTTTATTACAGACACGGCTAAATGAAAGCTTGTGACAAGTTATCGGCCGCGACTATCTCCGTTCGTATTAAAAAAAAACTAAGCAATCCAACTTCAATCTTGTATCTAAATACTAAACAGTCGTATAGTATTAAATAGTAATATACGTAATTTTCATTTCTAACGACGCATCAAATGTTCTAGAACAATTAACGCTTATTGTAAAAACTTAATCTAGATAATATCTTTTTATACCAATCATAGGTAGGTTATTTGAAAATATTAAATAGTTCCGTGAAAAGATTTCAACAGTTTTTTGTAAATTATTTTGTTGTAAACATTAATAGTATAAATGTTAAAGTTTGTATGGATGGATGTTTGTTACCACTAAGAACATTTGGAAAGGCACATATTTAGAAGAAAATTACAATGTGGAATGACCCAAGTTACTCGGCACGAGCTTGCGACGACGCGAACGAAGTCGACGGCCACAGCTAGTTTATAGTATAAGATGAGCCCTATGAAGACAATTTGGCGGGAAAACGAAGTTACTTTTATGATTAAAAAAAACTAACGTTTTTTTTAAAAAAAAAAAGCATCTAGGTACACATTTTATTTACTTTTAAAATCATACATGGTTTATATCAATGCAAAGGTTTAGATCGATATTCAAACAGTCCTGTTTCTTGTAATCATAATGTTACCCACTAATTTATCCAATAAACAGCTATATGCTCAAATTTGTATATATTTCTTGTTAAATATCATTAAGCCATTTGTTAATTTGTACATAATCTGAAAATGATACTAGTTAATTAAATTCAAAGTATAAATTCATAAATTTTGTTTACAAGCTAAGCAACCAATTTAATATTTTCCAATTATAAAACACTAGATGTCGCCTACGGCTATGTCATCGCGGAATTTAAAAAAAAAACCTAATTCGTAGATGTATTCCTTTTTCAAACCATGTTCTACAGATATGGCAATTCATCGAGATCGGTTGAACAGTTTTTAAGATGACTTCTAACAAACATCCATGTAAAATTTCGTATGTATTATATTAGTAAGATATGGCTCAATCAGAATCTCAATTTACGTCAACTAAAGAACTTAAATTATTGCCCGTCAACTTACGTCAAATGATTCAGAGATTGTACAAAAATAAAAGCCCTTACTGTCATTTTAATAACGCAAGTGTTGTCCTGTAATTCATTTTAATTAACATAATTTCATAGACATATATTTTACAGATACTTAAATGGGAGACCCTCTGTCGGGATAAATTCTCACTGTCGCCATCAAAATTCAAATTGAATTTTGAAAATTTACTCTCGTATAATAGTTATCTGGTTAACTATAACTATATACGTAATTAAGAAAAAAACCCAAAAGAATATTCAACGTGTATTAGTTCCACTTGACTTCTTATTCCAGTTTTTCTTGCGTTGTAAAAATCGTCAACTTATCCGTAAATAAAAGGCCTACGTAAAATGTTATCGCACACAGAAATAGTTGGGAAGTAAATTTATTTGCGCCTTCAATTTATATTAATTAATAAAATAAATTATTGTAAATTAATATGTTTCTATAAAAAATGAGAAAGACTTACAGTCACAAAATATTGCTAAAGTAATGGTATAAATTGAAAATATAACTTTGTAAATTAGTTTAAAAAAATCCCGGTTTTAGAAACATCACAACTAAATTATTAGTATTGTTAATATTTTAAGTTTGACACAAAAAAAAATTCTATGATTAAAATTAATTAATTCCAATAGAATCGTGTTAAATTTAATTAAATTTAGAAAACTGAAATTTTATGCAGATATTACTAGTTAGGTAGTAGTAGCTACAACTGTTCTAATGTCACTGAAAACATTTAAGATTCTTCTAAAAGATCCCACTTTAAATTAAAAATAAAAATTACATTTATTGGTAGCTGATAATTTATTTTTAAATGTTCATAATGTAATTTAAAGAAAATAATTAAGTAATATGAAAAACATTAGGATCTAAAAACCAGGTTTAATCGTTTTTACCAAGAACTGTGATTAAAACTTGTGCCTAACTTAGTAAAATGTTTGGAATTCAATTAGTTATTTGAAGAATTTTGTTTGTTTATTTTGAATTAAGAAGTACTCACGCCTCGGATAATATTTCGAGTAATAACAGTCCATGTCACCGTTAAGAAATTCACTGCATTTAAATCAATTTCACTGTCAATTTGTTTATCATTCACTCGCGTAATGCTTGAAAAACGTTTGACATTTCATAAAAATAAGTTGACAAGTGTCATCACCGCGCACGAAATACGTCAAATCGCATACAGCCACCAACGCGACTGAAGTGTAACGCGGGCGAACCATACCATACCGCGTCTTTCGAAAATTGCGCCATCTCAGTAGGCACACTCGAGCGAATTCAACAACACAAAAACACTCGAGCACACTTCATGCCCTAACACCTTTCCCGAATGTCCCGCTCCCAAAACTAGATAATGTTTACATCGCGAAATGCCGACACCCGAACGACCGGAAGTCGAAGCGAAGCAAACGCGAGAACTATGTAAAATATTGCAGGATTGCGATCGCATTGTTGACATTCCCGAATAAAAATCACCAAAATCTCGAGTTAACTGTATGAAAATCACTGTAAAATTATTTTTTACTCACCTAATACAGAGTTTGAAGATGTAGTGAAGGGCCGAATTTTGTAAAATTGTTAAATTAAGAGTAAATATAAAGAATATACTCTTATTGGTATGCGAAGAATGGCACAAAGAATCCCGACAACGCACGCGACGAATGCGCACCTCGTTTGCGCATATGCTGACACAACTTCATGGACGTTACTCCCCGCGCCCCGCACGCACCCGGTTTCCTGTCGCTGTGTGCACGGCCTGAGTGGTCAAACGTGAAATTTTGTGCACGTATACACGCACACATGCAACAATTATACCTGCGTAGCTGCCGAGCGCCGCCATCTTTGTTAAGACAGAGATAGAATGCTTTTCTATTTCAAACCGTCGAGATTACTCACGCCATCTAGCAAAAAAAGGTGAGTTATTTCTCAGTTTGCTCTATAGATGGCGTTGTTTGTACAAATAAAACTTAAACCCAACATTTCGTGGATATTTCTGTAATATTAATAATTTCAGTTGAAAATTAATGATGCTTTAATTTAAACACGAATAGAATAATTTATCGAATGGTTTCTTTTTTAAATGTTACTCAAGTAACTCAAGAATGTGCTTAACAGCTGTTTTAAAAGATGGAGTTGCCATGTTTTAAATGCAGTTTAACTTGTAATATACTTAAAAATGATTGAAATATTAAATTAGATTTAGTTTTAAACACCAGTAGCGCACAGAAACAAGATTGTTTTAGTGTAACTATAACAATTCTAAAGGTAAAATAAAAGGTAACAATTTAATGGAAGCAGAATTTTATTTCTTGAAACCACATACAGGTATTGCTAAAGATAATGGGTTGTTAGGTACACATGGTTTGCAACAAGGACAATAATGTAAATTATTACCTTTGACGTTTTTAATTATTTAAGTATAGAGTACCTACTAAATATAATTATGAGAGTAATAATGTAATTTTTCGAAGGCATTATCTCCGTACGTATATAAAGTATGTTTTGAGCTAAATTTTAACTTCATAAATAAAAAAAAAATGGTAAAACGAATTATGTATAAACAAAAAAATTGTAATATTAAATAGAATTTATTGTAATACATCTCTAATTTTGATAAAAAATGTAATTAAAAGCGAAGAATTTTTGTAATATTATTTAATTTAGCAACTTAATTCTAAATTGTACTACAGTTAGACAATTCAATACCTTTACAGAAATGTTAACTAAAATAATTTAAGTTAAAAAAAACTGTGCGAAGGCGTTTTATATCTAAATTTGTTATCAGCTCGTAACACAATATGTTAGTTAAAAGACTTTTTTGACATATTTTATTGAAAAGTGATAAAATATTTAGTTATTAAATTTTTAACGTTTTATTATGTAATATTAAAATTTTACATTAATATAGAATATATCAAATTAAGTTTGTGTTTTAATTCATAATCGCAATTGTTTGTTTCAAAATGTAACCCTGTCAGTGTATTTGCTGTTGTTAGAAAAAGTTATTTTTTTTATACGAGAAGGGGGGCAAACGTGCGGCGGGATCACAAGAGAGACCATCGACGCCCAAGTTCTGAAGCAATTATCGATTCTCCCCATGTCTGTCTGTGTGTAGACTTTTACGAATATTAGAAAAAGTAGAAACACTACAGCACTGGCTGGCTACTGAATGAAACATTTGCACAAATGTTTTAATAGAATATTTAAATATTCATCTTAATTGTTAAAATTTCAAAAGATATGTTTCCATATTTTACAAGTAATTAAATATAATAATGCCATTAAAACTTTTGGTCCTCCTTCTTCTCCTCTGTTTCATTATTTTTAAAAACATTTTTTTTTTAATTTTCGAATCACATAGAGTAGGTAGGTATGTCCTCTATTTCATTTCAAAGACGATAAAAATTCACATTCGATTTCATTTAAGGCAGTATTATTTTAACTTGTACTTCTATAATACTGTATCCATTGACACGTTTTAGACTTAATTTATTAAAATGCTATATGCAATCAATTTTCTAAATGTTAACAATATTGAAAATCACTATCGTCTAAATGTATGAAACTGATAGCATCTAATTAATATAAACAAATGTCAAATACGCGAACTAATACAACAGCTATTACCTATTTAATCTGGAATCATTAACAATAGTAATAATTATAGAACATGTAATTGCGCGCCATTTTAATTTGTGTGCTCTAAAAACTCTGTTGTGATGAACATCACACGTAACTGCAATAGAATATGTTACAAACAATTTTTGTATATTTCTATGAATCTATATTGCTTAATCAACCTCATAAATAGTTATCATGTTTGAATGTATTTTTTATTTTTAACTTTGGCAGATCCAGGCACTTGTAACACTTTTTAGATGTCAATAAGATTTTGCCGCCTTTTTAGATGTCAATTGATTTTAGAGGTTACATCACTGCTCTGTCCATAGACTATGTGTACTTTTTAATTCACTTTTTGTCGGTCTGGGCACACAACTTGGATTTGATGAAGCGGCAGATCGCGCACTACGATCGCATGGAACGCCATATTTGTGGTCGCTAGAATGTATTCGCATATTGAAAACCAGGTGAACGCTGAAATTAATAAAACCTATTAATTTATATGTAAGTTGTACCGGTAAGTTTTTAACGAAACGCACCGCTATTTATAAATCGCGGCATTTAACTTTACGAGACAAAAATTTGTCACTAAAGTTATAATGCCTAAGTAAAGGTTAACTATCAATTTTCAGATGTCTTACCCAATGGACGACACAGCAAGCGGTGGCGCAGGAAGAATATAATAAGGCCTATGGTAGCTGCAATCGCGAGATAGAACAATATCCAGACCAGCTTGTTGGTCCTGACGGGCTCCACCGCCTCGCTGCCGATACTGCCCACCCTTGCGCGACACAGCATGTGCAGAAGAGAAGCGACCATAAACACTATAAATATCTTTTCATGAACAACTGAAAAACAAAAGGTTCCTAATTTAAAAATCTGATTATTTTTATTTTATTTTCTTGTCAACACACTTCAGACTTTGTGCGCTGTTAATTTTTTCTAATCATACAGTTATAAAAATATTATGAACTTACAATAATTTTCTCTATTCGAAACGTACGTCACTCCTGTGAGTGCGAATAATTCTAATAAATTGAGCCAGTAACAGGCATCACCTAGTTTGGTTGCTTGTTTTCGGACCTGGAAGAAAAAAGTTTTTTTTTTTTAAATTTGTGTCAACGATTGTAAGAGATTAACTATATTTAATTAATTGCCTGTTTTCCATTTCCAGTGGTTATACTGCAAGTTGCGGGTTTAATCAAGGCGTTGTTTTCGTGTCACTTGTGTTCTAGGAAGCGTGTTTTATCTATGTTATTGTGAATGAAATGTGAATAAGTACCTTATCTTCCGTGATGTGAGAAGTGCGTTCTTTATGGTAGTTGTAATACAAGGATCCTATCAAGAGTCTTGGTCCTAAGTGATAGGCGATGCATATTCTCCAAACATATCTCTGCGGACTGATACCGGTGATCGCGCTTATTGACGGCACTACATTATAAACCTGAAATTTAAATATTTTATAACATTTAATGCGAATAGAAAGGGAAAGAAGATGTTAGAGAGAAAGGGAGATAGAGAGAAGAAGGAACTTACTCTACAGTGGGTTTCGTGTATATCATCTGCTTGAAATATAGATGCAGTCACGTAACAAAATACGAGTGCGCCGAGCGGGAGCCAGAGTGCAATAAGACATATTTCTCTCAGAGCACACGTCCAAAGCAATCCCTAAAATGAAACAAGCTTTAATAATTAATTTATAAAACACTGGCATTAAACACTGTATTTTATTATCACCTTGTATTCCAAAATTTTAATAGTTCGATTCACATTCAATTTTTCATTTACGTGATCAACGTTTGAATTTTGCGGCGACTGTGTTTGTGCGTCATTTTCCATTTTTTAATATTAACCGAAATATAATCTTTACATATTATTAATTATTTCGTTCTTTTAGCGAACACCGTAATTGGATACATTTTTAATATACAACGTTTCACGTACTGTGTTACATGATAACAGCATTGCACTTATTGTCTCAAATAAATGTTTTAATTATTGCACGGCGCTTTAACGCGAATTCTTGGGATTATTGAAGAAGAAAAGAGCGTATGGAAGACCCATGACGCGCATTGAATGAGGTTATTTGCACCTGCGCATTGGAGACCTGAAAATAAGGCGACAAAAGCCATCGATGTAGGTTTGGCTGAGCAGAATGCTGCAGTATTCGTTTCGCATTAAAAAAAAATACTTCTTTAAGTTCCCATTGTTAGTATTTCAAGGATATTAGTCATTACATTTATTGTTTTTTAGCATACTTCTAAATAACTAATGGGCACCATACGTGCCAAACCAATATATACCTTGCCAAAGAGACTCGAATGATGAAACTATTTAATTAATTATCTAGACGAAATTATTTATTTAATAAATGTTACATATTTTGTTGATATACGTTGAGTGAAAAAGAGATTAATAGACATCAGTTTCAAATTCCTGTCTGTTTTTGGGTACTTTTAGTATCAAGCAACGATCATAAGTACAAAATGTAATATTTGAATTGCAATGTCTAATAAAATATAATGCAAAGACTTTTCAGTAACTTACGGAGTAAAAACTAACCGATCAGTCAAGGTATTTTAATCTGTCCTTGACATTATTGATGTTTTGTGTTTTGACAGCTTCTAACTTCAATGTGCAATTTTGATTTTGTCATTGTTTAGGTCTGTCAGATTAGGAACAGCTCTATAATTGCGTGTGCATGTTGTGTGATAAAAAGCGGCAGTTTTATTTGTGGTGTCAGCCGGCTGTATTAAATAGAATGATAGTATACCGTATTATTCTTAATTGAGAAAAACAAATGAAAGGGACCATGCTTATTTTTATTTTTATTGTGTGCCCCCTTGATGGTATACAGGCAAATACACATTGGATGGTTACAGAAAGTGGCTTAATTCAGCCAAGGGTATGATGACACTTTATTATATGATTTCATTATTATTTCTATAAATTATGGCATATATTTAATGCTAGTCAATTAACTCTTTCAGTCATCATTTTTTACGCAAAAATTTTGAACATTACATTCGTATTTACAATATGACAACAATTTCAGGTTGGTTCCCCGTTTGAATTGGCTCGACCATACGATCTGTTAGCATTTATAGACCAAGAAACATATTGGAATGACATTATAGATATTTATAATGATTTGTCAAAAAGGCAAATATTAATTGATAAATTATGGGATGATGTGGATAGAAACACAGATATTGGTTTGCTTGTTCTCTCTGATAGCAATTGTTTGAAAGCCGGACAGCTAAAACAGTTGGACTGGTATGTGGCATATTCTGATGATGGTAGTTCTAGGAATATACCTGACTATGTGTACCAAGTTTCCCGTCCACTGTTTACTTTGGACCTACATGTCCCGGACTGCAAGAAAATATCATCATTAATATTTAGTATGTCCACATTTGAACATTTAGAGGTAAGCATTGATGTATAAACAAATTATTGCATTTATCAAATTTCTTAGTATCATGCACCATGATGAGTCGCTGTGCATACCACAAGTTAAGATGTACCAGGTCATATGGAGATATGAGGAAGAGGGTGCTTGTGTAAAGTCTGTTTTATTGGAAGTATACTAATAACTGAGATTATATGTATTTTTTGTTGGAATCTGTCTCTACAAATTCCTAACAAAAACAATTGTTTTAGGGCATGATTCATAGAGATAATTTAACTATACCAGGGGAGGAGCAGCTACCTGAGAAGGTAGCACCCATAATGACTCTTGATCAGTTTGGTAACTGGGTGGCTCGTATTCTTAAGAAGAACAGCACATCCTGGCTGCATTATAACATGGCTTCCATGTATTGGCGACTGAGAGGTAAAGCTCCCAAGGCAATTGAGTGCAGTCGCCGGGCTATACATTATGCACCAAGGTTAACTTGCTCAAATATCAATAATAAAACTTTTTTTTTTATTTACCGAAAATCTTTTATGAAAATAAACAACATATATTCACATAGTAGAACACAGATTAGATGTTTTAAAATATGCAATAATATGATTCATATTTATATTAGGCAGAATGTTTTTAAGTGTTTTTACATACTTTGTTGGTTATGAATTCAATTTATTATTAGTAATCAATTTAATTCGAGTTTATTTTTCTGTTTATCACTTATTTTTACTTTTTGTTGACTTGTAAAGTTATGTCAGAAGTAATTGTTTTTCCAGAGAGTATAAAGATTTAGCACTATTAGGATTGGGCACGATACTTCATGTTAGTAGGATGACGGAAGATGCAGTGATTATATTGAATGCGGCAATAGATCACAATCCAAACGCCTATTTGAGTCATTTTCACATAGCGAACGCGTACGCTGTATTGTGCGACTTTAATAATACCAGTAGACATTTGAATGATTGTCTGAAATTGAATCCTACATTTGATATTGCTATAAAACATAGGCATGGTGCAAATTGTCTAGCAAATGTATGGAAAAAGTTATTAGTGGTAAAAGTGTAAGTAATTTTTTAATATTACAAATATCGGATAATTCTGTAATATTTTATAAATTCAACTAAACACCTTTAAATATATTTATATGTAAAAAAACGAGAAATAATTTACTGGGAGATTATTGTAATTTATAAAATGTATTATAAGTAAAAAGGATGGAGTTGAAAAACAAGAATGAATAATGTATAATATTATTTTCGATTTTTTTATTTAATTTCTATATTTATTTTTTATTTTTTTCTATTACAGAGCTTTAAACCAATTACGAGACGAGCTTGTAACATACAGTCAGAAAGAAGGCCAATTGCTCAAATTACAAACCTCAATACTAAAAGCAATGAAACTAGATCAGGAACATGGTAAGATTTTATTTATTTTATTCGCATTTTAAATAAAAAAATCACAATAAAACAGCTGAATAATAAAATAATAATATTCAAATTACAGATTATATGAGTGTTGTGAAAAATTGTGAAAAAATGTCGGAGTTAACTGGCCTTGATATACAGAAGCTCAAAGTTAAAGGTGATAGGAATTCACTTATTAAATACTTTCTCGATGGACCGATATACAGTGACTTATGGTCGGACAAAACAAGTTTACATGCGGTCGAAGCAGCTTATAGCCTGCAGAGACTGGCCAGACATATTGATAAGCATTCGAGTTTAGCTTCAGAAATAATGGCACAATCTGATTTACTGCGGTCAGAGGAACATAGGGTTTTAAAGGAGCATTTAATGCCACCTTCAATACCGGAACTATCAAGTAAGTATGGCCACTATATGTGGAATTTGATGTACCGTTGTTTACAAAATATGGACTTTCAATTGATACAAGGGTTAGTTGACTGATAATCTGGTCAAGTTTGTGGGAGTATCTTGGGTGAGGCCGGCCGAGGACCGATCGTCTTGGCGATATTTGATGAAGGCCTACGCCTAGCAGTAGACGATACGTGGCTGATATGATGATGATGGTGATAATTGTATTTATCAAGCACTATTCTACCATAGATATAATATGGTGAACTTGTTAATTATGTAGTAAATAATTCTTTACTCTTATATCCATACATTCTTCATCATCATCAGCCTTTGCCCACTGCTGGGCATTCCCCAGCGCCGTCAACAGTATGCGGTCCTCCATGTTGCGCAACCGACTTAGTCATATATCACATTAGTAATTGTTAGAACGAGTAAGATATATGTGTAACGGTCTGTCCTCGGCGGTGTTTCCAGATCAGTACGACTTAGGGTCCTTCAAGAAGCGAGCGTATCTCTTTCCCAAAGGCAACGCATCTGCTCCTCTAGTGTTGCGGATGTCCATGGCCGTCAGCGACCACCTTTGTAATCTCGCCGTTCGTTTGCCATCTTCTCTTATAAAAAAAAATCTGTTATTGTAGTTATTTAATATTGTCCAGGTAAGACAACTGCTGATACAAAACAAGATATAAAGTTTGATAAAAAAATAAATAATCAAGTTGAAGAGGATTTGAAAGTGTTTGAAGTTGGAGTGCATTTGTAAGTTATAGCTTTTATATATAATACTAGCTGACCCCGCGAACTCTGTTTCGCCTTAAAGGCGATAAATAAAAAGATATTTGAATTTATATGGAAGTACAAGAAAAAAAAATTTCCTCCTCGGACAAAGACGCTCGTATGGGAAATGGAAAAGGGCTATTTTATAAGGCCTCCAAGGGAGTTTTTCTAATTTTTCTCACCTTTTAAACCTTCCCTAGACCTCCACGAACATTCCAAGACCAAGATAAGA
>JAODUI010000028.1:6875072-6917774 GCA_027563995.1 Papilio gigon
AACTTTCGTGAGACATTTCACTATACTACTTATAAAACGGCTTAACTCACGTGTAAATCGGTGTCGGTACCGACTAGCTTCGAGCCCATCGGGGCCTCATCTTCTCGTTTGACCATCGACAAAAGAACATTGTTAAATTTTCAACTTAAATAAATTTCATTCGAATTTCATCCAATGGACTATCGCTAGGACTTTTGAGTATAGACATGCCGTTCCTGGTAGATACAGGTACTTGGTAAGTATATAACAAAGTACTATCCAAGTTATGTACAGTCTAAGAAATATTTATTATCGTTCGATATCGATTATCGTTGACCTTTGAAAGGCTATTTTAAATTTAGATACAAAAGTGTTTTTAGTCATAGAAACAAATTTAATACTTGTTTAAGAATCAAGGTCGTCAAATTTTCTTTGTTTCGAGTTCATATTTAAACAAAGGATATTTGAAGTTTTACTGACATATTATTTTCAGCTGTTGATGTCAATATAGTACATAATGTAGTGGTTTAAATTATATTAATTTTATTTCTATTACCTTTGTCACTTCAATTAATATTGTATATACCAACCAGTACATGTTCTGTGTATATTGCATACGTTGAATCTTTGGTTATTTTGTTATGAAATGATACTCCTAACCTAGTGGTCGCCAATTGCTCGAAATCTGATCATAAATTATTTAAAATTGGAATTCATTTTTTCTTTCGTCAAAATCCAACCTCCTCCATGCAGTTCTTTATGCAATTATTTTCTACATTAAACTTAAGTTCACCTTCACCTTTCCCCATTATAAAATGGTGGACAAAGTGTTTATTTCACTTATTGTCTTACCTATAACATTTGTAAATTTGTTCAATTAAATTAATACACGTACCTTAATGATTTAATTTTTTCCTCAGTAACGAAAAGCTAGGCTTTTCGTTTTAAAAGCTTAAATGATGTTGGAAAATAAGATGTCATTCGATTATGGCATGTGCCATACACTCGCACAAATACGAGACGCCATTTATAGTATATTTTATATATAGTTATAATTTGAGGGCTGTGCAGTGTACTTAATTATTAAATAATTCGACGTTGGAATTCTTAAAGAAGGACGTAACTTTATTTGAGTTGGCGATTTGATCACGTAACTGAAGTTCGTAGGCAACAAGCGTGGGCGAGTCTACGGAGCTACGAGCCAGACAGCGCGTAGGCGGACTCGTAGCGCCGTAGTGTAAGCAAATAGATACTACACGTGCTACGAACCCTTTGATTTTATTTATATAAAAAAATGTTCTTTATTAACTGATAAAAAAATTAATTTATTAATGTTACTTACCGCAACGTGATCCACTTAATTTGTATAACATAAATCACGTCGAAAATTTTCTTTTCAATTTTACTTGCAAAGCTCCAACAAAACTTTTAGCAGAAAACTTTTATATTTTGACGATAGTGGAAGGCTTATGCCACCAACACGGCGGGCGTCGGACGACTGAAGCCAACATCCGATGAATTTTCCTTCAGGAGTTAGGCTTGAATGGATCTGGGCTGCGATTGGTGGATCCGCGTGACGTCATTACGAAAATCACAACCGTGTGGTGTTAGGGGCGCGCGCCGGTGTGCGTGCGGCGGAGTGTCCGGGGGTGTGTGCGAGACGGGGCCATGAATGGGTGCCCCGGCCGCGCCCGCGCCGTGCCTCCGGTGACGTCACCGCAGCAGCCTCCACATTATGCAACTGAACATCTGAAATAGAAGCTCGCAGTAATAATAACTTTGAGGCGCCGCATACAGACCTCCTCGCTTCTTTCACCTCTCACACTCTTTCATGCATTCAGTCATATACAGTTCTTGTCGATAGTTGAAATGGCTACAATGAGGTAAAACATTATTCAATCATCTACTCAGCAAACAACATCTATGGCCAAATAATAAATAATGTTTAAAAAAACTGTAAACATTGTTTTGACAATAGAATTATAACAGGTAAATTTTATCAAATAAATTCCTTAAATAAAAAAATGCTCAGTAAATAATATCGTCTGCCATCCCTGTACATTTTGGCCTCAATGTAAATAGTGTCCATATTAATACCGACATATAACATTAGCTCGTATATTAAAAGTACTTGAAGCTTAAATAAACTTGCTATTAATTAAGCTTATGTATAAATCTATGTACGAACGTTATACGTGAATGAAACAAAGGACATTGTCGATGTCGTCCGAAGTTTAGATAAAGCTCTAACTCATACGACACCTAGCTGGTCCAACTTCGATAAGATAATAAACTTCCCTCCCTTCAGGGGAGATAAAATTGGATCAATCGAATTATAACTCGATAGACATAGAGCCCGATTTGACCTTCGAACTTTAGCAATGCAGGTAGCTTCCTGAAATAGCTTGCATGCGACAGGGTGCGCCGGTCGTTGACCGCCCCTCGCGCCTCTGCCTCGCGCGCACCCTCCGCGCCCCCCCGCCTCGCGCGCTCCTCCTGCGCCCCCTGCCCCGCGCGCACCCCCTGCGCCCCGTGACCCGGTCAGCGTGCAACAAGTGAGCTTGTATCGACGTTGCCCGTTTGACATTTAAAGCGTTCGCTGCGCTTCTACCGCGAGATAACTACGAATTTGGTTAAAAAATTGTTAATTATATGTAATATTAATAACAACTTGGACAAAGATATGAATAATCATACATTATCAAGCTTCTAATAAAAGTGTCGACGCCTCCATTTTTACTTAGAGGGAAGTTTTTAACACCTTAAATAAATCTTAAAAACGTAAATACCTTCAAGTAGGGTCTGTTGTAACTATCTCTAATACACACATTTTTACAGTTAGCTTTTTTAATTCAAAATACTATTGCTAAGAAGCAATACCTATATAAATTTATAACAAAATGTTGAGTGTAAAGTATTATAACTGTCGACAAATATAATATAACAACTTTAAGCCATTATAACTAATTTAAGCGCTAATAATTTAATGGTTAATGATACGGATTTCCGATCATGTGGTCGAGAGTTCGAATCCCGCCATTCGACTATTGTCGTGGACCATGTCCCAGCACAAGCCTAGATCTTAGTTGGAGTGGTTAAAGAAATGTTGGTGAATTAACAATAAATTGCTAATATTTTATGATAAAATAAAACAATATGTATTATGTATGTTTTAGTTTATAACTCTTTAAAAATCTATCATATCATAACTATAAAGACACAAGTATATAATAAAACAAAATATCTAAAATAACTGATGTAGCTTTATTACGAAGGTTTGAATGGAAGACTTTGGCAGGCAAGGCCAGTCCCGAGGCGGCCATTCACGAGCCCAAGGCGGCCGACTGCGTCACGCCACAAGGACGCGACCTAGCGTCAGCTTAAGTTACTTTTACACTCACATAAAGCTGCTAAGTAAAGATAAATACTTTATGCATCATAATAATTGATTTAATATTAAAGAAACAGAAAAAGAATAAAGGTTCACCGTTGCTTGAACTGTTCGTTCGACTCTTCATACAACTGAGGATGTGGCGGGCTGTAGCATTGTTAAAATAAATAAATAAAAAAACATTTTACATGATCAGATTTCACGATTTTCGACTAATCTATAATAATTATTGTTAGAACCATCTTATAACAGTACACATTGTTTATTATCCTTACAAGAGTTATAATTTGAATTATGTAAAGGTATCCTTAGCGTCTATCGAAAATTTTACTTGACCTGTATTTTAGGCTAGAAGTAAAAGTGTTGATATTGTTTAACAAACACACATCCGAGGTTGTCGAGGTGTATTTTTATATTAACGAATTATTTTATTGTTACATAAATAATAGTGATAGGTTGAAGTGTGAAAAGAAGCATTTCTGTATCATGACTTTGTGTAACTCTAAGGATTTATATAGTTTTGTTTAATTGTTATTTTAGATTTTTAAGAACAAAAGTTTGTTTTCAAGGTCATCTGTTCTTGACATACATCACATATGGTACTAATATACAGACATTCAACATTCAATTGTTTTGTTTACATTATTTGAATATCTATTTATTATCCACCTAGATTACTGACTATACCAAAATCATCGGTTTTCTACACCGGTGTCGTTGATTGGCAACTGTTTTAGTAAGTTGAAGAAACCATTGTTTGGAATCAGTTAATTAAGGTCCATGTTCCATAGTTAATCTAACTGTAATGTTTTTAACATTTTATAGCATATCTTTTTTTAACATACATATATTTTTATTGTCCGTCTATAAATAGCACGATTGACATAGCCCAGCGCGGCGAGGTGCGGCGAGGTGCGGCGCGGCGCGGCAGGTGGCGCCTTCGATTAACAAGCATCGGCAAGAATGAACCGAGTGCGTCACTCTTCGTGCTTCGATTCATGAATAGAGCCTTGCAACCCGGGATGACCCAGTTTTTGACTCTATACCCTCGACCTGTACATCCGTAACGACGTAAATGACAACCATACGGTTAAAGTAAAGTAACACTTCGGTAAATGTTTTTATGTATGACAATTGCTTGTAGCTTGCAATTGGGATATGGACTTCTTATGGGGCAGGTTAGCTATGACGTCAGTCGGTTCGGAGGGGGACTGCAGTCCCGGAATTAGGTCAGTTTCATTCTGAAACGGGCTGAGGGCGTGCGGGAAGGGGAGGGGGTGTAGTCGATGGAGAATTTAGTTATCGTTAATTACTAGTTCCTTGAGGCTGGGAACTTGGTGCGAGATGGAGCTTAATGACATTTTAACTAAATATTAACTAACTAACTTAAGTTACAACATGTCTGACGGCGGGACGAGACTGCGGCCGGGTTGGTTTGTTGGTCATTTTAATTTGAATACATACATTATATTGAGTCAGACGATTGGGTTGGCTAAGACTTGCTTCTTGATTTATAGTCACAGACTCAAAAATATAAAGCACATGTCATTACAAATATAAAAGCGGAACCTAATCAATTTACGTTTAAATTAACACAAGTCATTCTAGAACATGCTAAAGGTAGACAATGCATCTGCAGTCGTCTTACATATGTGTATTGGCAGTGATCACTTTACTATATTAGCGACATCAGATAGCTGGTCGCTTGTTTGTCATCTTCTATAATAGAAAAAAACCTCAGATCAACTTCTTCTTCAACAACAAATACAGTTATTTCTTGGTATTCAATGAAAATTTCCGCTAATTTTTATTTCGTTTTAACTTCCTAATTGTTAGATGTTAATAATCCAGTCTGTGATCTTTGTTTAACAAAGCCATTGGATGCCATGAAGTAAGAATGGACTGGTTCTGATGCGGGAGGGGTGAGGTGAGGAGGAGGTATGACGTCACAGATCTAGGCTGCGTGCACGGAGCAACGCCTCCCTCTATTCGGGTCACCTATTTCGGGATGCACTTAACATCAAATAGTAGAGGATACACTTGTGCTAGATCGGTGCGGGTTATTTCTTACTAATGTATATGTATGTGTATGTGATGATTCACTTATGTAGTCAACATAAACAATATACATATATATAGATATATAATAAATTGGAGAACTTGGAAATTCCAAGCCTAGTGCTTGTTCGCTTTTTTTTGTCATTAGTCTTTGAGTACGTTGAAAGTCGAAGAAAGCTAGGATTAGCAAGTCATTACTTGGATATAACCTAAGCTAGTGTATTTAAAATTAAACAAATTCAGAATCAAAAAAAAATATCTGCCTTATCAGAGATCAATATATTTATTACATTTTTTTGAGTTTTCTATTATTAGAACATTTTTTTTAATTGGTAAAAGCGCCATCTTTCTACGAATTGACACACTTACATTAATTGAAGTAGAAAACAAACTCATTTTAAATCTTTGTGTATAGATGGCAGTTTGATAAATTTTAGAAGTAAAATGAGGTTTAAACCTCAACAATTATAAGATAAAACGAACTGCAACGTTTTCTTCTTAAAAGATGGCACTGATCTCATTTTTACCAAAGCATGATGGCAAAGTTAATTCTGAGAAGACGATAAACAAGGTCACACCGAAAGAATTCTGGCCAATATCCATACATTTTTACTGACGCAAATTTCGTCACGCTATTAAACTGAGGGGATAAGTGAATTCAAAAAACTTAGAGTTTCATGCGGGTGTAGAAACACGGCAACCGCTAGTAGTTCGTAGAAATAAATACTGGTCGCTGAATTAAAAAAAATTAAATTAATTTTTTTTTTTCATTAATTTAAGTAATTTTGACTCTAACAGATACAAATTACTTACATACAATTCGGGGTCGTCGGGAATCTGTGAACGGGATTATCTTTTGTTGGGATCTATGCTCGGTTCATTAGCAGCCTTAATGATGTATTGTTTGCACAACTGGCGACATCTGTTGTGTTGTGCCCAACATAATTTTGAGCAGACTAATGCGTAGGAAAATGTGATCTCACGACCACATATCCTTAATTGGCTACACAGTAGTAAACAACGTATCTATAACCTGTTATTCAATCCACTGTGATAACTTCGATGAAGTGTTTAGGGGAATAAGTAAATTTTATATTTATGAAGAAAAAGACACAAAGGTAGATATTGATTTCATACAAAAGATCCATAATTTGAAGTTATCAAGTTATTTAATAGTTACATCAATTTATGATCTCTCTGAAACAATTACTGTAACTGCGGTCGTAAACCCAATCATCGAGCAAATATTCCGTATTCCCTTTGGAAATTTACACTTCAAAGAAATTTTCGCGAGGTTTATTGCTCGCTTCGGGTTTCTAGGATCAGTTTTATATCTATTTTTCGACCGATGTCCGGATATTATACTCGACGCTCCTTTTTTTTATAGAAGTATTAGCTTTGCCAGATATTTTATATATACAACATTTTATCAAAGTAATTTTATTCTTGTACTACTGGACATACGCTTGGTGTTCATATTTAGGTACGTAATACTCGAGATAATAATATCTTGAATTGAGATAGAAATTTCGTCGAGGCAATCAATTTTCTTCACAAAATACATAATTAATAGAACTCTAGAGTTGCAGTGATATACGCACTTAACCTGTAGGTAACAGTGTCACCTAAATACTTATGTTAGTGAAAGATATAGTTTTATACGCGAAATAAGATTAAATCGAGCGACGACGTAGTGCTATCGACTGGAAAAAGCTGCCGATATCGGACCACGTATGAAAGATTAAATAGTAAAATTGTTTACCAAAAATATGAACTCCCACATATTTATATATTTATAGATCGAAGTAAAATTCGCTTCAGTGCACGACGTTGCTTGATTTATTTTCTAGTTAATGTTGATTTGTTCAGCGCTTTCTTGGTTACTTAGACATTTACTAGTCACGCGATTTCTTTGTCAAGAATGTTTTAATTATTTTGCGAAATGTTAGTTATTAACTATATAACAATTCCTATTTATTATTTGTAAGTTGGTTTCAAACAGTGCTATGTAATAAATAATAAAATCGATTAAATTAAAATGTTCTGATGTAGAATCTAGACCAAGATTCGATCGGTAATTTGGTATAGAGGGATCATTGCGACACGATCAAAGAATTCACTTCGAAGACGGGAAAATGAAATTGCTTTTTGAGCGTCTCTTTAAGATTTTCTATGACAGAATTCTTATGATATGTTACCGAGATATCTTTTTAAAAATTGACGAAGAGTAATACAATAGCTATAGTAATTCATTTGGCTAACAGCTGCAGAATATGATGGAATCTTAGCAGTACATCTTGAGCTAGATTACTAACGCTAGATTACAATAATTCTTTGTTTATTGGCCTAATGGTTAAGGAAGCTTATAGTATATTAAAACGAATAGAAGGTATCGAACACCAAGCCATGACACTACGCTAGAATTGAATATAGTCAATAATTCGTCAGGAGTCACTTTGAAAGAAAAAAAAGAAACAGACGTAATTGAATAAGTGAATATAATGTGTAGGGGGAGGAACTCACTTTATAGTCCCCGCGGGTCGCGCACCGAGGAAATAACATTACGTGGAAAGTATTAATGGAACCATTTGACCTGCAATAACTATTCTTATCTTGTCTCTATTATTGCTATTTATTTTCCTCTATATATTACGAAAATCATCTTAAATGCGCTTAATTTTACCTCACATTTCTTGAATTTCTATTTTGGATAGTAATTTTAATCAGAGTCTAAATGTAATGATCTTAAAAACCTCTCCTCGGTCACACTATCTTGTTAAACTATTAAAACTTTCGTGCGATATTTCATTATACTATTTATAAAACAGCTTAACACACGTGTAAATCGGTGTCGGTACAGACTAGTTTCGAGCCCATCGGGGGCTCTTCTACAGGGTGAGTGGGATTGGTATTATAGTGCGTTCGCAGTCCATAGCTCACTGTGTCACAAGTGAGTTAAGCCGAGTCGCGGACAGTTTGGAACTGAAAAATGAGAACTTAATTATTATTAGATACCAATAGAATAATTCCAATACAATTACATTTAAAGAAATATGGTTTTAGAGTTAAACTCTAAATAGTTATTCATTGAGCGTTTAATGGTTGGTAGGTCTCCCGCATGGACCGATGACTTGGTCAATGTTGCGGGAGTGCACTTGACGCGGGCGGCGCAGGACCGGTTATCGTGGCAATCGATGGGGCAGGCCTACGTCCAGCAGTGGACAACATTAGGCTGACAATGATGATGTTGATGATGAGTGTTTAATCCATGACTTATGAAATGCTTTTGTTTTATTCAGTAAATAACAAATGAATTACCATTCTTTATTTCTTACTGTATTTGTTTGGTGTGTAATGTGTTCGTGTTATTTAGAGCAAATAATGCTATATTACTTACGTTTGCGCAGCCTACACTAGCGGATTATTTCCTCCGAGCGCTTTTACGAGACAAGACTTTGGTCTAATGTTTTGTTTGTTTAATTAACAATATTAGGTTATATAAATATATTTGGATTTTGTTACCGTAGTTTTGTTACTGGCAATTAGATAAATAAAACCTTTCCTAGATATCTATATAATATTATATAAAAAGATTAAGATAAAAAAAAAATACGAAACAACCTCAGGTTTCTTATAAATAGTTTGAAGTTTTTGAAATTGCCGCCGTTATTATTGTAATCTGAGCTAAACGAGATTTATTAATCTCTACCTTTTTTAACTTTTAAAGTTCTAGGTTATAAGTATTGAGCGAAAACATGGATTTGTAAGATAAGACTTGGTAAAGGAAGTCGGTCATCTCTGAGAATAACCAACACGGCCGGAGACGTTTTACAAACATCATTCTTTCACTCTAGCAAGTTATTTTTACCACTATATTCGTAGCTGATTATGTTGAACGAACTTTTAATGTGTTTGCTTTATTCAATATTAATATATAAACGTTCGTAAATTATAAATGTGTCTAAATATCTATAGCTAGAATTCCATTGCCGTGATCACATATTGTTTTAAGAGTTATGAAAGAGATGTTAAGTGTAGTTCTTTTGTTGAACGTTTAGTAGAAAATCATAAAAATGTCACTTTTTGTATCATTGTGGACATTCGTATTGTTGCGGCGACAAGCCAGACATCAACATTGAAATTAATTTATTTTTAAAACACACGCAGACCGACGATTGAGAATGTATTGTAAGTTTTGTGTTAAGATACATTTTTGTGAGAGCTTTTTTTAGTGATTTATTGACAATGAAAGAAAAAATAATAACTCTAAAAGATAAATTTTTTTAATAAATGTAATGTAGTGAATGAGCAATGAGTTCATATTTGAATTTTAAATCAAATGTTCATTTGAATTAAGCTTTGCTATATAAATTTACTATACAAATAAGAAGCGAACATTGTCTAATTTGGAATGGCTACACTGTGTGTGGAGATAGCCACTGGCAATGGATTAAAGTTTATTTAAGCCGAATACCAGATGTGTGAAAGCATGAGATTTGCACAAGTTTCTCTATTTAATGGTAGCGTTATTTAGTGCACGTGCACTGAATAGAGAATCAGTAAATGAGCTGTTTCATTCCCTTGGGTGTAACAATCACGATCTTGGTTTTGTTACTAATAACATGCAGGATTCCATTACACCGCCCCCTTGTGATTTGGAAGATTGCCTTTGGAATAAATCGTTTCGCAAAATGACTCGGTATATTTCCGTAAAGCGTTGATTACCACAATTATCAGTTTTCTTTAGCGATTTCTTATTGGCTGTATACTAAATGGCAGCGAATGAATGAATGACACCGGTGTAGTGATCGATTTGCTTGTGACGTTACCAAAAGAGCCAATCGTATCGATTTCGAAAACCGTATACGTATTTATTTACAATAGGTTTGTTCGTTGTTTACCGCTCTCGTTGTGTTTGTTAACGAGATTAGGTTTACCTTTGTAAGACGAAATCAATGTTTACATTAATTCATTGAAAAGTCTTTTTATTTGCAATGATTGAATCTCTTTGATTATAACCAACGGTATAATAGATAAAGTTTTTTTTGTAGTTGTAAAAGATTTATTCCTATGTAACATTGAGATCACATTTTAGCTCAAATATGTAAATAACAAGCCATATATCACTGGAAGCAGATTGATTTATAGGCTTATTAGTCTATCGTAACCGAGTATTTAGGACGATCGATTCCTTGTGATGTATACTCGAAATTTACAACTTATAATAGTAATAAGTTTTATAATATTCCTTATATTTATTTTATAAGATAAAGCCTTTCCCCGCGACATTGTTTGCAAGGAATGAATAGAAAAAAGACTTAGTAAGTAACCCATGTGTTCTCCGCGGAGAGAAGAAATCTTTATATTTCAGATTACAAACATTTTAAGTTAAAAAAATCTCTTTTTCCATAAAAAAATGGAATTACTTAATTAAGAAAGGTCTGTGGTCTGTAGTGGACTTCAAAACTATATAGTTTTTTCGCAATATTGGCTGTAGCTCCATACACATGAGGTTCATCTGTATATGTAAGTGTGGGGGTACAAAGTTTCGGTACGTTTTTGTTCACTCTAATTACATAGAACAATTGTAATATGGTACTTTTGGTTATCGTACTGCATGGTATGCGATATTATTACGTATGCGGCGTGCGCATAGCGGGCGCGAACTACAAATTTACGATACAGCCGAGCTTAAAACTGGAGCTTGGATCTCGTGTTATTTCGGTGTTGGTGTCAAAACGACACTGCTCTAAAAATGTCTGCGGGCATGGCGCGAATAGGGGCCAGCGGGGTGTGCGCGGGCGCCGAGCGGCCGAGCGCGGGGGGAGGCGCCCACGCGTTTCCCGCCGCGCCTTGCCGCCCGCCCAGCGCCAGTCAGCAACTGTGGCTCGTGTTGGCTGAACCATCTTGTAGGGCCATCCTCTTTTTCTTGCCGTAGGTGAGTGGTGATATATATTTTGTACTAACTAAAAAAAAAAAAACAATAATATCAAGATTGTCAAGTGATTGATTGTTCAGTGAAGTGATGCACGTTTCTAGTGCAAGATCAAGATCTAATCACGCGTGTGACTGTTCGTGTTCTCGCTAACTTGAACTTACGTAGACAGCAGTGATATTAAAATAACGGTAAACGGTTTCGCCTAAGAGCGACGCGATCTTAGTTTCCCGGTATCAAGACCGATTTTCATATAATCCGACCATCAGTGTCATTACTAATTAAGGTTTAACTTGCTTTGCTATCCTTGTACCACTGATGAAATTAAAAGTAAAATCATTTGTAATCATACATTTAGCTTTTCGTTAGATATTTATTTGTACATAACCTAATTTTAGCACATAACCATAAATTCAAGTAATTAGAATAACTTGTTAAAAAAATCTTATGGATGCGTGCGTCTTGCGTCATAGTTGAAGAAGATATAATCCAATGTAACCGAAGCAGGCCGCCCATGCCACCAAATTAGGTCCGCCGGCCGGACGGAACTATTTCAGGCGCGCGCCCGAATGCCCACGAACATTCCCGACCGTATGGTCCGGGTATCCGAAGCTAATCTCGGAATGAAGTTGCGGATGATCTATTACACTTTTTTTTAATTAACAAGGTCATTAGCACATCGGGTAGATCTTGGTATGGTATTTTTATAGCCTTGACTAGCCTTAGAATAAAATGATTCATGTGGAGTGACCCTTAGATTTTCTTTACGAATGATGTTCGTTTACGAATGTTGACGTTATTAACTTAGTATGACACTCAAGATATAATAAAGTAGGCAGGGTAAGCAGAGATAGTATACTGACATTGATGGTGTCAAATGTCGGTTATTTCACACCGCGATATCGACTTGGCCCGGAGCCAAAACGTTACAAGTATCTCTCATGTCGGCCATGTTCGCCAAATACGTAACTTTTGTGTATCCTTGAAGTGATATTGGTGCTCCTAGATCATTTTCCTTTCATTTTATCAGATAAAACTGCCGTCTTAAAAGGAAAACCCAGATTTTTAGAAAAAAAAAATAGTTTTTTTTTAATTAAATTGGAACACAATGTTGTGTTTGACTTGACCTTGAAATTATCTAAAGTAATTATGATTAGATATTGGACAAACTGTTGAGAAAGCGACAAAAATTAAGGTAATAGTAACGGTAAAATCAATTTGCTACGGTAAAATAGAATTATTATACAATTAGGAGAAACCAGTCTTAGTGTCAGAGTTACGGGATTTCGTGCAGTTGAGGCCGCATGGGGAAAGCTCGTTTTATTTATTAAGAAAGTAACATTGAAAATCCTGTTCTTGTTTCAGGACACCGGAACCAACACATACAAAATGGCGGATGACGAAGTGAGGTAAGATGTCACTGAACTTTATTTTAAGACGTAATTATTAAACAATAATTTACTTCGGGTCCCTTAACAAAAGTTTAGTAGCCGGAAGTGTATTTGTACTGTACCGCAATCATTGCATAAATAAATAAAAATAAGTAAACTGCATTAATATACTCATTATACATACTTCACGTAAATCTTACCAAGGTTCAAAGTTCATAACTCAAAGGATAGCATATGCTACCGCAATGGACATGACTTTAAAAGAATGAATAATGTTGAATTTGCAGGCCACAAGTAAAGGTAATTTATGAAAAAAAAAATCTCAAAATTCGTGCATTTAAATTACCGTTAAATTAAAACTAAATTAAAAATCTATTTTTAATTTATCTAACCAAATGTTTTCTCCATTATTCTTTTTCATTGGACGCGTTTCCCAACGTATGGATGTCTCCGGTCACTTCTGCGAACTTCAACTCTGCAATACAATAGTATTAATTACTATGTATTCTTGAGATTAAGGTAAATAACTAACAATTACTAATACACTCACAGAATATACGAAACAGACGAAATATTACAAAGTACAATCATGAACTTACACGATGTTCCACTTACAGAAAAAAAATGACATTCTAGTGTTTTACCAAGAAGTGTATGAGAATCAAAAAAATGTTTTTTCTTATTTATAAAATTACTTTTCATATAAATGATCCAAAAATGATTAAATCAATTTTTATGAATTAAAAAAAATTGTATTACATTTTACATGATTTTTTTTACAGCTGATTGAAACAGTTGTAATTTTGTAAGTGCTCGGTAAACAATATCTCGATCTGAATCTGAAATCATTAAACTTACCAATGTTATTTAAAAAAAAAATAATCAGTTATTTGTTTGTGAATTACAACAATGAAATTATAAAAAAACTTCGCACACTAATTGTCTAAAAATCGCTTAAATTTGCTCAAAACTATTGACGTCATAGCAGGTGGATTCCAATCATCTTTTGTTTTTTAAAAAAGTTCGTAAACTTTCGAAGCAAATCTAAGCGTTCTTAACCGCACAATGTTTCATACACGCACAAAACTCACCAGCAATAATCACTCACACGATCTATGTTTCACTTCACATAACAATTTTGTTTCTCACACTTTGTTCCATACAATTGTTTTACTCTACTTTTTTACTCGTTTTAAAAACTTTTTCACAATTTAACAATAATTAAATTATAAAATTTTGACTACGTAACTAATTTTTGTTTGTTTTTTTTTTCAGAAAAAGCGTCTCGAGGAGGTAAAGGAGTACAGCACGGCGCCTTTTTTTTAATTTATTAAGAAATTAGATTTGACATAAGTAGCTGGTTACTAAATAAATTTATAATTATTTTGGTAGTTTTAGAATTGAAGATATATTAGTTGTAATGATTTGTGTTATAATAGTAGTACTCCTATCATTAGTAAATGTTATGTACTAGGACTTCTCTAAAATATTTTATGGCTATTTGTGTGCGTTTCTCTTACATACATACTCACACTTTACGACGCAATTCAAAGTTACAAAGGAGTATTGTCAGGAAAACGCACACATAGAATTGTGTACCGAGAGTTGAACTATTTATACTAGCATTAAGTTGCATATGTCCAGGCGAAGAAGGCCAAACAGGCCGAGATCGACCGCAAGCGCGCTGAGGTGCGCAAGCGCATGGAGGAAGCCTCCAAGGCTAAGAAGGCCAAGAAAGGTTTCATGACTCCTGAGAGGAAGAAGAAGCTTAGGGTGAGTTACGTTATTTTTAAAAACAGTTATTAAAAATATCGATGCGAGCACAAAAGTAACATTTGTTTTACTAACAGTTGTTGCTGCGTAAAAAAGCCGCCGAGGAGTTGAAGAAGGAACAGGAACGCAAGGCTGCGGAGAGGAGGCGCATCATCGAGGAGAGGTGCGGCAGACCCAAGAACATCGACGACGCAAACGAAGGTACACATGACGCTTCAGTCACTTTCATCCATTCTATTGTTCAGATTATTTTTCCACTTTGATGTATCCCGTGTTTCTAGATTTTAAGCGATACTCGGACAACAGAGAGGTACACTTACAACGTGCAAGGTGACATCCGCAATGTGGCGGCATTCGCTGCACAGATTTACTTAACCTTTATGTATATCGCATTATAGATGCTATTTCGAGGGTTTGCAAAGAATACCACACCCGCATCGGCAAACTTGAAGATGAAAAGTTCGATCTGGAATACATCGTTAAACGGAAAGACATGGAGGTAGCCGAATGAGCTGCTACCAAAGCACTCTCTTTTGACGAACTCACAAAACTTACAAAATCTTACTTTCATTTAACTCTTGTATCTGCCAAGTGCCGTCTTGTCTATCGCGTCTTTGTAACGGATAACGCAGTCTGAAGTGTGTTGCCGCTGTAATCTCCTAAAGTTGCGGTCTATTCCTTCTAATTCTATCCACTCTTCTAAGCTACATGTGAAGTCGTTAATCTACCGAGCAAATACTTACCTGTCTCCTTCTTTAAGTATATTTCATAAATTTACAACTTAGACTTACATACTGTACTTTGTGCTTTTGCGTGGCGAGCCGTCGCCGGCTGCAGGGTTTGGGTCTGCGGGGTGGTTGAGGTCGAAGGTGGGAGGTGGGAGGTGGAAGGAGGAGGTAGGCGTGTGGCAAGCCGGCAGTAAAACGTGTGTTGATGTTGTAGCCGCTCTCACGAGCATCATAACCGGCTACCATCAGCGTATCGCCAAGCTCGAGGAGGAGAAGTACGATCACGAGAGGGAAGTGGCGCGCAGAGAGCTCGAGGTCTGACCTGGTTTGGGCGCTAAGCAATTCACATATTACGCTACGTTCGCGTAGTTCATGCCGACTCTGTGACTAGAACACGATTTTGTTTTCTAAGCCGACTCATTCACACTGCGGACTTGAAAATATAAATACCTTACAACCTTAACTAATGTGGATAACATGTTTAATTAATAAATATTAGTTTTCGAATCATATCAATAACAACGTCCCGTGTATTCCAAAACCGGAGCTAAAACTTTCTGTAGATAATGTCACCGAGTTGTTCAATAATATGGGTCCCACTTAGATGTCATCTTGTAGCTTCGCTTCCGCTTGTGTCCCACAGACCTGATGCCGTGTTGTCCCGTCCGTGTGGCGTGGCCCCCACAGATGTTTGAGGCGGCATACATTGCACCGATGTTTCACTTTACCTAAATGTCATATTGTTTTTCTTTAGCGGAACTGCAGACGATATGTCAAATGTACTGGCAAAGAATATACGAGCTTGAGGGAGATAAATATGAACTAGAACGAGGTAGCGAAATTAAGAAAATGGAGGTAAACAGCATATTAGGATTGGGAATGCATATGACGTGAAATTATTTTTATTCTGAGCTAGTTGCTACGATGTTACGATAGTGGTTCGGCTCACCGCACACATGCACACGTCGCTCCGCCGACTGACGTAGACAGAACACTCACACAAATGTTCATGACCATTCTGCCGGCTCAATAATCTGTCTTTCCTTTTTCTATAGAAATGCTCAAGAATATAATACAGGAGTATTATGACCGCATGTATGTGTGTGAGGGCCAGAAGTGGGATTTGGAACACGAAGTCAGGAAAAGAGATTATGAGGTATTGACCGATACTTTACAACCATTGTGAATATCACGCTCATCGATACCGTAACAAACGTGCGCGTGTCACATCCGTGTTGGTACATTGATAGTGCTTCACAAGCATCCGGTTGTTGTCTGACCTGTAAATAATGTGTAGGCGCGGGCCGTTGGTGCTGGTTGCACTTGTAGAATAGGTGTGTGCGTGTCGTAGGAGCGAGTGTCGCGGCCGGCCGGGCCGCGAGGCGCGCGGTGCAAAATCGATCTTGACCGGCAACGGCGCCCGAGAGGCGCTGGCCGCTTCTCGTTCGACATGTAACTTACACGATTAACTTACTCTAACTAAAGTAACTGCCTTGAGGGAAACAGTAACACTGCATTCACTACCGAGGCGCCGCCGCTGCATGCTCGCGTAACTTGAGAACCATCTTGTTCATTGACATATTCCGTCATTCCATCATGTATGTCTGTTGTTGTCGTCGTTGTATCCAGTTTAGGATCCGATAGCTTGTACTTGTATTTACGACCATATAATGTCATTTCAATAATTGATTTTAACAAGTGTTGCATGAGTTTCATAACAAACTTAGCTCCTATTGTCCCATTAATGCCCCTTAAATAGTATGGCACTTTAATATCAAGTGTGAAGATACGGAAACCGACCTACGCTGCGTTTGAACGAGTAACGCTTTGTGTGTGATTTTATTATGGCCTTACTGAATCTTCTCTTTTTATGACAATAAGCAGTACCGTTAAATCAATAGCAACGGTAGAACAGTTCCTATAAATTAGCACACGCAAGTGCAATAAACGTGAAACTTCATGTTCCAAATCTCATATTTTTTTTATAATCCGTCAATTGACACGCGGTCTGTTTGCGTATTCGATTACTAGATATATTCCGAAACCCTTTAATTCTTCTACCTGTGTTATTCGTAGTGTATAAAAAGTGCCATGCTCTGATCGATGTTGCCCGATCCTTTCCCTGACGTCCCGGCGACGGCGCTAGTGTGCGCCTCGCCGGCTGGACGGAGCGTGAACACAGATTGCCCACATGTACCAAAACACACAACATAATCCACACATTCTAATATCATTTATGATCGATTTTGCACCGTCACTCTGTTACACTTCATGGGACATCCCCGTTACATGAATACGCGGAATTATTTTGCGTAAACGATGCGTTCATATGGGAGTTCGCACATTGATTCAGCGCACAATATTTTACTTTGGACAGCTGGAAAATTTTTAGATGATGAACGTAAAGTTATAATTGTAACTGATAATTTAATATTAAAGAACTATAGAGTTGATAATGAAGTATAAAATCCAGTCATAAAAAGGTAAAATTTTGTAGGCGCTATAGTTAAAATAGCACATGTAATTTATGCACTCAATGTTATCCGATGAGGAATGTCCAGGTGCTGCAGACGACCAGCAACCGACACACGAGTAGTTAGTGTGCACGACCAAGTGATTCACAATATCATTTAAGTAGTGATTACATATAAATGTAAATTATTTAGGTAAAGAGCACAAAATATGTCACAAAATAGTATAGGATGTGGGATCGATCTCTCGTATGTATTAGCTCTCTTTTAAACTCAAATTTATATCTTTTATCTTCTAAACTGTTATAGCTCGCAAATAACACTGCCTAATATTTTCTCAATTCTTTACCTTTTTCTTTTCTTAAATTAATCACTATTTTAATGATAACTTTAACTGTTACTTCTAAGTACGTGTACCTTTTCTATGTGCTTTTAATAATTTTACAGCTTTAAATGTTTTTTTTTTAAACTTTGACATTTTTCATTAATTGCATGTATTGACATTTTCTGATTCCTTACTGTTGTTTTTAAATTTGTACAAAATTATCTTTAATTTTTCGACGTTTTTAATATTCCCATCCACGTTTAGATTCATATTGAAGAATTTAATATGTTTTTGTATTATTATATCAGAAGTTACATTAAAATTGTTACTTCCATTGTATACCTATTTTACATTTGTTCTTAATAACTTTCCCTTTACTGTCATTTTCATAACTCTTTATTACATTTTTAAATTCTCAATAAAGCAATAATTCATATTCATGTTATTGAACGCAACTTATGTTACCAGATTGCCGACCTGAACTCTCAAGTCAACGACCTTAGAGGCAAATTGTGAGTATATCAGACACAAAGCTATATAATTTGGATGAAATGCTAGATTTATAATTCTATAAGAAAATAAATTGAACTTAGCTCTTTTCCCCTTATGGCCGGATAAAGTCGCATTTTCACTAACGTATTTTAATACTTGTAGCGTTAAACCTACACTGAAGAAGGTGTCCAAATACGAAAACAAATTCGCTAAGCTTCAGAAGAAGGCAGCTGAGTTCAACTTCCGTAACCAACTGAAGGTTGTCAAAAAGAAGGAATTCACCCTTGAAGAAGAAGACAAAGAGGTAAGTTTCAACCACTTAACAATAAAACATTTAATTAATCATATTTACTATATTGAAGTATTACAAAATATTCAAGAAATGAAACTATTAATATAATTGGGATTTATTAGTGATACGTTTTTTTTTCAACTCATTGTTAAATAAAGAATTAAATTAAATGAGTTTGATGCAATGAAATGATGCTTAAAATGAACAAGAACATAAAATATAATTAATGTCATGCGCGTAAACAACGAAGAAATACATGTCTTCTTTGGTGGTATTTCAACAGGCTAAGAAAGCGGAGAAAGCTGATTGGGCAATCGGCAAGAAGTAACCGATCACAAACAATTTAAAACAAATGTTTCCTTCGTCGCCGCTCAATGTTGTGATGTCTTACTTATAACTTATCCGTACATTATAAAATAAATTTATTTATAATTTTTATTAATTCTTTAAAAGTTACCTAAGTTACCCAAACAAGTTGAATGAGGTGAGAATAACTTTCTTGAAGGGATTGCTGCTTACGAATACCAAGTCATGTATCTGTTTCTTGCATTGGAAAGTATCACATGTTTTAACATACCCCCCTCCTGGAGCATATATTTGTGGTATTTAGAGGATCGGATTTATTTTGTATTCTTTTCCCGTTGAGCTTCGCACATCCTATTGATATGGTCTAATGAAACGTTACAAAGATGTATTATAATCCAGATTGTGACTAACAATATCACACTGTTGGCGTTCGCCATTTTTATCACAAACCAATGAACCCAATTAACTGTCCAATTGAACAGGTTTACGTTTTGCAGAGATTTTTATCATCAACATTTTGAAATTTCAAAATTTAATCGTTTAGGTAAATTATTTATTTTTATATGTGTGTAATAGATATTTGAGATTCTTATTTTGTTGCGCTGTTCCGCAGGCTGCCGGGGCGGGCAAGGTAAATATAGGAGTCGTTGAAAGATAAATTAGCCACCGTTTTCGAATAGTTCATACTGGCATGTTTCAAATTATTCTTAGCACAGTTTGGCATCGAACCATTGATAGAATGGTATTCCATCCACATAGTTTACCATTGGCGCTGGGTTAGAGTACCGAAATAGATCTAGAGACCGTGTGTTTCGATAGCACGTTCTATTTTCCGTCTACAGAGAGTAGATCATTGTTTGAAATTTTTTGTCATCTTTCGTTTGTGTTACTTGTTCGGAAAGGACAGCGAGGTCGTTGGCATCCTTGTAAATATTGATTCGATTTCTAACATTTCATCCAACGACCACAGTATATACATAGACTTACCGTTATCGAAAATCGATAGCAAATTTAATTTGATTATAGTTGCTGGATGAAATGTTAGTTCATTTTAAGAAGCATTTAGTTTAGCACCGGACTACGCTTCTCTAGCAAAGTTCTAGACATCTGTACAAATACTGCTTCGAGGTGTGTGTGCACCGCTTATAGATATTCGATTTGCAATTATTTTTTTTATAATTCATCTACAATTCGTACACTATGCGACTTTGAAATATAGTAAATATATAATTAGCATAGCGTACAGAATTGTTATTCATTTCCCTATATTTTAGCAACGAATGAAGTAACAAAGGTTACATATTGTATCAAAATTAACGTTACTTTTATTTATATATGTAAAATGTTTTTGGCTCGAAATTGTCGTCTAAATGGGTTGTTACTTCAATTGCGAATTATTAATAGATACGTGAATATTAATAGTGGTGAATCTGCCATCGGCATAGATAGAATACCTTTTAATTATAAAAACAATGTTCTTGTAATGTCAAACAGTAATAACAGTACTGTAAAAATTCTGATACAATACCTGCTTCTTTTATAGCCGATGGGAGACAAACCACTGCAACTAAAGCTTGGTACTAATATGTAATTTTTCCTACAGAAAAAGCCAGACTGGTCCAAGGGCAAGCCGGGAGACCAGAAGGTAAAAGAAGAAGAGGTTGAGGCATGAAGTGTTACCACCCCCACCAACAAAAAAAACTATATTGTGAACTTACTGTACCATCAGTTGCCCTTGAAAGCCGTAGGTCTTAGAACGTGATATGTCTATTCCTTCATACGGCTCCGTCAGACCTTGTCATCCATTGCCTCGATCAGCCAACGGCATATTCCTCCATTGTCCATACATGTATCGTCTGACCACAATAAAATTGTCGTAAATGTCTAAACCATTTTTATGATTATTTATTTATTTTAAATAAATTTTTGTAAGTTAATAATACGTTTAATAAAAATTAATTTTCTTTAATATATTTATATGTGGTTGTGATATCATTTTGTTACCACCCCACCCAATTCCTTAGGTCAATATTACTGTGATAAAAAAACCCTTTCAACCTTATAAGATCAAGATCCTCGAAATGTTTTTAAAAGCATGACCAGAATTTATAAATATTTTTAATATACTATTAATATTTTTATTATGAAGGTATAGAATTTTAAAAAGATTAATTGAACAGCTACTGAAGGAGAACTGCAAAGAAAGGTTGGTAAATATTTTTCTAAAGGACAATCATAAGTTAATTCGATACGAAAAAGCCTCTCCACTGACACATGACGTAGTCACCAAAACAGCATTTATAAGTCTCTAAATATCTCTAAAGGCTATCAGGAAAAAATAACAAGAATATTCAGAAATCTTTAGTCAACAAATTATAAGGATATTGTAGACAAAAATGCATAAATAGAAACAATACTAGGTATTAATTTATAAAGTATCATTCCGACTATCACACAGGATACCATCCTAGTTCGGACACCAGTCCCTTGGCCACAGAGCAATACAATAAATTTATTACATTTATTTATTTTATTATAGTAAGTAATTTATCTTGACAAATCTAGATGTAATAATAAAAATAGGGTTGTCACCCAGGTAATCAGAGTCACATAAAATTTAATTAAACAGAGTACCCATAACTCAAGTGACAGATATTCCAAAGCGAGATATCATTCTCTTCGTATTCTTTCAAGAAGTCCAGAAGGACGGTTTAAAAGGGGAATAACAGGCTACTGGGTATTGGAAATTAATTACTAACTACTAGTTATTTACTTAATATCATCTTAGGGATGTATTTTATTATAAATTAATTTTGAACTGTTAAAACTTTGGTGAGACATTTCACAATACTACAGAAGCAATTTACAGAATTATTTTTGTATTAGGAGAGCGAATCAACGCCTGCTACTCCCGCGCCGGCGGCGTCATAAGCATAAGGCAAGTTTATATTTGAAGCAATATTTTTTAAAGATAATCTCAATGTAATTCTGGTTGATGTTAAGTAACCATGAGATAGAAAATGATACTAGCATTATAACATACAATGTTATTAATCAAATATATGACTTATGGATGGGTCGTTTCATACCATTTTGCCGTCAATCCATCATAGTCAAGGTACATGACGACACTGACCGAAAGTTTTTCAGTGACCATTTTTAGCCACACTTTGGTGCTTCGGTTTAGATGTCTTTTAATTGTAAAGTTTAATTATTGATATTGCGAACACAATTTGGAAGAAATACTTTCATTAATGTGCTAGAATTGAGATTTGATATGTGTAATTTGAGTAATAATTTTTTGAAACAAAATATTAGTACGACAATATTCAACTACCTTTTGAGATCAATCCGAGTTAAACTAAAACTGTGTTGAAATGTTTTTCATATTAATTACAGATCCGCATTAAGTCTTTAAGCAAGCAAATGAAGAACTTAAGATACCAAAGATTGTGCTTAACGTGCAGCTTCAACATGAAGTAACGACGGAACAGATTATTTTAATGAAAACAACTTCGATTGAAATATGGAAACACATATATTCATGTTCTAATTTCGAATTATTTTCGTTAAGTTAATAAATTAATGTTGATTACTTTGTAAATTTTATATTATCTAAAATAATAATAAAATATCTTTCACTATTATATTCTTTTATTTATTTAGCGAAAGTCTCGAACATAATAATTATTAATTATAAATAAATTTTGTTTTCAAATTATGTACAGCACGCTTATAAAAAATTTAGATTTATTTTCATAAATACTTAAAATGTATTTAATAGAAACATGAGAATGAGATAAAATATATTTGGTCTCCCGCAAGTTGCGGCAGTGGGAACGCATTGAACGAAGTACAGGAAGGCGACAACATAATTTAAATAATACGCGTAGCTCCGGTCCGCTGTAAGCTCTCGTGAGCTTTATCAGTGCCCGAAGCTCATGTTTAAACTACTCTACAGCTCTTACTAAATTAACTTTGAATTAATTTACCTTTGTACAACGCAAATGAAATTAAATGTTATTAGAACATTTAGATTAATGTTTAATTAGTCATAGCTAGTGTGGATACAGGGGATTGTAATTTCATTACTAGAAGTATTTCGGTATACTTATCTTTTAAATATACGACATAATTTATTACTGCTGTGGTAAACTTCTTCGTTCCAGCTTCTAAAACACCGACAGAATAAATTTATAAGAAAATTTCGGTAATTACGATCTATAATTCAATAATTAAACGTAATGTGTGTATAAGACCGTGTCTACGACTTCGTAGAACATGCCAATCTGCATGATAAATATAGTTTCTATCACTTAAGCGTAAACGATTTTGTATTCCCTTGTAGACAAAGTTCCTAAATGAAAACGAGGCGCTGTAGCCTTACGACGAATAGTGAATTGCACCGAGCACTTTTCCTCGTTCCCGTAATTTTCCACTTCCTTGAACTGATGTACCGAGCTTTGTTCTAAGCCTGTTTCGTATGCACCACGATGCCGCCGCGCACGTCCATACCCTGATGCGCTTTTGTTTTATCGTGTTATAAAATAACTATCCGTTCAAACTAAAGTATTTAGTCCTTTATAGAGTCATTTATAAAGAAAAATAATTTAAAGGGAGAATTTCATCATATGCGTATGATATAATTTGTTAGTTTCACCTTTAGAAATATGTTAATATTTATCTATTCAAATTTGTATTAGTTTTCAATGTTTATTCATTGAACATTATGGTCCTTCGAGCCGGATATCTGTCAGGAAGAAAAACATCCTGTCCTATCAACCATTGATTATATTTCTATATAATCCTAATTCCTAATAAGTTTTGTTAAATAGAAATACATATTATTAATAGTAGATATAGCAAGATCCTTTTTTACCCATATTTCAGTTTCAACGAGTGATTTGTCTGATGTGCGGCAATTACTCAATGTCGCGACCAGATATTTATTAAGACAAAATATACGCCGTTATCAAGATTTCCTAAGAAATAAATTCGTCAGCATTTTTTTAACACAAGATTACAGATATTTCTGGCAACCAAAGAAACTTGAAGCTTATGCGATGGTTAACGTCCAAATTAATTTGGCTGTTTAATTAACAAAAATTAATACGATAATTTACAATTTATATGACTGTAATGTCCTTTGTATATACGGACTGTATTAAAGATAAATATTTCATCTTTTCTGTTGTAAACTCCCCTGAGCGTAAGGTCGCCTTCGTTTTATCTTTTCTGCTATATTGTGTTTCCGTTACGCGTTGTTTTAATTAACTTTAGCGACTCTGTTAGCTAATTAAATTTATACATGTTCATTGACAAAGGTTCTATGACATTGTACTGTGAATAAATGTACAAACTATCTCTTTAGGTAGTAAGTTAGTTACATCCTATGTACTGAGTATTAATACATACCGTTATATACAGGTCACGTAAATGGCGTGTGCAACGTAAGATTTTTAAGAAAGTAAAATATGGAAAAACATCGAGATGTATAGAAAAATTCAATGTAAATTAAAACGTGGAGTGAGAGATTGAAGAGATTGATTTGAGAGATTGAGAGAACTTACGGTCTGTCTTCGGCGGTATTTCCAAACCAGTACGACTTAGGGTCCTTCAAGAAGCGAGCGTATCTCTTTCTCAAAGGCTGACAACGCATCTGATCCTCTAGTGTTGCGGATGTCCATGGGTGTCGACGACCACGTTTGTGATGTCGCCGTTGGTTTGCCACCTTCTCTTATGAAAAAAACAGATGAACGTCAAATTGTTACAGGTAAAGTGAAGAAGCGCGTAAAACTTATATATACAAAATTCTTGATTACATAAGTAATGTTTTATATAAAAAGTCTAAATGAAGTTCAAACTTAAATAATTGTAGTCGAGTTTCGAGCAATGGACGACGATCATATAAAAGATATATATATAAAAGTGCATATATATAATATAAACATCTGCGTAAATTACAAATACATTGTTAAAGATCCCTCATTATTAAAATATTTCGTGATTTCACCATGGAACTTTGTGGTTGAAATAGAATTTGTGTAACGTTCAACCATTATTCAGTGTCGGCTTCAGGAATTTAAAATGAACGAACTCTCGTTATCGTTGCGATAAATATGCGAATGATAATATATCACAAAATATTACGGAATAAGGAAATACGTTTTTGTATACACTCAAGAGCAATGATTTCGGGTCACTTAATAAGACTTATAATTCTAGAAAGAAATCATTCAAGAACTAAGAATACTAGCTTCATAAAATAAATGAAGTTTAAAAGATAATATAACACTCCTAATAAAAGGCTAGTAAGTACTTTTCAAGATTTTTAGGTTTCTTTACGTCTTTAAGAGACCCACATTCATTGTTCTTCATTGGTATAGATATAAAATTATTCTATGTCTATTTAAAAGCAAATTAAAGTAAGACCATTTCGTTTATAATAAGTTATCTAATGTAAGGTAAGTTTGTTAAAAATTCTTTTTAATATTTTTAACATCAACATTTCAACGAAATAACATGAACGCCATATTTTTTTAAACGTATCACTTACTTATGTAACATATTTGACCAGAAAAATCTTTGCTCTGAACATATATTATTAAACTTCTTATCATTCAATATAGTAGTTTAGTAGATCACAACAGTTTCTCGTACAATTGTGAAATTAATGAAAGAAGTACTAAACATTTTGCAAATATAATAGTCTGTCGTATAAGAAACGCTGTGCCATCATTTGACGTCAGGATCAGTTCAGCAAGACATAGGAGTGCTCGTTACCGCGTTGTTCTTATGCCAGATCCCGACATATTTAAATGACGGATGTAACTTATTATTGCGTAAATTATTCAACTTTTTCTTTACATTTCTGCTGACTTAGATGAATATCTTATTTTTAAGTTATATGATCCATATAATTATGAAAAGTAAAGTTTAGAAGGGCCAATAGCCTAATGGTTATGGGTACGGACTACCGATCTATCGGTCGTGGGTTTGAATCCCACTATTCGACTATTGTCGACTATTACGTTTTTCGCAAAAACGTTTGCATTTAGAAGGGTTTGTGTTTAAAATGTAATTACGAGAATTTTTTTCATCACTTAACTCCTCTCTTTTTGTCTTTTTATCTCTTATAAATTTTAAATTAGAGTTTTTAGATAGAGATAGAGAATTGTAAATTAGAGTAAAAATAAATTTGAAAATCGTATTCACGTGATTACTTTGTAAGTACGTTAAAAGCTCTCTGGATGTGCGGTCCTAACTTCGTTAATTACCGAGCCGACCTGACCGCCGGTAATGCATTTTGGTGGTTTTAATATGCCGGTTAAAGTTTAGCCATTTTATGAAATGTTATTTTTAAAGTGATATTTACGATAAATAAATATTAAAATATTTTATAAAGTTACAATTTTTAATGGATTAACAGTACATAAATCTTTTAAAACACAATGTAAATTTAAGTAAGCAAAAATGATAAGCATACCCAATTTTTCAATTTAAAAATATTATGTATTTCGCTTCCAATTCGGATCAAAAGCACATAATTTTTACTTAACAATTTTAGTTCTCAAGTTTTTTTTTTTTAATAAAGCAAACGATTTATCAAGAATGGAATATAATAGTTAAGAAAAGTTAGACAAGAACATGCAGCGAAGTTCGGGGAAATGTACAAGTTTGAACGCGTGTTCCACAAACTTCCGATCACTTGGTAACGTTACTTTTCTACACATCTATTACATGTGTAATATAAATGGTAAATGTGATTTAGTTTACAAATTAATCTTAGTATAATAACGGCATAATTAATATATAATGTTCTACAAGTTAAAAAAAACAATGTTTCAAGTAAATTTTGTATCATATAACATTACGAAGATTCCTGATTGTTTTTTTTCTATCAGACTAAAAACTACAACTAATATATACAATACGTTCATTAATACTCACATTTACGTATCTTTTTTTCTCCTCTCACAATGCAGTTACTTTGTAAATCATGGCTTTAGTTAGTCGTAGTCGCCAAGATAACGTGATACTATTTGTACATTTTTTTGAGATTTACCTAGTCTAAAACGGTTCACGGCTCTAACGTTATGTTACAATATTCAGAAGATTTAATACGCTTTCGGGCAGCCAACGCAACTTATTCAAACTTAATTCGACTGATACCAGACAGTGTAAGCCCTGAACGGGGCTTCCATATCGTATGTTACATTTCCCGTTTTTCATTTAAGTTATCGAGATTTGTGCCGCAAGCTAAGCATAAGTATAAGTATATAATGAATAGTTTTTTTCTATTTTCCGGAAGCTTATATAAATATCCCTCAAGATTGGTCGCGACGAGTCCGGAGTTCTTTCATTATTAATTTACAAGTCAATTTACCTCCGCGCGTCTCTCGCAGCTATTGTTCTTGTAAATTACATGACTGTAAGATCTTTCTTTTATATGTACAATAGCAGTAAAATAATCATTTATTTAAAGTCCGAAGCTGTCAAGTTAATAAAAGTAAATACTACTGCTGTGATATATTCTACATTATTTCCTTTAAAAGAAAAGTGTTTCTATCGGTGTAAAAAAATATAGTAGATTAAAACTTTCCGGCCAGTCACTTGTCGGATTATTTAGTCAGAAACACTTCGATACAAAGCACTGTAAATGCCAAACCGATCAAAATGAATGAACTTAGATATACGAATAGCTACGGTCCCTACTTGACTGTAGAACCTAGTTGGTTGATGGCTGACTGAGAAGCTGAAGATTGCCAAATTGTAGACTAGAGTTCTTATTTCCCTAAGTTCAATATATTGTACAAGCTTCAAAGACATGTTACAAGTTTGGCAGCTCGCACGAGAGGTCTTGTTAAATCTCTTCAGATATGTCACTGTCAGTCAGTGAACGAGAAACGCTTTGTTTGTTTATCAAACAATTTTCGATTCCATTTACTTCTGCTTTGAACTCTCTGATTTCCAATATTGGAATTCCAACGGTAACATGTAACTTGTCAAGCCAAAAATGTGCTCTAACAGTCTGTGAACAATAAAAACGCATGTTGTCAGAATAAAATGAAAAATATTGAAGCTTATTATTTAATTATATGACATGACAATTATGCAGAATATTGAAGCGCCAATAGCCTAGTGGTTAAGGGTTCGATGACGTGTTGAAGGTTCGGAATCCAGCCATAATACTGCTGCATACAAACACATGTCTACAGCTTAGTTGAAATGGTGCAAGAATTATTAGTAAATCAATAAAAGCCTGTTAACATTTTATTTAAAAAATAATGTAATCTTGAATTAGTGCATAGGTAGCTTCCAAAACAATCGAGGTTAACAAAATCTGAAATCGATATTCCGATGCATGTTTGAAACGTTTTTGAATCGAGTTAGATCTAATTGAATTTGGTTCACATAAATGACACTTTTTTTTAATAATCCTAATGTATTTAAAAAGCTATGAAATAAAATTGTTTTGACTTATTTACTGTTTTAATTTTCATTCGTTAATGATTTTTACTTTATTTTACACACAAATATACCCAGACGAGTACTTTGTTTGATGTTTCAATTATCTTTGAAGTTCTATATTAAATATTTAGTTGTAAAAATGTCACATTGAGAGAAGAGGGTCGGGTGCCAATTTTTACCTGAAGAAAAAAAAACTGTCAGAATTATTTTACCAACCCTCATCGTGGCATTTATCTTTAGAATTTTATACCGAATATAAATACAAAATGCTTTATTTTTTTAGTTTTTAATTAACTACCAAACTTTAAATAGAGCCTAATGTAATGTAATAGCAAATAATTTTTGTAATTGATTTTTTAAGTCTTTTATTTGACATAGACTAGTACAAAGAGATAGGAAGATAACAGCACAACAAATCTAACCAAACGTAAATTATTCTTCATTTATTTTCATTTCTTATTTATCCTAGATTTATATATACCCATCGTGTATTTGTATTTATATCACAACATAAATTATAGTAATACGAGACTTGGATGGAGTGGAAATAAAATATAATACACGATATAGCGAATTGATAAAAGAAAATAATAAGTGTGGTAATAATTAATACCTTCTACACACGACAGTCCTTTTAGTATAATAGGAAATATTCATTATACGGATTCATTTACAATAGTTTGTGTGTAGCAGTCATTAATCTTGTTCTCTTTAAGGCATCATTAATATCACCAGTAACAAACTAGGTACTGAGTAAATTATTTAGCAAAGAAAGATTGTAGTATGGGGATCTTTTAAAAAGACTACTTCCAAGTTCATATTCAACTCCTTCTCTTGTTTGGTATTAATTCTCGTATATACAAAATAAATAAAATTAATTGTGAGCCTCCAGCATGATGGGCCGGTCTGATCATGGTTGCAGGAGTATTCTGATTAAGGGTCGAGGACCGATCATCGTGAAGTATTGGGGAGGGCTATGCCCGGTAGTAGGTGATGTGTGGCTGATATCATGATGATGATTATGATTGTGGATATTCTATGATAGCCGTCATGAGTTAGCATGTCCTACACCTAAACAGGTATAAGTATTTTTATGCAGAAGTATCTATTGTAAAGGATATTCCGGAAAAATGACATTTCTAGAATCGAGTCACGTTTGTAAATTGTGAATATCATCTATGTCAGTTGGATCGATGAGGGTCCGGCGTCAATTTTGGCAAAGGAATGCCAAAATCATTTTTCATACCCTTCTCATAGGAACTAACTCTGACATGATAAAGTGTTGCAGTATATTGTATACTACATTTCCACTGACGCGTACAGAAACATGTTACTGTCTCTATTTTATCAAAAGGAATGAAAAAGGATGTCAAATAAAGATTTATAACCTACAAACACCTAATTCGGAGCACATAAGTGGCGCGTAAAAAGGCCACCAGAGACCTTTTTTGTGGGTAAATTTCGTCACTGTTGTCATTTGCAATACTGGAGGGTATCTTAAAAATCAATTCTGGATTACATTTCAAACTTGCAACACTCCATCTATAAATTATATGTCTATGGATGACAAGATGTTTTACTATGATATGTAGATAAGCGTTAAAAAAAAAGTAAAATTTGTATGTTTTGTGAGTACTTCTCGTAGCACCGTGTATTTTTTACATTTTAAGGCTAACTTTTATAAAAAAAAATATACGATAAATAAGGAATGAAACCTATAAATATCTATGAGTTATTTTATAAATAAGTAATTTGAGAAATACCGAACAGTGTAAGCTTGGATACGGTTTTCCTACGCTATTTCTTTTGAATATCATTACTGGGGACTCTTTTAAAGAGACGTCTTAAAGCGTTCTTTGATCTTTATTATCCCAAGTAATCCTATTTGAAGCACCGAGCTCTCAGATATTTTTCATCTAAATAATAAATAACGAATTAATTGGATGTCCTGATTTACATGACATCTTATTCATCTATTCCAAAAAAAAAAAAGAAATGATTCGAAATTTGAAATCACACATTTAACTAATTTATAATTTTTTTATTTTTATCACATCCTTGTATTTCCTTCACATAAATGTACTATAACTTAAAGATAATAATTATAAGCTCTGTTTAAATTGGTAGATTTTTTCTTGTATAATATTAGCAGATTTTTATTAATTCACTAATATTTCTTAGAGAAGAGGGAAACTTAGAGCTTAGTCAAGCTCTAAGTTTGTGCAAGAATATGGTCCACGACAAGAGTCTTACGACGAGAGTCGAACTATCGACCATGATCGGAAATCCCTACCCTAAACTATTAGGCTAATGGCACTTAATAATTAATAGAGTTTAAGTATTAAAACAAATGACCATCTGTCATAGTACAAGCAGTTAATATAAATCTATTAAATGTTTGAATAATTCATTTTGGAATTTCAAAAATGATTTAGCAAGGACAGTGCATTGCGAAGGCAAACAGTCGGCCGGTACGAGCAAAGCATGCATTGCATGAATAATTCACCGCTCATTCCGTTTAAACATACGACTCTGCGGACTAAAACATTCTACGCCAGAACATTTTTACTTTTTTTCAACGTCATCAATTATTAATTTTATCTCAGAGGTAAAAAGACAAAAAGGTATTGTAGAAAAGTTAGCTGGGAATAGTGTTTTTTAATAAAAAAAAGTAATTGGAATAAAAGATTAATTTTTATTCTTTCACTGCCACACTCAAAGTTATCCAAGAGTCATTTAAGAAATTCCTTGATATACATTTCTTCTACTAAAATAACATTAAGACTGTACCTAAACAATCAGTATACGGCTCTAAGTAAGGCATTCAAGGTACAACTGAAGGTAAATGTCGCGTAAATAAAACCTGAAATTAAGAAAAAGTAAGTGCTAACTTAAGAGAATAGAATGAACTCGTAGACAAAGGCCGCGTTGGAGTGAGGACTACGACTGTTGGACCGGATGCTGAGATTAAACAAATGAGAGTCGACTAGGCAGAAAATTACCGCCGCCCTCACACGGATTTCGCAAACATTTCATTAGCCGAGCTGGCTTTGCATGGACTTTGTTTGTTTTAAATACTAATATAGGAACGTGGGGATCTCTATATCAGAGATATTGAATATTCTTTTTATAAGTATTTGTCGATAGGTCAATTGTGTGTTCGTTTTTTTAAGTTAATTAAATAAGAGGTAACAAAAATAACACTTTGATTTCGGTAAGGCATTTACTGTTCCTCTGACGACGCAGATATCCATGGGCGTCGGATCAAGTAATGTCAGGTCGCTGCACTCCTTTACACATATGAAGGAAAATTTTCGTGATTAAACTATGAAAAATATATTGTCATCTTTTAAATTTTCTTAAAAGAACAGAGATTATCTTTGGCAGTGCATCAACAGTGTAATTTTGTGTTTACAAAGAATGAAAATCAGACATTGTTTCGTTTTAAAATCAATTGTATTTACTACGTGCTGTAGGCTCACCTAACTAGGATTATTCGGGTAACAATAAATGATCGAGAATTGTTGTTCAGGAGATATTCAGAATTTGCGCTTTACCTTTGAGAGCAAAGTAAATGCTGCGGTAATGTTTATACAAAGCCTGGGATTAAAGTCGTGTGTAATTTGAATTAGTAGCGAACCTCTCACAGATGGTATGGAAATTTCTCTTGAAACTAAAGAGGGGGAGGGAGGGGAGGGGTATAGTGGACTTATATTGAACATTGTATCATTTGATAATAATTATAGTTACAACAATTTTGTGACATAAAGCGTATTAGACATATCATCATTATTATATCATCCACATGTCGCCCCGCAACTGAGTGTAGACAGCCAAAAAAGATTGCCACAATACCGGGGCCTCGGCCGCCTTTATCCAGGAGTCTCACGCAACCTTGATCATGGACCGAACCCATCTTGCGGGGGTTCTGCCGACTGCGTAGCCCTATCCGCGGCGGCCATCTTATTTGACCTCTTTAATACTTTTAATTTATATAAATAATACACATATACACAGGTATATAGGCAGTTTTTATGTGTCTATTTGTGTACTAAATTGTTTACGAAATTGAAACCGACTCTATAATTTTAAAGTGAAAATAATTTGTAACCAAAGTGCTGGTTTAAGTGGTACTTTTTTTAGGTCAAAGCTTAAATATGTATCGCGGATTTCATTTAGAAAATTTACTTAGTGAATATATTATGAGCAAGTAATTAATTCTCAAGGTCGTTGCAATTGGCTAGAGTTGGGTCACTCGAAAGTTCCGTTTCACTAAAGCTGTAAGATAGTACTACTATAATTTACAGATGATTTTTTTTAATTCTTCTATATTAACATTACTAATAGGAAATTTAAAAGGATGGATACATGTTTATTTGCAGGTAACTCCAAAACGGGTAAACTCATCTTGATGAATATTGTCGCAGAGATAGATTAGGCTCTAAAAAGCGTATAGGTTGCGTACTAAGCTTTTTTTAAATTAGCGCTGTCGAAGCCAAGGCGACAGTTAGTGTTGAAGTTAGTATGAAACGTTGATATAATGTCGGCAGTTTGTAGGGTGATCTGAATTTTAGCTCCATTTTTTTTCGAGTGGGAACTAACAAAGCGTTACATAAAACTCGCCAGATTGATTCAATTTATATTCAAATATTTTTTATTTTCAATGCAGTACTTTCCACTTTTTTAAAGGCGTATATAAATTCACATGTGCTGTATTATAAAGAACTAACGGTAAAAAATCGACTGTGTCTTTTATATGTGTTCTTTAGATAATGACGTCATATACGGAAAATTCTAATCTGGTTAATATAGTACGATATATAACCTAAACATATACCTGAATCACAAGAACACAGATGGTTTGAACAATTTATCGTGTTCAATTGCACCGCAACCTCAAGACTTGTCGCAGCTGCATCAAGTCATTGTTCTATTTTATTACTTGGCAACGTAGCTATAAATTTTAACTATCCAGTATCTGAATATAAAACCAATAACATTAATCAGAAATTTACTTGTCTAACCTATAAGGGGTGACTAGGTTACAGTCAACCACGCGGCCTAGTGCTGGTTAGTTGAATTTGTACATATCTTTGAATTTCTTCGCATATATGTGCCGGCATCACGATATTTTCCTACACCTTAAGAACGCCGGATAATGTACATATAAAGTTCTGAAACCAAAAACATATTGGTACATAGTGATCGAATCTGAACAATATCAAGTAAAGTCCGGTCCGGTAAAGCTTAACAACTGCGCCACCGACACTCAACACTTACTACACTTCATCTATAGTTTATATTTCATATTTACATCTATAATTATAAAATAAAACATAATTGAATTTATATCGGATATTTTCAATAATATATAATATCGTACAACTTAATAGATATTACAGTTTTTACGAATTTAATTAAAACACGACGCTCACAATAAACATGGCCATTTGAACAGCACGGACAATAGTCTTCCGCATCAATAATTCATCGCCAATAAAATCGGTAGGTATTGTTGAATTAATTTCATACTGTATAACAGGAAATTTAATAATATTCTGTGAAAATTTCCCTTCGAATAATGCCAATGAATATAATATTAACTTTATAAGTTTGTTGTGTTCCTATTAACAGATGTAAATGTGATTTTTGATTAGAGAATAAGAATGTATTTTGATGTGACTTATTTTAGAACGTTAACTTAGTTAGTCAGTGCTTTGAAACTGAGTCCTAAGTTAGTGAGCTTTCTGTTAACATTAACATTACCTGAATTTTATAGTTAATTTGGATAATTGATGAATTCATACGAGTATATATGGTTTAAATGATTCACTTATGTTTCATTATTTTAGGTTATTTGAAATTATGAAACAAAAAAATGTGTTCTTCATTGTTCTATTTGTAGAAGTTGTTAGTACAAGTTTCGTGTAGTAGTAGAAAATTGTTGAATGAACAGTTTATTTGTTAATAAACATAATTACAACGAGTTTCTTTACTTAACACTGAGCTTTCCTTAAAGTTTAAAGCTTGCATTTAAACAACAGAAGTGAAAATATTTACATATTATTTAAAATACTTTAAAAGGTTTTATAAACGTTATTACAACAATGCAATTCAATTTCATTTAAAAATAAAGAATATTTACGCTGTAAATTAAAAAAAAATGAACGTTGGAGAAGTGTAGAAAAACTTTACTTAGCGCACCTCACTTTAACTCGCGCCAAACTTTTTTAATAACGATGCTCGCCGAAGCCCCTTCATATGATTGTACAATTAAAGCTGCTGTTATTTCATCGTAAATTGTAAAATTGAGAAATCATTTATTTAAAAGACCACGTAAAGAAAAATTACGAAATCTTTTTTTCAAATAATACTGTGTTCTGTCTTATCACTTTAATTGACAACTACAAGTTGGCAAGTTATGTATTTACTCCACATATATACCTTTCCACTTTCGAAAATAATGGTTATTAATAAAACAACCAACATGTAAATATTTTATGAATTATAATTACTTTAATCAAGTCTACTGAATATTAAATTTAGGTAAATGTTAAAATTATAAATTTTCTAGTTAATTAAATTTTAGCGAAGGCCGTACACCCTTTTATCTTTAGACTTTACTTAATTGACTTTAAATTATTAATATGAATTCAATTTATGGTATTATTTTAGTAAAGGTGTAATAAAGAGGCGAAGCAGGTTCCTGTTTCCTTTTAGGACCCCAGAATCGATAAATGGGAAGGGTAATTGCATTTTCCCGGGAAGGCGATGGAAGCAAGGAAAATGTCCCTTTTCTGTACATTCTTTTCCCATCTATCAATTAAGAGTTAAGCATCTGACATCTAAGTTTTTAAAGTTACACAAATTGTAATACAAATAAACTGACTTTTTTAAATTGTAGCAACAAAAATAAGGCTTTTAAATTAAAATCTGATTAATGTAACGTACAAGAGCCAGGATATCGAATTACTTTGGTTTTTTAACTGACAATTTCCTCGGGAGCGCGGCGTTTGAAATAGGATTACTGCAGATAACTAAGATCAGAGAGCCCTATAAAGATGTCACTTTAAAAGCTCTTTGATAATACTTAAGAGAATGTCGATTACATTTTAAATATGTCACTTAAAAATACCAATATTATTTAGTTGTATATTTAGTGCAATTCATTGCAGAAACACATATAAAAATGTTTTATTGCTTTTCTACAAGTTTTTTAGTAGTAGAAAAAATGACACATTCAATGTTTGATAAATGGATGGATGTTGGTTAATACATTATTCCAAAACGGCTCAAAAAATCTGAACAAATATTTGGTACAGAAATAAATTACTGTATAGAGTAGCACTTTCAGTATTTTAACGCCATTACTTGTATTTGTTTTTTTTTTCTCGTTTCGTTCCTAACCCACTAGACATCCATCAACATCATTTATCTTAAAATGTGGCTATGATTCTAAAAGGTTGGTCAACGATAAAGGAGGCAATTTTAATTTAAATCTGTTCTAACAGGTGGTCAATCCCTTTTTGGGTTCAACGTGTGTATGTTGGTGACGAGAAGTGCGGGCCGTCCTCTCTCCAGGTGGACCGACGACATAGTGCGGACGGCAGGAAGTCGTTGGATGCAGATGGCATAGGACTGCATTCTGTGGAAGGCATTGGGAAAGGTCTATATCCAGTAGTGGGCAGACAAAAGATAACGATGGTGATGATGTATGTATGAATATAATATTCGAGAAACTTATTAGTAAATAAGTTATACACTACACTTATAAGTTGCTGGGTAAATCTTATCTCTATTAGTTTTATATGACGTAATTTAATAAGTTTTGATTTTCATTTATTTGAAGATTTTTGTTAATCTACTAATATTTCTTTTACCAATCCAACTAAGTTTTAAGCTTGTGCTCGGTATATGGTCCACGTCAATAGTCGAGCGTGATTTGAACTCACGATCACATGTTTGGAAATCCGTACCCTTTACCATTAGCCTATTACTGTTTTATTTGTTTGTTATTACATAACAGTTTTATTGAAATATTATTGATGATGTACATACATGTGAAAGTTTATAATGAAATAATAATTCGTAACGTTAAAACTAAATGCCATTTATCCCAAGGTATCAGTTCCATTCAACTAATTTTATTTCCGACGCGCAGTAAAATTTGTTGAATACGCGACCAAGTTGGTTTTATTAGTTTAAAAGTTGTTTTACAGCTTATCATCTGAACTTTGTACGTTGTTACATTGAATTTTAAGTTTGATATTAATTCTGTCACAGGTTGCAGATGAATTTTTTTGTTTATTAAAATCTAATTTCGAATAGGTTTACATTTGGTAGTTTTAACTTGAAGTGTTTTTCAGTGTAAGAATATTATCATGTACGTAATAGGTGATATACAAATTTTAGAGTATACCAGCTTTGCCATGCTCTGCCTGCGAGTAAATCCGCGGGAAAAAATTAAGTAGCCTATGCCCCTTTCCACAATAGTCTCTATCTATGTTCCTTCTAATTCATCCATCCAATCTCATTTACACTGTTAGTAAAATGTATAACCAAAATGTTCACACATAAAATGGCGACGAAGTTATATTGTTCTTATTTCATGAAAGTATTAAATTTGTGTTCTTGCTTATACATTTTTTTTTGTACATTTTATGGAACCGTTGTCAATCCATCAGATGCTGACACTAAGCGAGTTGTCAGATGCGAATTAAGGGTAGACATGTAGACGTTGAAAAGGAAATGGTTTTCCTTTCCCCTTATTGAGGAAATCAATAAAGAATAAACATTTTCCCTTTTAACTTCAAACGTCATACTTCTACAGTTTTTTTTTTATATTTGTAGTCAAATGTTTTTTTAAAGTATAAAGTGTCATGAGAGAAAAAAAAAATAATGTTAACTTATGACCGCAATAGAAATACAATCGTTTCTCAAGATAATATAAACCGAAGTTTTACATTGTAATGCTTTATGAAGAAAAATAACATATTAACATTCTGTTCTATATTATTTATTTCAACTAAACAATAGAAGTACGGATTCAAAAGTAATTTGTGATAAAAGAACATCCGACATTTATTCAAGTCGCGAACGAATCTTTTCAATTTCAGGTCAGACATTTTAAAGCTTTTCTGTTATTCCTTTAAATTGAAACAAATAAAGCCTCTCTTCGTTGTGTCGAATATTTTTTTAATTTATTAGTGAAAGGACCTCGGGAAATTACTTCTTAGGACAATGATTTGCCTTCTATTATTTAGTTTATTTAAAAAAATAATAATACAAAATCTCGTAGTAGCAATCTTTATCGCGGTTTACACTTCCAATTTTAACTGAACAGTTGAACTCTACAATTATAAACTATAAGTATGTAGGCGAAACTGACACTTGTATAATAACAGTTAAAACTTTGCCTAGACAAATAAGTTTAACTAAACTATTCACCTAGTAGTGGCAGGTCTCCGTAACTCCACGTCTAGCGCGAATTTTCACGTAACAAGCTGAAAGTGAAGTGAAGCGGGAATCACGGATATAGTTTGTTTTAATCATGAAAAGTTAGTATTGTAATTATCATATTGTTGAAACCTTGACATGTTTGCATATTTCATGTAGCAATCCATTAAGGAAATAGGTTAAATTAATTATCACATGATATCAATTAACCGCCTATTAACCAGCTCGCTAATTACTTTTACGTGACATTATTTTTTACGTAATGTAAGTATAGGTTATTCGAATACCCTTAATTCTGAAATACAATAAAAAAAGTTTGTGTGACTTTAAAACAAATTGCTTACGCATTAGATGTTTCTCATGACCACATATTGAATCTTAATTCTAATTACAAGCATGTTATTACTTATATTACTTATAAAAAACGGTTTATCTCACGCATAGATCAATGTCGGTACCGACTAGTTTCGAGCCTATTGGGGGCTCTTCTACAGAGTGAGTTGGATTGGTATTATTTCGCGGTCGCGGCCCGTCGGTCACTGCGCGTCGGTATCGATACCGCCGTGGCCGTTTAGTAAATAGTACATTATATTTTCAGTGTTCTGATCAAAGTACGGTGTGGGGGCCTTCAAGAGTAGAGTGAATAGGCACTTACTAAACCACCGCGTATCATACTTCGACAAAATTACTTGGCATCAAGTGGGCTCGTGGTCAAACGTTAATTTGTTATTACAAAAAAAATAATAAAGCATCATTTTCCATTAAATTAATCTTTCATTCACTTTGTACTGCTCCAAAGTAAAACAAAATGAAACACAAACAGTTTGGTTACAATGTTGAATTTATAAAATTAAATTTAAAATTTACCTTTACCACTTAATGTTTAGTTAAACGTTCGTTAAAGGTTATTTGAATGTCAGAGCAAATGTTGTTTTTGAATTAGTTGCGAACGTCTGTAAGCGGAATGTAAATTCATTTTAGAGATGAGATGTAAGCGCTTTGTTGTTTGAGTAATGTCTTTATTAACATTGTCAGAGCAATAAATATCATTAGACTAACTTCTGTCCGTGTCTTTGTTTACGGAGAATAAAAGAAAACTTAAACTTGTACATCTAAAATTGTACATATATCTATATCTCTGTGCCAATTTCATCCAGATTCGATAACCTTTTTTGGAGTTGGATGGATGTTTGTTAGCAGGTGCTAACAAACATCTAACGGTCATACTATACTTTCGCAATTATAATATTAGTATGGTATTCTGTATAATGATAACATTTATTCAGAAATAGAAAAAAATGAATTAAAAAATCAGAGGTCATGACTCCTTTCAATACGCGTTTACGCGTTTAACTCTGTCTATACTTAATGTGTTACGGCGTAGCTTTAATTCTATCCTTGCATTTCCATCGCACAAACAATCCAGTGATATTTTGTTTGGAGCATCTCGCGTTATGAAGTTTTAAAATACGTATTTTAGATGCCATCATACAATTTAATATTAATTCACCTAGTTTGGGTTCAGTTTCAAAATAAAAAAGGATTTTAAGAAGAGCTTACGAACTTCTTTACTTTTATCCCGAGAAGATTTATCAAAGCTCTTAAAACAACTGTATACTTCATCGAGAGTGCAGATGTTTTGAAAGCAGTTGTTTGAACAAAAGCTGGGAAATTTAAGTAAACCTTAACTCTCGCTTTAACGAAGAACTCAATTCTATTAAAAGAAAAAAAAACAATGAGATAGGTTTAGAAATACAGGACGAAGGTTGGAATAGTTATACAAATTTAAAAATAATTTAGTAAAGTGAAAAAAGAACAGGCAGTACTGTGGTGTCGGAAATAAAACCCTTTTTTGGCTTAGGTAGTGGGGGAGAATCTTCAGAAAAAACCTGTCTTATAGGAGGAACACAGGGTTATGTGGGATTCGCCCAATCTTAAGTGCAATAGAAGGGCGTTCTCGGAACTCCGAGTAACGCACCGGTACACTCAACACTATAATCCACGAGGGGCAAGAGTCTCCCCGTTGAACGACACTATAAAACACAACATTAAGAGCTATGTCTTGAAAACATTTTCATATATTCGCTGTTATATGAATTTTGCCTGTAATAAATGAAAATTGATCTTCTTTATCACCGCACCAGCCGACTACCAAAAGTTTTATATCGACCCCTCGTAACATGTGAATAAAAATTTTATGCGTTCTTTTTTCTTAAAATGTAATTTTCCACTTTTGTGAATTCTGTCGTTAGATAACTGGTATGTTTGCTTCTTTTATAATAGCTACCGAACTTTGGACGTAACAGATATTAGAAATTGTTATTGCTGTTATCAAATAGATGGCGTTATACTTTATAACTGCCACTAATTTTTCTTTAATAGATGAAAGTTAAGTGATATTACGAATATGTAATATATAATATTCCGCATACTGTGGAAGGCATTGGGAAATACCTATGTCCAACAGTGGGTAGACAGGGGCTGTTGATGATGATGATATTATGAAGATTTGTGTAAGCAGTCAACCATGTGTTAAGTAATTGAACAGAGATTGAAAAATACGATGTAAATGGAAACGGAATTTTCGTGAATCGGAACATGCTAGATTTGTTTCACACATTTCGTGTCGCTCAGTTCCGAATGTGGGAAAAAAGCAATATCCCACTTCAGTTCTAAATCCACAGCCAGTGGAGCGAGACTCGCCGACGGCCAAATCTGACCGATTTAAGACTTAATAGTGCAACATTAAAACACATATAGACGTATACTTTTACATGGTTCTTTTGTATTAAATTTAAACAAATGAAAATAATTTGTGTGCTATAACTGTTGTCAAATATCTCGCCTCGGCATTCTGTTTTGAAACGTTAGTAGATTCTTGTTAATTTACTAATATTCGTTTTACCACTCCCAACTAAGCTCTAATATTGTGCGATGGTGTGACAATAGTCGAATGGCGGGATTCGAACTCTCGATCACGTGATCGGAAATCTGTCCCCTTAACCATTAGGCTATTGGTGCGTCATTTTGAAATTAATTTAGGCTTACAGGTATTCGTATAGAAGACTGTCACGTGACACGATCAAACACTGGCCTTGCTCTAGATAAAATTACATTTTGTATTAATAGTACTTTGTAGACAAAGGTTAATTGAATAAAAACACAATTAATTAGGGATCCATAAATCAAGGCGCGGTTACGAGTCCAGCCTTAAATGTTAGTCATCGCTTTATCGCACGAAAACCTCGTACAAAAACTATTTACGAAAATGGAAATTTTTTTTTTAATTGTATTAGGTTCACTACACTTCAAGTTTTAACTAAACAATTGAACTGTACATTTAAAGCTTACTGCACACGTAGGTTTTAACTGTCAGTTAGTCTATATAATTCTTAATTATGCATACATACGTAAATCATTCAAAGCTCCACTGTTCAGTTAAAAATGTGTAAACTGAAAGTGTCTGGTGTGCTTTAAAGTTCTAAAATCCATGAACGATTTTCCTTTGAATAAAATAAATAACAAAGGAGATTGATACAATGCGAATATATTTTACGATCCCATTCTCACAGTTTCAAGCAAAAGTTTCACATTGGAACTGTTTCAGATGTTTAAACTTTAAGATCCATTGAATGCTAGATGGAATACAGTATTATTCTTTTATGATATTTTTCACATATCATTTCTTATAAATTCTAAAACTATTAAACGAATGTTAGCTTTTTTTAATTATACCTAGTGAATAAAGAAAAAAAAAAGCGCAAAAGCTTCAGTATAAAAAGCTACCAATGTAATAAAAAAAATTCATATGTAAACTTCTTTAAAGTGAAGCTTTAGTAGGTAGCGAAAAATTCAGCTTTATTGAAACATCGCGTAACACATTCTTACAACTTTTCTATTCCAGTCGTTTAAGGCTATACGTGTCGGCGATACAAACTTTAAAGTTGACGTGACGGAAATAACATTTGTTTTATTTGTCTTTGACGATTGAATAATTCCTTATTAAATATTCCAAGAATCTAACTGATGTTTATGTATTACATAATTTCATTTTTATTTTAGAAATCAATTTATGAACCAAACTGCTAAAATATTTTGTAAAAAATAACATTAACAAAATTTGTTTTTTTTTTAAATGAAAAAAGGTTAATAAAGTTCTAAACTATCACGTAGTTAAATAGATTTAAAAGAAAACCCTTCCTTCGAGCGAACCACAAATGGTGTGAACTGATACGCAGATAAATCAGTGTATGTTTGCATTTTGCCAAAGCCGTGTGACGGCAAAGGTAATTTTCTGCCTACTCGAGTCTCATTTGTTCAATGTACCGCACGATCGGGCCCAATAACCGTAGTCATCACTAATCTGACCCAACATTTACTCCTGTCTAATACGTGCCTCCTTTTTGTAATGCCCGGTCTACGTTACCAGTACGGAGATTGATATTATTGTTGGATTACAAAAAAAGTAATCTATTTTAACATTAGAAATTATGTAGAAACAAACATTGTTTATTTTATTTTAAATAAGAATTTAAGCTATAATAGACATAAGTAATGAAGATGAACGATTGCCACAAACGAATGCGTTATTTAAAGTTTAACTGAAGTGAGAACACCCTTTGTATCCAACATAC